>CM028923.1:877500-997500 GCA_016801845.1 Polydactylus sextarius | reverse complement strand
AGTCGACCTTTTCCTCATGAATCAAAACGTTGAACTGAAACGATACGAAGAAACAGTCACATGGGTCAACGACGGAAACGGTTCCACAAGAGATTCAGACAAATACGAACCAAGACTCAACATCTTTAAACAGATCAAACACGTCACAAACCGGAGGATAATCAATGAGCTGTTGAACAAAAGTTCTTGATTAGAATTCCTTCTTTTAATTTGTAACATTGTTTCAGGTTGTAACTTTGTCAACTTGTTGGATAAACTTTCTTTTTCTGAATGTTTCATCTATTTCTGTTTGTTTCTTCTTCCCGTTCTCGTCTGAGCAGATCGTCCCTCGCTTCGGTCCGCTCAACGGTCGCATCTCCGTCACCATCAAAGGCTCCAACATGGGGATCAAGAAGGACGACATCAAGAAGATCACGGTGGCCGGAGTCGACTGCGTCCATCAGGAGGATCAATACTCAGTTTCTACCAGGTAACGAACCAACGTTTGGTCTTTATGAGAAACTGACTGAACAAAAACTTGTTGTCTCAGGTTTTATTTCTGTTCTGATACAATATTAATCACTGATGTTTATTGATGATTTTAAATCAGAAGTTTCTTTCGATTAATCAGTTATTAAGTTTATGTCCAATCATTTTTATTATCAGTTCGACTGAGAGTTTTTGACCTAAGTGTTTAATTGTTTTCTTTGTTCTTTTAGTCTCTGATGAACGTTTATTTTCAACTAAACGATTAATTAATGATCAACCAGTTAAATTAAACTGCATCAACATTTAACCTTCAACAGTCGTCATGTTGAGCCGCAGATGTTGTCAAACGTTAAAGAAAAGAAGAAGAAGAAAGTGTCGTCAGTCATCAGATTGATGTAAAATAAACCATCTGATCTCGTCTCTTCTCCTCAGCGTCGTGTGTGAGATCGGGCCGGCGTGGAAAGTTCCTCCGTCCGACGTTCCGGTCGAACACGACGGGAAAGTTTATGTTGAAGTTGAAGGAGGAAGAAGTGGAACCTCGGAGGTGGTTTTCACCTACAGGGTGAGTGAGAACGTGAAGGTGAAACCAGGATGATGTTTAATTTAAATGTCATCAGGTTTATATTTAGAGTCTGAACTAGATGTTGACGCTCACTTTTATTTCGATATTTCAGTTTTTCTTTGATGTGAAAAAGATTCTCACAAAACTGAAAATGTTACAAAGATTAAAGTTTCATCATCAGATCGATATGAACCAGTTTGATCCAACAGATCAACATGTTAGAGATGTTTGTCTCTGAGTCGCCTCTTTAAAGATGCTAAATGCTACGAATATTAGCTACAACGCTAATGTTAGCATTTATTCCTTTAACTAAAGCAGCGCTAATGCTAACTTTTGTTTGATGTCTGCTGATCTTAGCATGTTAATGTCTGGTTCAAACTAGTCGAGAGGTTGCTGATCGATGGTGAAGTCGACTAGTGTGAACATTGTTTAACAAACTAACATCATGAGTTGATGTGTCTAAAACTAAAGTATAAAAAGTTACAGTTTCTCTTCTAAAGTTTAAAAAGTATTAGAACAGTTGAAACCATCTTTATGTTTCTATGAGCGTCGCGTCAGGAATCGAACCATCAACCCTGTGATCATCTTCTGGATCAACACAACTTTTATCTTTTAGGTAAAATGTGAAAATCTATTTTTAGTTTCCATCGACTCTTGTCTCTGAGCGACACGACGTCGCACCACAAACTAGACTCAAGATTCAGAAAATAATCTAAATCTGCTGCGTCCACGTCGCTGCCAGTCACAGATTAGAAACTGACTCTGATTAAACTGATTAAAGCTTCTTTTTGACTGATTGAGCAACAAATGAAGAAGAAGTTTTTCAGTTTTATTGAAACGAGGTGATTTTCATGAGTTAACGTAGAAATGAAAAGTTTAGCGACGGAGACAAACTGCTGCTGGATTTAATTAGTCATTTTGGTCTCAGCAGTTCGCTTTAATTAGGTTTTCGTCTGCTCAATAAAAAAATAAATATGTGTGAAGTAAACAACAAGTGGAAGTGAACAAACGAACCTCGTGGGAGAAGCAGAAACAGCAGCAGGTGAGACTTGTTTATGTTGCTGGTGTTTGTTTCTTTATTTGTGCGACGCAGGAAGAAACGGCAGGAAGTTCAATACAGTTTGTTTCGTTGGTGAATTTGTGTGCGAGATATTTTTACTCTTCGCTGCTGCTGCTGCTTCTTCAGGGAGAAGATTTCAACAGAGACGCCGAGAGCTTTTTAACTCTGGTAGAAACCTTTTTCATGTTCCTGGGATTTGATCTCTGGGGTTTGTAGTTGTGTCACACGGTGTTCGGAGTCTTTGACGAGCAGCGTGCGCAGCTTTCACGAGCCGAGATTTAACAAGTTTTTAAAGCTTGTTCTGTGTTTTCTGACGAGAGCGGAGCAGTGGATGTTATCAAGCTGCTGCTGAGATCAGAGCAGGAAACAGGATGTAACATGTGTTGTTTCACTGTTTGAAGCATCAGATGCTAAAAACAACCTGAAGTAACAAACCAAACTTCAACGTTAGAGTTTGGTTCATGTGCTGAATTGCAGCCACCAGGGGGCGACGTCGTCCTAAAGTTTATTTATTAAACAACTAGATGATGTTTGTTTTGCTGCCAGTTAAAATCAGTTGAGTCCAGTTGACACTAGTTCACACTAGTTGACACCAGTCGACTTCACCATGGATCAGTGAGTCTCAGTCTCTGTCGTGATTGTTGGCGACTTGTGTTTCCATGATGTGGAGTCTCAACAACTGGTCTGAGACCTGTAGTGTTCACACTACAAGACTTGTCAGTGATTGACTCCCGATCACACCGTGACGTCACCAAACTCTACGTCTGGTCACGTGAACTAGACAGGATGTAGCCGCTGCTTCTCACCGTGATTTACAGCCGTTTATTGTTGACGAGCACCGGTGAAGACGCTGCCTCTGACACAGACTAAACCGCTAAACCGGCGTGTAAACATCACCATGGCAACACGCTGGTTTTCACGGTGGAGCTGAAATCAGCAGCAGACCTCCCCGGTACCGGGTAACATCTGGATCAGACGCGGGGAGTTTGTAGAAAGTGAAAATGAAAGAAAAAGCGTTAAAACGTCAGACTTTTAAACGTGGTTGTGAGTGAATCAGTGAGACGGCAGCAGCATTTATCTCACATCCCTCCTCTGATTGGCTGTCGCTCTTTGTCAGTCTCTTCAGACTCCTCCAGTTTTCTATGACAGATCCAGTCCACGTGTTTGAGTCTCCTCCTCCTGAGCTGCTCGTCTGTTTGTGAAAACTTCCATCCCTTCATCTCTTCAGGATGTTTGTGTCTTGTTTGTGATAAAAACAGATCTGATTTATAAAACCATAGCAGGACGTCGTCACGTTGAACTCGAACTGTCGCTGAAGCTGAGAACTAATTTCGTCCTGTTGTTTGTTTCTCAGTCAGAAACCGAGCGGCTGCTGAGTTTTCTCGTCTCATTCTTTAAAATAAAAACTTCTTTTTTTGTTGAAGTTCTGCAGGAACATCAACAACCAACAACCTTGTTTCTGTTTAGTTGAGTTTAATATTAAACTTCACAACATTTAAAACACAAAGTGTCGTTTCAGCTACAACAACATGAAGTTTAATGTTCATTCTTCACTTCAGTTTTGTTTTTTTTTTTCCAAAAAATCTCAGTTCACAGCTTCTGTCTGGAAACTCGTTTCTAATTAGAAGAAAAAAACAAAGTCTCTTGGGCAACGACACAAAAAACAACTAATTAAAAGTTAAAATGAAGTGAAGTTCAAATAAAACAGGTGTTTCTGCTCCTTCAGAATAAAAACCTTAAAACAATCAGGCTGTGTTTTTAAGTGAAACCTGACGAGACATGAAGGAAATGAAACAATAAAAGTTCATATTCATGTTAAAGACGTAACATTTACGTCCTTTGTGTTGTTGCTTTTGATCTTAAATGTACATAAAAGCAACAAAAGTAAAGTACATTTTATTTTTTTTTAGCTGTTAAATTCTGATGTTTTATTTTCTGTCCAGGATCCAAAACCAGTCAGCGTCGAACCGATGAAGGGTCCAGCAGCCGGAGGAACCGTCATCACCATCAAAGGAGAAGATCTGGACACGGCGACGAAGGACGACGTCGCCGTCACTGTGGGAGGAGTTTCCTGTAAAGTGTAAGAAAACATCTGACCAGTCAGTGACGAGTCAAACTCCTCAACAGATATGTTACGTTGGTTGAAGTAATATCCAGTTTGACCGTCTTTTGTTTTCACAACCAAACAGTTAACAATGAAAGTAAATGGGGCAGTCAGCCAAACGTATCTAAATTGTCATTTTTAACCACTAATAAAGCTCAAAATATCACTTCACTTCAGCAGTAGCATGAATAGGGTCCCTACACATAAACTGAAGTACTGATAACTTAGTAAGTGAACCCAGAGTTTATTAAAAACACTGTTTTACAAGACTTACCCAACGTCTGGTTTTGAACTGGTGATGAAGGTTGTTCCACATCAGCAGATTCATCATTTTTCTCTCTTCACGGACACATCGACCTGTTGTTCAGGAAAATGATGAATCTGCTGATGTGAAACATCCTTCATCACCAGCATGCTACTGCTGAAGTGAAGTGATATTTTGAGCTTTATTAGTGGTTAAAAATGACAGTTTAGATACGTTTGGCTGACTGCCCCATTTACTTTCATTGTTAACTATTTGGTTGTGAAAACAAAAGACGGTCAAACTGGATATTACTTCAACCAACGTAACATATCTGTTGAGGAGTTTGACTCGTATTCATGGTGAAACAGACTCTGGGTTCACATGACTTGTGTTTTCACTGTGTCTTCTTCTTTTTCTTCTTCAGTCTCTCATTTGGTAAAACCATCACCTGTAAAACTGGTAAATACAAGCAGAAGGTCCCGTCTGACGCGTTAACAGTGACGGTAAAATACGGGAAGAACACAACCAAAGACCTCGTGGGAGTGTATCACTACTCTGAGAACCCGAAGATCACGGATTATTATCCCAAAACCAGCTTTGTGTGGTGAGTGACTGTAAATCTACAAACTGATCTGATGTTGACGATTTAAAATGTGAAAAAATGAAGCGATTGAACTCAACTGATGTCTGTTTTTTTTTTTAAATCTCTCCAGATGAAGATTTAATGTGTTTTTTTATTTTTTGTTGTCTTCATTAAAACCTGTAATAGACTCGTTACTGCCCCCGGAGGCAACTAGAGACACGATGATCACTGTTTCTCTTCAGGTCCACAGGGAGAACAGAGCTTTTAGTTTTAGTTTCTTCACTGAAGCTCCAGAGTTATTAACCTTCACGATATTTAAAACCTGTTTTTATTTTTATTTTTTTTAATTAAATCAAAGTGTCGTTTTCTGCAGGAAGCAGCTGCAAAACTGTGAAGTTTAATTTTTACTCCTCAGTCACAGCTTCTGTCTGAAACTGGTTCATAATTAGAAGAAAAACAGGTTTTAAAAGATGAAAACACAAATTAAAACTTCTAAAGTGATCTACCTGCTCCTTTCACAATAAAAGCCCTAAAACAATCAGACTTTTCTATCTGGTCAAAGTGAAACCTGATGATCTGCATCGCCCCCTGGTGGTCGACTGATGTAAACGTTTACGTTAAAGTTAAAGTCGTTTCAGTCAGTTAACTTCGTTCTGATGCTTCTTTAAGATTCATGTTACTTTTTAAACAAGTTTTTAAAGAGAAGAAGAGTTAAAGGAAGAAAACACAACTCAGATCATTTGACGTGTTGAAGATACGAGAAACTGACATTAAATATGTGTCTGTAGAGGTTTTATATTGAAGTGTGTGTGTTAACATGTGTGTTAACATGTGTGTGTTAACGTGTGTGTGTGTGTGTTAACATGTGTGTGTGTGTGTTAACATGTGTGTGTGTTAAAATGTGTGTGTGTTAACATGTGTGTTAACGTGTGTTTTCAGCGGCGGTCGTCGGATTGTAGTCGTTGGCAGCGGCTTCGATTTGATCCAAAGAGCAACGATGAAAGTTTTACTGTCGACCGACGAGTTTTCACAGACCGGCAACTCTGAGGGGGTGAGTGTGTGTGTGTGTGTGTGTGTGTGTGTGTGTGTGTGTGTTGTCATAGATTGATGTCTCTTCTTGGTGCTTCTTCATTTCCTCTTGTTTTTCTCGTTTCCACCTTCTATTCCCACAGAAACTTGTTCTTTCTTCTCTTTTTTTTATTGTTGTACGAATCTATTTCTCTCTTTTCTTCTTCTTCTTTGGTGCCATCTGGTTTCAGAAAAGGTTGGAAGCTGCAGAATGAAAATAAACCTAAACTAATGAATCTGTTACGACGAAGATAATGAAATGTATCGTCCGTCTTTGTGATTTAAACGTCCAGGTTTTACTGTTTTAATTTGTAAAAAACAGAGAGCATCTTATCATATTTAAAAACATCAGCTACTGTCGTTGTTCAGTGTTAGATGATAAATCTCTTCATGATCTCAAACAACAGCAGAGACACGGAGTCAGACGTTTAATAAAAGCAACAACATCATGTTGATGTGCAGTTTAAAATGTGTCTGCAGCCACCGGGAAAAAAAAAAAAGAAAGAAACGAAGTCGACACTTTCTATTTCACCGGCGAGTAGCTCTGAGTGACAGAAGCTCTCAGGAAAGATTCGCTGCAGGCGAAGACGAGGTGAAGTCGTTTTATCACCGATTCATCAAAAGACGCTGAACGTCGACGTCTGAGAGACAGAGATGGTAAACAGAGAAGATGAAATAACTTACATCTGCTCTGGAGTCTGGAGACAAACACTTATATTTAAAAACTTATTATATAAAAACCTGATTCATTTTGTCGTCACTCGTCTTGTTTGGCTCCGTGTTTGGTCTCCACCAGCTTTTATTTTGAAAATATCTGTAAATATCAAAATAAAGCTGCAGATGAAGCTGCGCCACCGTCAAATTAATATGAAGCTGTTAAATCAAATTGTTATTTTGATATTTTTTGAACAAAAATGCTAAAAAAATTGTGCTTATTTTAATTTCTGACTTTTTCTGTTTAAAACAAATAAAAGTTGACTTGTCAGTTGCAGCTTTAGTTTATTTTTCTGTTTCTGTTGTGGAACAGATACATTTTTCTGTTTTTCTTGTTTCCTGGTGATTAAACTTCAATATAATGAAGTTTTATCTTCTGAATCGTTTTAATTTCCATTAGTTTAAACCACATCTCCGTCTCCGCCTCAGTTTGTGCAGGAAGCTCTGAGTAAGAACAACACCGTGCTGCAGTTTCTGTCTCCGGCGGTGAAAAACCGTTCGCTGGACACTCAGTCGCTGCGGACGATCCTGGAGCTGGACGACGGCGTCGAGGAGCTGAAGAACTTCGACTATCATCAGGACCCGACTTTCAACAACCTGACGAAGAACATGATCACGGAGACGAGCATCATCATCGTCACGGTGAGAAACAAACCGATTGAAACGTCGCGTCGTCGTCTCTGGATCCGTCGACTTCACTTCCTGTTTGTTTTGTGTCTGTCGCCTCCTTCAGGGTCGAGGTTTCGCCAAAGCGATGACGGCGAAAGAGGCTCTGGCGTTTGTCGGAGACGCGTCCTGTCACGTCAACATCCTGCAGGTAGAAACCAGAGTCTGATCTTTGTTGTAACGTGAAACAGAAAGCGACTGATTCAGCTGCTCCAGGAAATAAAACGTCTCCACGTTCGACTGTTTCAGTTCTGAACCTGCAGGATGATCTGGATGTTTTCAGCTGATGTTTCTGGACGTTATTGATCATTTGACAAAATTATTCACTTGTTTTCTTTTTTTCTTGTTGTGTCGACTCTTCACAGGACGATAAGCTGATCCTGGAGGCACCGCCGTCGCAGCCCAAAGCCCGACACAAACGACACCGCAGAGACACGAACAACGACCCGCTGGACCTCGTGGTAAAGATCTGATCTGAGATCAGGAAACAAGTAAAACAGCAGCGTCGTTCAGAGAAAATAAAACAGAAATGTCCCGATGCTGCGATGAAGAAGTTGATTATATGAAATCATTTAATGTCACAGCGTCACAAAGAAGGAAATAATAATAATAATAGTAACAGTTAAAGATGTAAAAGACGAGTCGAGTGTTTCCTCATAGAAGCAAATAACTGTCTAGGAAACTTCTGAACTTCCTTAAAAATCGACATTTATCAGTTTTTTTCAGATTTTTCTGAGTTTCCTGCAAAAAAGAAGCTACAACACATGAATCAGCTGAAATAAATGAATAAAACTCTGAAATGAAACATAAGTTCAGTCTGCTGCAGTTTTAATATAAAGAAACAACAAGTTTATTTTATTGTTACCATTTATTATTCCACCTCAGATCTTAATGTTTCCAAAGATCAAAGATTTATGATCTTTAAAGATTTTTATTGGATTTTAAATCTAATTTCAGTTGAATCAAAAAGTTTGTTTTGTTTTTTTTTTCATTTCATCAGTTTGAAGACGTTTTAACCGTCGTGTTTCTGCAGGTTCAGTTCGGTTACGGTGAGTGGGTGGTGGGAACCGTCTACTACACCAGGAAAGACGACATCCCGGTGATGATCATCATCCCAGCCGTCATCGTACCGATGCTGCTCTTCATCGCCATCTCCGTCTACTGCTACAGGTCAGACCATGACGACACGACACCGTTTCTCTTCTTCTTCTCTGTTGATACAGTTTTTTAAAAATTTCCTCTCGACACTTCGACCTCTCAGGAGGAAGAGTCAGCAGGCGGAGAGAGAGTACGAGAAAGTCAAACACCAGCTGGAGAATCTGGAGGAAAGTGTCCGAGATCGATGCAAGAAAGAGTTCACAGGTACGATCAGCTGATCGCAGCGAAGGTCACGTGACCACAGCAGTTATCACAGGAAATAAGCTTCAGTTCGTTTATAAACTGTCTCACTAGACGACAAGAAAGATTTAAATCATGTTATTAAATAAATTACATACTGAACAAGGAGAGAAACTGTTGAATGATGAAATATTCTTCACATCAGTGAAAAATATTATCATTGTCTCTGAAAAGCTTCAGAGCTGAAAATCACCACGTTATTAAACATTTTCAGTCTTAAAATGATCCAGGATCGGTAATTCGGGATTGGGGGGGGTGGGGAGTGATGGTGGTGGGGGGGTTGATGGGGATTGGAGTTGGGGGGTAACAGTGATGGGGGTGTTGGTGGGGGTAGGAGTTGAGGGTGCGGGTGGGGTGGGGGTGTTGGCTGTTGGGTGGGGGGTCGGGGTTGGGTGTGTTGGTGGGGTGGGGTGGGGGTGTGCGGGGGTGGGGGGAAAGAGGCAAAAGAAGAGAGATGATATGATGGTGGAGGGGTGAGGGCATACCAGGCCGTTTGAGGTCTTTCCCATTGACAAAAACTCACCAAAATTTGCACACACATCAGAACTGCCGCAAAGCACGTTCTGACCAACTCAGTCCAGGCGTGGCTCAGGGGCTCCAGAGCGCCTCCTTTTGTAATTTTTAAACAAAGGCTTGTGGTCGGCACATAGTTTGAGATAGACACATCAACTTTCGCACTGCATGTCTGTTGCCACGCCCGACAGGAAGTGAGCTTGTTTGCGGGTCCACGTTTATGGAATTTAACGTACTGGTCCTAGACGGTTCGTCCGATTGCCGTCAAACTTGCCGTACGTGATGTCAAGATGTTGCTGATGATAATTTGTGTGGGGAGTTTTGAATTTTCGCTCTATGTCGATATGGCACCACCTTGAAGTTTAGTAGCTTTTTAACTGTGATAAAAGTTCAAAGTGCTGTAAATGACGTGTCATTTGAAATAGACACACGAAACTTGGTATGTGTGTAGAGCCGATGTAGACGAACAACTTTCGTGCCGTGTGACCCTAGCCACGGCCAACAGGAAGTGAGATATTGGCGTTTGTTTGCGTTTAATAACATGATCAGTTTCTCTAAAACCGATCGTCCGATTCATCTCAAATTTGTCATGCATGATGGCAGGACAGTGCCAACAACATGTGCCAAAGGAATTGTGGCTATCTCATACGATGGCCCAAGCATCCACGCTTTTGCGTGGGCCGCATAGCGTGCCCATGCGAAAGCGCAGGGTGCGGTTTTAATTTAAATTGATTTCTTTCATAAAGGTAAATTATTTTAAGTCATGATGTCGTCAGCGTCTATCAGAGATGATAATGAAGCTGCTGTTTCGGTGGCTGATTCGTTCGAACATGAGTGTTTCTATATAAAGTTGTTTTCTTTCCGGGTCAGACCTGATGATAGAGATGGAGGACCACACCAGCGACCTGAACGAAGCTCGTATCCCGTTCCTCGACTATAAAACCTACACCGACCGAAACTTCTTCCTGCCGTCTAAAGACGGCGCCGACGACACCATGATCACCGGGAAGATCCAGATCCCAGAAGCTCGACGTGCGATCGTGGCTCAGGCTCTGAACCAGTTCTCCAACCTGCTCAACAGCAAACCGTTCCTCATCAACGTGAGTCGAAAAAGACTGAGAATAAAACCACCTTCAGGTCGATTTCTTCTCTCCTGCTCATAAAAACAACTGATTTTTACATTTAAAACTTCCTCGTTTCCTCTTGTTCCAGTTCATCCGAACGTTGGAGAGTCGTCCCGACTTCAACGCTCGTGCTCGTGGTTATTTCGCGTCGCTACTGACGGTGGCGCTGCACGGGAAGTTGGAGTATTACACGGACATCATGAGGACGCTGCTGCTGGAGCTGATGGACGAACACGTCCAGAGTAAAAACCCCAAACTGATGCTGAGGAGGTGATTTCTCTGATTGGATCCTACCTCGTTTAAAAGTGTTTTCACTGTAGTTTCAATAGAGAAGTTGTTGCTGCTGCGTCGTAATGATTTTATTGATCGTCTTTGTTTGTGTTTGTTTGTGTTTGCAGGTCGGAGACGGTGGTGGAGAGGATGCTGTGTAATTGGATGTCCATCTGTCTCTATCAGTTCCTCAGGGTGAAACACTTTCTCTCTGATTCCTCGTTGTCTCGTCCCGTCCTTCAGTTTCTTTCCTTCTTCGTCTCCTCTTGCTCTGTCATTTATAATCGTCTCTGACTGTTTTTTCTCTGTGTCTGTTTTGTTTCGGTTCAGTTTGAAACGTTTTTTTTCTAATTTAACGCTTTAACGAGTTTCACGTCGTTAAGTTTGAGTTGGAGGTCGTTCAGGTTGTTGTTGGTGTCGTTAGGTTTAAATGTTCACTGATGAAGTTTTACGATGCTCATGTAGACGTCGTTTCAGTGACCAGAGTTTCCAGATGCTCTGGGAGTTTAAGAGGTTGTAATGATCTTTGTACATGTGGTTTAGGAGGTTTTAGTCACTGAAAAAGTTCAACAGATGGTTTTAGGAAATTTTACTTGTTTTACTGGTCCCAAGAGGTTTCAGAGGTCGTTACAAGGTTAGTGTGTTTAGTGACAAGGTTCTAGTAGTTTTTTTTTTGATGTTAGGAGGTTCTGGTTTTCATTGACACGTTTCTGAAGTTTAAGTTCTCATTAAAAAGATCTGATTGATCCATTAGGATGTTGCTGAGGTCTTTAGGGGGTTGAGGTGTTCTAGTTCTAGTAGAGTTTCCAGAGTTTCCAGGAGTTTCCAGGTCTTTATAAAGTTTCTAAAGTTGATTAAGATGAACAGCAACAAGGTTTTAGATGATTTCTAGATGTTAGGAGGTTCTGGTTTTTATTCAGGAAGTTCAACAAAATCTTTGAGAGGTTTGTGTGTAGTCTTGGAGGTTTTAGTTTTGGTTAAGGTCCTCAGAGTTTTTACTTCATTAAGAGAAGGGATGAGAAGTGGGAGACGTCTCCTTGAAGCTCAGTGGTGTTGAGATTAGTTTTGTTTTTTATTAAAGATCATTGAGGAGTTTTACATGTAGTATTCCTGCTTGTTAATGAGGTCTGGGTGGTTGTTTAGGAGGTTATTGAGGATCAGTTGACATGTTTAAGTCTTTCAGATGATAATGATGCTCTGGAGGTTGTAATAGTTCCTGTCGACTGCGTCTTATTTTCAAAGTTTCAGACGTTGCTGTTTGTGCTCTGAAGGTTGACGTGTGATCACCAGGTGATTAATAAACAAACCAGTCAAACGATGTGGATCTGACACCGTGACGTGTCTCCTTGTCTCAGGACACAGCAGGTGAACCTCTTTACAAACTGTACAAGGCCTTGAAGCATCAGGTGGAGAAAGGACCGGTGGACGCCAAGATGAAGAAAGCTAAATACACCCTGAACGACACGGGGCTGCTGGGAGACGACGTGGAGTACTCGGTCCTGGTGAGTGATGAGACGAGACCACGTTGTTACGTTGACGTTGAGGCTGTTGAGGCTGAAACGTTGTCACGGATTTAACTTCTCAGATAAACAAATAAAGAAAGAGTCAGTTAATAAAAACCAACCGTCGCTGTGACATGAACTGATTTTCTTCATCTGTTGCTGCTTTGATTTTTATTATAAACGAGACGTTTTTCTAAATGTTTGTTGGACGCATCAGTTGCGTCGTTACCAGTTTAACATGTGTCTGGTTCACACCATTAGATGCGTCAGTGTTGCACTAACGTCCGTGTGTCTCTGTGGTGTCAGACTCTGCAGGTCCTGGTTCACGGTGAAGGACCAGACGTGACGCCGGTCAAAGTCCTGAACTGTGACACAATCACACAGGTGAGTTTGTTTCACAAGTTTCTGTCAAAATGTTCAAGTTTTAAAAGTTTTGAGTTAATTTTCTTTTTCTTTTTTAAGATTTTATCACAAATGTAAATGTTCCGATCGACTTCCTGCTCAGATCTTTTTTTTGTTTTAATTGATGATGTTTTTACAATATAATCTACATTTATTTATTATTTATAAACTTTGTGTTTGTTCTGAGTTTTTATGTTAATTTCTGCTGCGAGGAAACTGTTGGAGTAAGATTTTTAATCCTCAGGAGATTTCTATCTTCTTCCTGGTTAAACAAGGGAAAAGTTTTCTGTTTGTTTTTCTACGTTTTGCAACATTTAATGATCTTTATCAGACAGGAAGTGATCGGTTTATAAATTACAGACACAGTGTGATCGGTTCACACTGAGCAGACTCTTCCCCTGTGATGTTTTTGTGAATTAAATCACATATCTTGTTTGTTCAGGTGAAGGAGAAGATCATCGACCAGGTTTACAGGAACCTGCCGTACTCTCAGAGGCCGAAGGTTGAGAGCGTCGCTCTGGGTCAGACTCTGATTTAAAACCTTTTTATTAGCAGTAATAATAATGATTATTATTATCAGACTGAAGACAGGTTATTAACATGTCGGCTCCGTCCGTCCTCAGAGTGGCGTCCTGGCTCCACAGGTCAGATCCTGTCCGACATGGACCTGACGTCTCAGAAAGAAGGACGATGGAAGAGACTCAACACATTGGCTCATTACAACGTGAGTTCAGTCTGATTTATTCAAACGTCTCAGTCTTTTTTTTGTGTGTGTCTTTTGTCTCGTGTTCATCCGAACGTCGTCGTCTGTTAAAAACCAGGTCGTTTCATTTCTCCAACGAGTCGAACGTCGTCTGAGAAAAGACGAAGCAGCTCGAACGTTTCATTTCCTGTAAAGTTCGTGTTTGTTCATCCTGTTTCAATGAAACTTAATTAACTTTATTCACTCATTGTTTAGTGAAATTGTCATCACAGTTACAGATATTAAAACAAAGCGTTCATGACGTCGTCAACAACAACCTGAATCTGAAACATTTTCACTCCACTTTAATCAAACAGCAGCAGCTGGACGGTTTGTTGAGTCTTTGACAACCTGAAGATGTGATGCTAATGCTAATGCTAATGGTTCATAGTCTCTATGAACACACAGAAGTTATTTGTCTGAAGTTAAAATGTTTCCACATCAAACAATCACAGTTTGATTTTTTTCCTAATTTTGTTTATAAAAGAATTAAAATTTAAATTGTAATAAAAGTTTCTAGTGATTTAATGTTCAACTGGTTCCATGAAGAGAAAAGTTTTCATTTGATTTACAAAGAAAAGTTTTATTTTACATTAATTCAATGTTTCTTCTGTAAGTTCTGACGTTTAGTTGAATCATTTATCATTACAGATGTTACAGCTTCATGGTGTCAGGACATATATGTTCTTTATTATTATTATTATTATTATTATTATATATTAAATGTTTGAATATGTTTCTCTTCTGTTTGAGTTCAGATCTTTTTTTTTCTTTTGCAACAAGACAAAGAAACTGAAAAACGTCGATTTTGTTCATGTTTCTTCTTCTTGTTTCAGGTGCGAGACAACGCAACGTTGGTTTTATCTCGAGTTCTTCACACACAATCGTTTCACCAGCATCAGGACAACCACGAGGAGAGTATGTACACACACACACACACACACACACACACACACACACACACACACACACACACACACACACACACACACACACACACACACACACACACACATGCACACACACACACACACACACACACACACACACACACACACACACACACACACACAGTGTGAGCGATGGCTGCAGCAGCGACGGATCGCTCCAGATTCACAGAAACAGATTTAAAATCAAACATTAAAGAAACATTAAGACGATAAAAACAAGGAGATTCAACAGATTCAGACGTTAATAAAACATTAACGTTACGTTTAAGAGACAATAACAACAGAACAGATGAACATTCAAACGCAGCAAATGATCACGTTTAAATAAAAACCATCATCAAACATTTTAAAAGTTTTTGTCACAAAGTTTTAGAGACAAAGTTTGAAGAAAATGAATTAGAGTTTAGATGAACAGGATGTTTCTGAGGTTGTAAACAAACAAACAAACATCAATAAAACAGACAAATCAGAATATTTCAGGTTGATTTCGTCTTGACTGTGATCAGATATTTTTCTTTGCAGCTCAAATGATAAAAGTTATAAAATGTTTCAGTTTTTATCTTGTTTCTTCAGAGAAACAGAATCAAAAGACGAAGATCATTTTATCAGGATCACGTTCAATCTTAAATTCACCAGATTAAAGTTTTATCAGAATAAAGTTCTGGAAATATTACGACTTTTATTCTTTTTTTCCCAACTTGGTCCTGATATCGTACGTTTTTATCATAATAATAAAATAATATTCAGACCAGTTTGTGTTTCAGGTTAAATCTTAGAGGAAATCAAACACAAACATGTTTGATGTTTGAATTTCAGTCTAAAGTGAAGACTGAGCCAAGATGGCGTCCGTTCGTCTGTCTTTTTTCTCTAATAAACGAATGTTTCCTCATGGTCCGTGACAGAAAACGCTCTGCTGGAGGACGACAACACCTTCCACCTGGTTCGACCGCAGGACGAACTGGACGAGGTGAAGTCCAAGAGAGGAAGTATGAAGGACAAGGCGATGACGAAAGCCATCACAGAGATCTACCTGACCAGGCTGCTGTCTGTCAAGGTACAACAATACAACTACATTAATGTGAACGTCGCTGGAGTCATCAGCTTAAGAAACTTTAATAAAAACTTTCAGCTTTGTTACATGTTTGACGTTGATTATTCATTCTTACTTTGAAAGGACAGATAATGAATTTCACAATAAAACCCTATTTTGTAATTTGATAGAAATTGATTTTTAATCTGCAGTTTTATGACATTTGATGATTTTTTAACCGCTGTGTGTGTGTGTGTGTGTGTGTGTGTGTGTGTGTGTGTGTGTGTGTGTGTGTGTGTGTGTGTGTGTGTGTGTGTGTGTGTGTGTGTGTGTGTGTGTGTGTGTGTGTGTGTGTGTGTGTGTGTGTGTCTGTGTGTGTGTGTGTGTGTGTGTGTGTGTGTGTGTGTGTGTGTGTGTGTGTGTGTGTGTGTGTGTGTGTGTGTGTGTGTGTGTGTGTGTGTGTGTGTGTGTGTGTGTGTGTGTGTGTGTGTGTGTGTGTGTGTGTGTGTGTGTGTGTGTGTGTGTGTGTGTGTGTGTGTGTGTGTGTGTGTGTGTGTGTGTGTGTGTGTGTGTGTGTGTATCAACAGGGAACTCTGCAACAGTTCGTAGACGACTTCTTCCGCAGCGTCCTCTGCTCCAGTAACGTTGTTCCTCCGGCCGTTAAATATTTCTTCGACTTCTTGGACGAACAGTCGCTGAGACACGACAACGTGGACGAAGAGACGCTGCACATCTGGAAGACCAACAGGTGACACACACACACACACACACACACACACACACACACATATAACACATTTACAGACATGGTGATGTTGAGACGTTGTTTCTTCACTAAACCACAATAAAACTGCAACAAAAAACCTAAAAATAGTCTTATTATTGATCATATTTGATTTAGACGTTTGAAATATAAACGACGTTACAACGTAACCAACTCAGATTGTTCCAGTAAAATGTCTGAGACTCAGATTAAATTCAGATTCATTCAGTTCAGTTCAGTTTTATTTATATAGCATCACCAGATCATTAAAAACATTTATCTCAAGTCTCTTTACATAGAGAAACCAACATTTCCACAATGAGCAGCTCTTGGTGACAATGGAGGAAGAAACCTCCAGAACCAGACTCAGAGTGGACGTCTGATCTGCCTCGACCGGCTGGAGAGAAATGAAAACAGAGAAAAGAGAAAGAGAAGAGACAGAGGAAAGAGGGAGGAGGACGGGGGAGAGGGGGAGGAAGACAAGAGGGAGACCAGGAAGAGACAGTAGAGACTAGATGGTTACAAGTAGTTGTTAAAGTAACATTATTATTACAATTAATATTACAACAATAATCCTGGACCCAAACTGGATCTGGTTCCATCAGAGAGGAGCCTGATAACTGAAGACTCTACCTCCCATTCTGGTCTTAGAGACTCTAGGAACCACAAGTAAACCAGCAGTTTGTGATCCAAGTGATCTATTAGGATAATAAGGAACTATGAGCTCCTTAAGATACGATGGAGCCAGTGAAGAGCAGCCAGTACAGGAGGAACATGATCTCTGGTCCTGCTTCCTGTCAGTACTGGTGGTTCTGGATTAACTGAAGGGTTTTGATGAAGTTACTGGACCACCCTGATAGTAGAGAGTTACAGTAGTCCAGTCTAGAGGTAACAAATGATCAATTCACTTTTCAGCTTCATACTGAGACAGGATGGTTCTGATTTTTGCAATATTACGTAGGTGGAAAAAAGCTGTTCTAGAGACTTGTCTAATATGAGATACAATGACATGTCCTGATCAAAGATTAGTCCAAGGTTCCTCAGTAGAACTGGAGGACAAAGTGATGCCTCCAGATTAGCTATGTGATCTGAAAATGATGTTCTGAGATGTTCAGAGACAAGTATGATGACTTCAGTTTAGTCTGAGTTTAAAAGTAAGAAACTCTGAGTCATCCAGGTCTTTATGTCTCAACGTATTAATTTATTAACATTATTAACATATTAAACTGAGACTGAAACATTTGATCCAACGTCAACAGTTTCTCTTCAAAGCTTTGTTCAAATTTCAGCCGGAGCTTCAACACAGTGTGTGTGTATAATTACATCCTGGTCAGTGTTAAAGCAGCCGTCTGGTTTAATCGTCTGGAGTCTAAAAACTGAGTCGAGTCGGAGACAAAGAGATTTTTTTGTCTCCGACCTCGAGCTTCAACGTGTCACTTCATTCACTCACAAACTAGTCGGACGATGAAATATTCATCTGAGGTGGTGAATTATTGACGAGGGGCTACGGTCGGAGGAGGTGGCGGGAAAAAGGAGGAGATGAAAAGATGGAGGGAAGAGAAACGATGAGTCAGCGACGAGGAAAAGTCTGAAAGTTTAAAGACGAAACAAACGAGAGGAAACATGGAAACGTTTCCTCTTCTCATCTCGTCCGACTCTGTATTGTTGATGTTTGTGTTGACGTTTGTGTTGATGTTGGTGTTGATGTTTGTGTTGGTGTTTGTGTTGGTGTTTGTGTTGGTGTTTGTGTTGACGTTGGTGTGTTGGTGTTTGTGTTGACGTTGGTGTGTTGGTGTCATCGTCAGTCTGCCGATGCGTTTCTGGGTGAACATCCTGAGGAATCCTCACTTCATCTTCGACGTCCACGTGACCGAGGTGGTGGACGCGTCGCTGCACGTCATCTCTCAGACCTTCATAGACGCCTGCACCAAGACGGAGCACAAACTCAGCAGAGTCAGTCCACACACACACACACACACACACACACACACACACACACACACACACACACAGATTCACAGACATTTATTCATAATGAACATTAGACATTTGACAAACTGAGTCAAAATTATCAAAGAAAAAGTTTAAATATTCTTAAACTTTGAGGATTTTTTGAATCAAAACAAACTTTTCTTCTTCACAGAAGATTTTCTTTTATTGTCAAAGCTTCACTTCCTTCTAACTCATGTTTTTCTTTATTTATTTCATCTTTAATTTAGTTGATATCGTTTCACATCAGCTCCATCAATGTTTCAGTGTCGATACTTTGACCGATGTCGATGTTTTCAAATCGATTTCATCTTCAACAAAAACAGGTGAAACATCGCAGGTCGTTCATCCTCTGATCTTTAATGTTCATTTTCTCTTTGTATCAAACTTCAGAACATTTTATTATTAAACTACACAGACATTTGTTTATGGACGTTTTCCCGTCAGAGAACCGTGACAATCCTGCGCTCTGATTGGCTCACAGCCGCTCTGATGTAACGTCTTAGTATCAAACTTCGTCTCCGTCAGATGATTAATGTTCAGTCGTTGAGATCGAAGCTCAGCGCCGCGACATCGTTCAGTTTTTATCTTTAACTTGTTGCTTTGACATTTAATTTTCTCTCTGCTCCAACAAACCGACCTCAGAAGAGTTAATTACTGCTCTTCATCACAAAATAAAAGCTGGACAGAATCTTTATAATTAACACTTCTGAGTAAAACATCTTCACAAACTTCTGGACATTAAATATTGAAAAGCTCTGTTTCTTCTTCAGGAGTCGCCGAGTAACAAGCTGCTCTACGCTAAAGAGATTTCTACGTACAAGAAGATGGTCGACGAGTGAGTTTATGAAGTTGAAACACAAGAAGTTCAAACACTTAACAGCCGGGTTTGTTTTAATAACTATCTGTGTTTTATTTCAGTTATTATAAAGGCATCAGACAGATGATTCCAGTCAGTGACCAGGACATGAACACACACCTCGCGGAGGTGTCCAGGGTACGAACACACGTCACCTCACAACTTCACCACGTTTAGATTTAAAATGTCTAAAATGTTTAAAACATTTAAAATGTCTTTTTACTTTTTCTTTGATTCACAGCAACACACAGACAAACTGAACACCCAGGTGGCCTTATACCAGCTGTACCAGTACGCCAGCAAGTACTACGACGTGGTGAGAGATTTATTTCTTTTATTCAATTCAAACGACACCAGTTCAGTACAGAGAAGAACTAATACTTCACCAGTGTACTTCAGTGTGTCCTGGAGCATCTGTACTTCACTACATTTTAACTTAACGACACTTTGACTCAGTAAATGTGGTGTTTTGACTCTAAGTCGACCTGTGACTGTTCAGACCATCAACACCATGTCTGAGGGTTGATGGAGGCTCCATCTTAAAGGTGGATGATGGAGAAACTTCAACAATATCAATATCAAACACACATTTACATTTAGTGAAAAAACAACAACTTTAGTTCTTTAGTTCAGACTCATTCATTGTCTATGAAGATTGTTGTAGCTCCATGTTTTAAAGTGCTGGATAAACTTCATAATATTCTTCTGTTTTATTAACATGTACTTGTTCTTTTACTTTCTACACTTAACTACATTTACTTATAGATTACTGTCATACTGAAGTACAGTAAATACTAGATACTTTAAGACTTTTACTGGAGAATCATTCTAGTGACGACTTGAACTTCTACCAAAGTTATTTTATTCTGCTCTAGTGTCTCTACTTCTACTCTAGTGTCTCTACTTCTACTCTAGTGTCTCTACTTCTACTCTAGAGTCTCTACTTCTACTCTAGTGAGACATTAACAGACTTTTACAGTTTTTTCCTGTTTTATTTCTGGTTTTTGTGTCATAAAAGATGTTAAAGTGACAGTTTGTTTCCTCAGATCATCCAGTCTTTGGACGAGGACCCGGCGGCTCAGAACAAACAACTCACTCTTCGCCTCCAACAAGTCGCCGCGGCTCTGGAGAACAAGGTCACCGACCTTTGACCTTTGACGGTCGCAGGTCGAGCAGCTGACGACGACTGAAACACACATCGTCGTTTTTTTCCACATTTAAAGACTCAAGCGAGCGGGAGCTTTGAGCGGACTCTAAACGAATGTTTGACCGTATAAGGACTGAAGTGGGAGGAGCTAGTGGAACCACAGGAAGCTGTTGACCATATATGTACTGAAAGGGGGCGGGGTTACGGGACTTGGCTTCCCCCTTGGACGTGGCTGCAGCTGAAACTCTGTGAAATCAAAGGGTTATTTTTTTAACGGTAGCTGGTCGGCGTCATCGATGCTCCTCGCTGGACCACGTTTCTGTGTTTGGCTTCTCTACGACAAATTTTAATTTTCACCATTTAAAGACTAAAGAAGAAAGTGCCACACAACGAGAAAAGATTTTTTTTGTTTTTTTTTGTTTTGGGGATAATTGAAGAAAATAAGTGAAGGAAAGAAACAGAAAGTATTTAGGTTTTTACCACTCAGCCCTTATGGAAGTTGGGATTGAAACGTCGCAGCTTCAGACGCCTTGTGACCACTTTATCCGTCTTTAAACTGTAAACTTGAGTTGTTTCACCTCTTAGCTGCTGATCTGAGGTCATTTTTTTCTGCCTTTATATTAAATAGGATCATCTGATCTCTGGTCAGCAAACAGAAACGTTGGAGGAGCTTTTTTTTACGTTACAGACGAGCTCAAATAAAAATAATCAACCAATGAAAACCCGCGACGGTACGCACCACCGGCCAATCAGGAGCCTCGCTCTCCGTTTGGTCTCAACGGCACAAATGAGGAGATTGAATTCAGGGTACGAAGAGTTAAAAGTTAAACCCAAAAATCTTATATTTTTTTGGCCAAATCGCTTCAGTTTTGCTGCAGAGTTTGTTTCTACGCCGACGACAGAGTCGTCTCCAAACACTGTCGACTAACTTCATCCTGTCTAGTTTGTTTTGGTTTTATATATTTTTATGTAAAAGCTTTAAACAGAAGCTTTGCATTTTTCCATATACAACATGATTTTTATGTTTTTAAAGGACTGATTTGTGACAAACACGTAGAGATTTGTTTTAGGTTTTATACTCTGTATGATTTGTAATAATCCCTTCATAGATATCGCTTCATTTAATTTCTATTTTTCTTTTTTATCTTCACTCATAAGAGGAAAGAAATGACTCTACAGGGTACAAACTTTAAATTAATCTCAGAATAAGAAGGTAAAGTGTTGAAATCATTATTATTTCTTCATCATTCATCGACAGTGTGTTTGACATTTTCAGTTGATTTAAAAGAAAAAAACAATTAATCATCATCTAATTTGTCCCGAAGAAGATTTAAAACACGTAAATAAAAAGATTTTTAACTAAAGATATTTTTATTTATATATTTGAAATCTTCCAAACAAAATATCTACAAATTCTTGTTTCATTCATTCAAAAAACCCATTTTTTATGATTTTTATTTGTTTTTTTGTTCATTTCTTTGTTCCCAGCAGCTACAAACACTGTGTCAACGTGCATGTGCCTCCTGATCATCACCTTCTGTCCATTAAATCTTCTTTAGTATAAAACAAGGTTTGTTTCATTTAGAAATAAACCGACTTTAGTTCAGAAACTGTTAATTAGACGAATACAGGAGCGACGGTTTGTTTCGTGGACCAAGTTATTAAAAAAGATCCTCAACAGTCTTTGGTTAAAGTGCCGTTACACCGCTGTGGTATAAATGAACTCATTTATCTTCTACGCTTCGTATTAATCATCACCACCGTAGATTCATCATGTATTCGTTGCCTTTCTGAGCCCAGACGACGAGCTTTGTGTCGTGCGTGAGTTGATATCAAAGATTAAAGATGCAGTTTTATAAGTGGGAAGATGAGCTTTGTTTTTTTATGTGTTTATGTGTTTATGGGATTATTTTTGGTGGATTTATTAATTCCTTTTCCTTTTTGAGCTTTTCAAATCTTGTAAACTGCATCTTTAAATTCTGAAGCAATACGACCTTGAAGCTGGTGCTGCATCTTTGTTCTCACGACTCGAATTATTAAACCTTCAACTGTGGATGAATGAACGAAAGGTTTCCACCTCCAGACACAAAGACTGAAGTAAATTCATCTGTTGTTGTTTTATCATGAGCTTTGTTCCGGGCATTTTCTCTCAGAACATTTTATTTTATAAACCACTTTGGTGCCAAATAACATCATGATAAAACTCTTGTGTGTTGTAGTCAACGTGTGTAATTCAACGCTCGGTTTTGTTTCGTTTGAGTTGTATGTTTGATGATTGTGGCCTGAAAATGAAATGAGGGGAACAAAACAAATTGTGAAATAAAGTGGTTTTTTTTTAAAAGAAACAAGCTGTTTGTTTTCATGCTCAAGTGTCAAGTTACAAAAAGCAGCTTCTCTTCTCTCTATAAATATAGTTTATTATTTTCAGATGATGAGAAACCAGATTTATGTCGAAAACTTTATCATTTACACAACATATCAACACTTCAACACTTCATTTTGCCTTGTGTTTGCCACCGGCGAGTGCCTTAAAGAGCTGAGGACTGAGAGTAGATTTGGTAAAAAAGACAAAAGCCAAATAAAAGTGTTTAGAAGCACATTATTATTATTATTATTATTATTATATTATGTTTTACTGCATGTTTGTGTTTCTTAACTGGAACAAAAGCAACAGACAAACTGAGTAAAGTTGGTTAAAGCTCGTTGGATTCATCAACCACGTTGTTCTGAAACGTCAAAATGTTTTAACTGAAATGATTCAAATTCGTCTCAGATCAGATTTAATACCATGAAGTTCAGGTTAAAACAGGAAACTAACAAATGTTTTACATCATTAAATTAACAACCAACCAGTCTTTTTTTTCTGGATGAATCAATTAACTCAAATTGACTGTGAAATGTCAGAGACTCAAGTTTTAATTTAAATAATTAATCAAATAATTAATCACCACAGCTTCTTCTAATAAGCAGGTACAACATGTTCGTAGTTAACTCAACCAACTTAAAAGATAAACGTTAGCATGCTAATACATTAGCCAGACGACTACGGTTGACAAATCAAACCTGATTATTGATAAATACTTTAATTTAATCAAGTTGTTTTTTAATAACATCAAGTTACCACAATGCTACACGTGCTAACCGGATGTTTCTTCTCATTCTAAACTTTCCAGACATCAACATAATGAAAAAAACGTTTATCTGTATTTACGTATTTTGCACATTTAAAACTGCAGTTTTTGGAAATGATGCTAGCTTGTAACGCTACAGTTAAGTTACACACAACTGTAAATGTGCAAACTTTGTAATGAAGTAACCTGATTTATTAAATTACTGTTAGCATGTTAGTATAGCTGGTGCAACCAGTGGTCTCTCCCGTCTACCTAGCTAACCTCTGTTAGCTTAGCTTCTGTAGCGCTCTGGATTTTAACCACAAAGGACTTTTTTTGTGGTGTTTATGATTATGATGTGATTTCTGTCCCTGACTGTTTAGCAACATTTAGCGACTCAACATAATCAAGCTTTTTCTGGTACAGAAAACATTAATCACAGTTTTTAGCGAACAGTCGTGTGACGTTCTTTGAACTTAGCTAACGCTGGTGTGTTTTTTTATCTTGTGTCATCAGTTTTCATTGATTATGAAAACTAGCAGTTAGCTAGCATAACTGAAGACTGACAGCTGCCATCTTGAGTTATGCTAGCCATTAGCTTAGGCTAACCATTAGCTTAAGCTAACCGTTTAGCATCGTATATCTTTTTGTTACCCTCCGTTAAAGTTGTAGATACCAATTATTTTAAAATGTTATGATGGAAGAAATCTATTTGAAATGCTAACGTTAGCGGTGGCTAGCCAGGAGATGTGGTTGGGACCAAAAATTCAAGATGGTGGACGGTTTCTTTGTCATTTCAAGCAGTTAACTTTCTCTTAAGTGAATTTTTTTCCTAAACAAATAGAAACTTTTCATCCTCCTGTTCTCATATCGTCCTGATGGTGAATTCTGTGGTTAATATCGGTGGTGGAAAATTTATTTTTGGCACAAAACTTTTTATTTTTCCGTTATTCCCCTTCGATGCTCCACAAACATTTGATTAAATCCAGTAAAGACGTGGCTTGTAAATGGAGATGGAGGAAAATGTTTTCATCACAGGGAACTGAAACTTCACTGTAAGTAGATTTATTCGTCCGCTAATCTGAAGACGTGTGAGTGTTTATGGTGTAAAACTGAAGCGTATTAGAAAATATTGTTTTGTTTTATGAGGCACAGTGAAACATAAAAGTGTTGAGAGGTTTTGAATGTTACATCATCGGTACCAATGTCTTTATGAGTGTTTCTATCATTGTAACAGTTTGTACATCAAATACAACGTTGACATTGTTTATTCTTGTAAACGTCATCGTAGGAAACACGTGGTCTTGATGGACTCGACCAAGTGTAGTCTTTTTTTTTTTTGGAAAATGAACAAGGAACAGCACAACCAGTAACCAGAGACCAAGTGGTCTGGACTGAAGTGGACTGGACCGGAGCCCACGTCGGTGACTCTTCTAAAGAAGTGGAGAAGTGGGTTCATGATCCGGATCTGAAGTGTCCAAATATACAATAAAAGATGTTTATACGAACGGAAACATCCGTCGTCTTTTGGTTGTTTTTTTGGTGTCGGCCGTTTTTCTTCATCACAAGAAAAAAGATGAATAAACACGTTAAGTTTCCTCCGACGGTAAATTTATCTTTATATTTCTACACATCTGCTGCTTCTGTGACTTAAACTGTCAAATGAACCTTAATGAAAAAAATGAAACGTGTTCCTCAGATTTAGTTTCCATGTTTTGTGACAAATGGCTCCACTTCCTCACTCTGCTGCTGTCAGTCTCTTACAGTCTGAATCAGTCCATCTATATTTACACAAACGCTGAATAAATCAGTCAACGTGTCGATCGTTTCCACTGAGACGCTGTAATGATGTTTAGAGACCTGGAGACAGATCATCTAATGTTTCATTAAAACGTCTTTAGATCTAAAATCAGAGACATAAAAAGGTTTTAATATCTTAAAAACATCATGAAGGAAACTTCAAACATTGACTTGGAGTCAGAGATGATGTTGTTTATTTGTGACTTTATGAAGCAGCTGAAGTCTTCACAGTTTAAACACGTCATTGATCTTTAACTGGACTGATTGATGAAGGAAACAGCCACCAGGTGGTGACTCCAGGTTTTTATTTTTTTGTATTTTATATCGCAGAAATTATTGGGAACCACCAGTTACTGAACATCTGTACTGAAGTAGAAATATTGTTACATGACTGAAATATAAGTACTGGTGTATCAATACAGTCAAGTTAAAGTACAAGTTTTTTTCTAAACAACTACTCAGAGTTTCAGTTACTTTTTAAATCGATGTTTAATTTCTTCTCTGGGAACGTTTGTTTTCAACAGAACGATTCGTTGATTCTATGGATCAACTGTGTTCAAAACAAATAAGTATCTTTTTTGTTAAATTCATTGAAATATTAACAAGTTTTGTCACATTTGGTTTCAGCTGCAGCGTCACATCCAGTAACTTTAACCCTGTTTATCGTTGTTTGGTGAGCGGTGTGACAACCAAAGGTCAACAGAACCAAAGACGTGGCCACTGACCCACTCAGCTGCCCCAACAATAATCAAGTGTTCACCTGTGGAGAGTGTGAACAGTTGTGGACAAGAACCTCAAATTCAACCTAAACACAGCAGTGATCTGCAAGAACGACCTGCAGAGACTTGAGGAGCTTTTAATGTAGATAAAACATTGATGGTTTTATTTTATAGGTTATTGAATCTATTTAACCTTTTGTCGAACAAACAACACATTTAACCAATAACCAACCAGTTATGACACTTGGCTGCACCTGAATGAATTTTATTATATTTATTTTATATATATATATATATATATATATATATATATATATATATTCATTACTTCCACCACAGGAAACCACGTCTCCAAATTGGTTGATTATGTTGTTTATTCCAGACTTTTATCTTATTTCTGCTAAACGTCTCTTTTTCCTTTAAAATCAATCAAAACTGCAACAACGTTGAAGTTAAATCTTCGTTCCATCTGATAGTAAAGTAACAGAAATGTGAGATCTGCAGGTGACTAATGACATTTCTATCTCAGCTTCACAGATTTACTGACAAACAACTCAATCAATCAATATATTATTAACGAGTTTTATCTCTGA
The DNA here is from genome assembly GCA_016801845.1 of Polydactylus sextarius. Lineage (NCBI taxonomy): Eukaryota > Metazoa > Chordata > Actinopteri > Polynemidae > Polydactylus > Polydactylus sextarius. The sequence continues at coordinate 971,120 of CM028923.1, read as the reverse complement.
ATCATCATCATCTTTGTCATTTTCAACCATTCTGCTAAAAACAAACTAATGAATTAACATGTTTATCTGATCTCTTCTTATACTATATAACATCACATAAAGATAAATATATGACAACACTGCCTCCTTGTGGTTTTAAGACAAAATGTACCAGTTTCTTTTTTGTGTCTTCATTTAATTGACACAAAAACATGTTAATCACTGATAAAATCATCATATTTTCTCTGTATATAAATAGATAATAACTGTATAATAATCAGCTTTGTTTCATTTTATATTTTTATTTTATTCGTTTTATTTATTTCTCTGGCTCAGACATTTATGTTGTAGTTTCTCTTCTGTTCTGCAGATGCAAATTAGCTTCTCGCTAACGCTAAAATAAGCAATAAAAATAAATTAAAAATTAATAAACATGAGAACGGGCTCAGTTTCAGCTTCATATACGTCGTCTTCTCACTCTTTTATTTCACCACAGAGACTCATCATCGCCTCCGGGTCTAAAAGAAAAACAACGTTTAATGTTTTAACGCTGGTAGTCTGAGTGATTATCAGGAAATGAAGATGAAAAACAGCTGAATGATGCAGATAAACTCTGATGCCATAAATAAGTTGTGATCTCTCTGAGGATTAAAGTGTGAAACCTTGTTACAGTAGAAACAACAAATAATCAGCGTCTTTAATCGACTTTTCCTGTGATTTCACACTAATTTCCCGCCACTCGCTGTGACCTGTTCTGACTTCACATTTAAACGTCGACTCAGTGTTTCCTCATCACAACCGTGACTGTTTTTCTTTTCTTTTTTTTCTTTGCGATAACGATTAAAAACACAACTAATTCTCTGTTAATCGTCAGACATCACGTCCTGCTCAGATCCTGATCTTTTCATGATGAGCTTCAGTAAAACGCTTCATGAGGCAGAACGACCCAATAAAACAAACCAGACACAAAACACCAACGTTTCTTGTTTAATCAGCGTTTCTTGTTTCCTGTTTCTGAGAAAACAAAGTTTATCAATGTTTCAACTTTAAATTTTTATTCATCAGTTTTATTAAGTTTAATGTTTAACGTCAGTGTCGTCTCGTCTCCACCAGGAGGCAGCACAGACTAAAACTAGTGTGTGTGTGTGTGTGTGTTCTGTTATTTGTGTCTTTGTGAGGACCATGTGGTTGTGAGGACCTTTTTCTTTTAAAGTGAAAAGTTTTGGCAAAGTTGTAACATTTCTGGTGAGTGAATTCAGTTTTGGAAAGACAAAATGTTTCTTTTTTTGAAAAAATTGGTGAGATTTGTTTTCTTCTTTGGAAAGTTAAGAAGTTATGGAGATTTCTGAAAAATTGAAAACATTTGTACAAAAAAAGAAGAAACACAGGTCAGTTTAATACTTTTATAAAGTGAGAAATATGATATGATTTGGACAAATGTTATTCTAATATAATGATTTTATTCCTACAGTTTTTATATAAACTATTTATTTTCTGTTGATGTATTTTTCGTGATTTTTCAATGCTGTCAAACAGATACATAAACTAATATATTCTATTCTATATTTCAACTAAACTTATTGTCTTAATTATTTATTATTTATCTGATGCTGATTCACAGTTTTTCAAGATTTAAGAAAGAAAAGTTTGTTTGAAGACAATCAAAAAGAAATCGTGATAAATTAAATAAACAAAGTTGATTCTAAAGTTATGTTATTATTATTATTATATTATCATCATCATCATCTTGTTCTTGGAAAGTAACAATAGTTTTACAAAGTGTTGACAAATGTTTGAAAAATGTAAACGTGTCATTTATTTGTCAAATGTTCAAAGTTTCATGGTTTGAAATTTTGTGTGTGTGTGTGTGTGTGTGTGTTTGTATCTGAGCATGTGCATCTGTGTGTGTGTGTGTGTGTGTGTGTGTGTGTGTGTTTGTATCTGAGCATGTGCATCTGTGTGTGTGTGTGTGTGTGTGTATCTGAGCATGTGCATCTGTGTGTGTGTGTGTGTGTGTGTGTGTGTGTGTGTGTGTGTGTGTGTGTATGTGTGTGTGTGTGTGCATGTGTGTGTGTGTTTGTATCTGAGCATGTGTGTGTGTGTGTGTGTGTGTGTGTGTGTGTGCTCTGGAGAAGAGGTTAGTCCCCACTTCCTGTCCTGGGGCAGTGTGTTGGTCAAACACTTCCCTCAAGAATGAGCTTTCTCACGCTGCTGCACACACACACACACACACACACACACACACACACTGATGTGTCTTTATTGTCTTTATTTATTCTCAGAGATAATTTAATCTCCATCTTCTCTCTTCATCATCCATCACTGAGGTTCTTCCTCTGACGACAGGTCACATGGTCACTTCCTCCTCTGGTGACACAAAGGTCAAAGGTCAAACAGCAGCTGTCTGACATTTTTATGTTTTCACTACTGTATCTGTATGTGTGTGTGTGTAAACAGTGTAAGAGTGTGTGTATGGGAGTGTTGGTCAGACCCTGGGGGAGATTAAAAGGCTGTAGGTCTTTGTGTGTGTGTGTGTGTGTGTGACGAGGTCAAAGGTCAAGTTCTTCCCCTGACAGTTCAGTTTCTTGGGAAACGTTGGTTGATGGGAATCTCCTCACACTGGGATGTAAACACACACACACACACACACACACACACACACACACACACACACACACACACACACACACACACACACACACACACACACACACACACAAACAAACAAACAAACAAACTAAACACTGTGACTTTTCCTTAATTTATTATTTTATTTCTTTTTTCTGGTTTTAAAATCTTCTCATTGCTCCTTTTTTTTTTTTTTTTTAAACGTTGTCACTCCACAGCGCCCTCTAGCTGCAACTAAATCTGACACTTCAAAATAAAAGGCAGCTCAGGTGCGCGCGCGCACACACACAGATTGACCTTTCCTGTCCCAGCAGGTGAACCGGTTGTTGATGTGTTGACTCTGTATTTTCAGTCAGTTCATCAGTGAAACATTATGTTGATAATTTAACATCAGTCTCAGATCTGAGCTGTTTTATTCGCCTTTAATTTGACCTACATTTGCTGCACACGTTGTTATTATTATTCTGAGAAATTTCAGCGGAAAAAAATCCACCCTCCATCTGCGTGTGCACGTGAGTGTGTGTGTGTGTGCGCGCGTGTGTGTGAGTTGCGCCATATCACCGTTTCTGAGCGGACACACGGATCTTAATGTCACATATCGGCATTTCCTGTCCCCGTTCCTTCAGAGTAAACCTCGGTATCCGTGAGACGCACCACCGGAGCTGCGGTTTCACCGGAGGAAGAGACGCTGCTTTGACCTGCAAACCTGCGTCAGAGGCCGGGTGAGTACCGGGGGAGGAGGAGGAGGGATGGCTCCTCTTATTATATCCATCTGTCATTCACAGTCAGACCATAGCATCCTCACTGATGGAAGACAATGTTCTCAGTTTATAGACATCACCGTGCAGTCTCTTAATGTGAAAGGCATGTAGCTCATACCAGACTCCATGGAAAAATCTTTAAATTTTAAAGTCCTCGAGGCTTAGGTAAAAACTTTTTGATTACAAAAGCATTTTAAGGCCAAATGTGAATAAACAGACAACAAGTCATAAATTCGTCTATTATATCATTAATCAAATATGTATAGTTAAGCCAAATATGATGATAATTCACATTAGTGTCCGTAGCGTCTCGCTCTGGAACGGACGTTTTCGTTGGAAGCGAGCTGAGGAGATTCCAGGCGGGACAGTTCAAAAAGTTTGGAGTTTTACTAACATATATGTTGAAGTATTATTATTTATCAATACCGAATTTTAAATTTTATGGGACTGGTTTAGAAAAACGAATAACGATATGTTTTTATAAATAGACACAATTGTTCATATACGTACAAACTTAAAATTTATTGATTTCTTAATGGAGTTTGGTTCAAGTCAAATGAAAGATGAGTGATGGCAGGTCTTGCTGCACTCTGCGTGAAATGCATCAGATTTGGGATTTTAATTACTTTATTTTTCTTTTTTTTTTTTTTTTTGATATTTCGGTAACAATGTGCAGATATTGCATGTTATTGTTGTGAATGGTGCAGATTAAGCGCAGTCGTGTTTCCTCCGTCGAGTCAAGGTCTCCTGTCACTGATGCATTTTAATACAAAGCAAGTCATCATTTATATTGACTCAGGCTGTTAGATGATAGATAAAACCTCGTGTGTTTGCACCAACAGATCCTGTAAATCAGTGTAAATATAACAGATTCAGTTCTGTTTATGATATTATGATTATTTTAATAATCTATAATCTTTATATGGTTTGATTATAAAATAAATCTGTAACCAGATGAAGTGATATGACCTCAGCTGTGGGTGTGTAAACTGTGTGTCTGTGTGACATGTCAGTTGGCTGTTGGAGACTTTAATAAACCTCCTTCACCGCTCAACTGGCTCAAGTTTAGAAATATGAGGAGAGGGACGGTGCGTCAAGTTTACTGAAGATACGTAGAGTCATACCGGAAATGACGAAGTTGTGGCTTCAAATTAAAATCCTAAAAAAAAAATTTTGGTTCCGGAAAAAAAAATCAGTATAAGAAAATGTATATAAAATAGTAAATATATACACAAACCTGAAAATGTTTAATGCACTAATACAATCTAACTCATACCTGAAGCCTTGAAATTAACAATAACAAAGTAGAGTTTATAATTAAACAATAACTGGACAATAAAGACCAATACCAGCCAATATCAGATTACTGAGAGGACAAATAGAGCAGATATCATTAATATTATCAAACCTGACACCCTCATATTGCTTCTAAAACATTAAGTTATTTTAATTGATGCTTGTTATCAAATTCATTATATCAATACATTTTAATACATATTAATATCAACATGCTTTAATAAATAATACATCTGTCGTTTAGAGGTATTATTTACATGTAAACATTTGTTTTTGTTGTTAAGTTATCGGGTGATTTATTTTGAAGAATCAAACCGGAAGTGTCGTGTCGTGTGTCGTGTAGCTTGACGCCGCTGGCAGACAGAGCAGTATGCGGAGCAGCTGATACTCTTCCTGAGCTAAAAATACACTACTTTTTTCTCTGCAAACACTCACTGTAAATTGTTTCTTTTCTCTCGTCTTCCTCTGTTTGTTTTTCCTTATTTTTTTCCCTCATTTTATTTATTTATTTTTTAATTAAATTAAACTAAATTTAAATCACAGACTTCAGGAATGAGTCTGTGTCAGTGAGGATTATTAACTTTTCCACGAGGTAAGAAACGCTGCGGTTTTTATCTATTTTAACTGTTTTAACGACTCAGTTTAACTTCACCAGCGTGTGAATGAACTTTAAGAGGAATGTGAAGTATTGACTTTGATTAACTCGTGTTTTTTTGGTTAACTTACTTTCATTTTACGACCAAATCCAGAAGCTAACTCTCTACAGTTTATACTATACTACTACACTAATATGTCTACCTTTTTCATAGTTGTCATAAAAAGTTATTTTTGCATTAATATGCCTAATAAATCGCGGTTAGATCAGTATTACCATGAGAAACTGTCAAACATATTTTAACTTTTAAGTAAAATGCAACAGAAGCTAACTTAATTTATGACACGTTATCACGGATTTATCGATTTAAAATCGAATAATGAATATCAGTAAAAGTGTAGAAAACACTTCTGTAACACAATAAATGTTGTTTGTTGTCTGCTCGTCCACTCGGTTTCTTCAGTTTAGCAGTTATTTCTCATAAAATTTGGCAAAAATTAGAAATTAGTAATTTGCCTCAAATAAAGGTGGCGGACGGTCGCCATTTTTGTTTTCCGTGTTTGAAATGGCGCCATTTTTTGTTAGCTTTAGCTAAGTGCTAAAATCCCGTTTTTTAAAGGGAATGTTTGAATTATGTTACAAGTAAATGATGTATGATGTATATACACTGTTGCTTATTAATAAAATGTTTTGTCAATATTAATCCATCAATTAAAAAAACATGTAAAAGACAATTACGAGGTGATATTCAGTTAGTAGCCGTTAGCTGTTAGCTTGTTTCCTCTGACTAATAATCCAAAACACAATAACACAAAGAAGTCACAAAATCGACTTTTTATCACATAGAAAATAGAAATATTATTAATGATACAATTTACCATTTTAAAGTATCGTTTCCTTTTATATTTAAACCTAAATTAGTCCATTTTCATTCATTTTTTTTTCAGGGAACAAATGCTAATGGGCTAATGGGACAACAAGCTAATAAATAAACATTTAATGACCCAAATAATAAAATTACACAACAAAACAAAAATAGTGAATAGTAAAATATTACTTATTTTAACTAAACTTTGAGGACAAAAGTGGTAATTATGATGCTAATTGGAGAGTGAATGATGTGTTTTTCCTAAATATTTTATAATAATGTCTTAAAAAAGTCTAAATATAGCTGGCGGCTTAAATGTTGGGTCTAGGTGGACGTGTGTAAATCTATACTATAAAAAGTGATTTACTGTCAAATGACAAAAACATGAGCTCAATGTTGATGTTTTTGCTGCAGGTGCAGGTTTTTTTGTTTTTTTTTTTGGCTAAACTACAAAATGATCCCTCAGCTGTTGCCTCCAGCAGGTGTTAGTGTCGAGACAAATTAACTCTCCGACAGTTGTTTTTCTCTTGTAGATTAGAGTCATTACACTAGTAACACTATAGAGTAATAGTTTAATAAATTCATCTTTATGTAGGGTTTAATAAATACTGCTAAGATTCCTTTAAAGCTGTAAACTGAAACTTAAGTTACTTACTGGCATCAGTTACATTGATTTATTGTTAATGCACCGTAAGAGTGAAGGGCATGTAGCCTGGCAGAGGCTGTGAAACATCTGTCGCGCTTCAGAGCAGCGTTCATCTGTGTTTCTGTTCATGTGAGAGCTGCACTTGAATGTGTGACATGCCAAGATAATGTCGGATCTCTTCTCCCAAAAGGTCAGGCCAAAGCACTGTCAGCGGCTGTTTGGAGAGGATCATGGAAAAACATTAGATCATATTAACCTGTTTTAATTATGATCAGTGATCCGACTGATGTCGTCACGTCTTCACAGAGACTCGAGGTTTTTGTGGAGCAGCCGGTCGGGGGCATGGCCTTGTCGTTTTGTGGCAACGATGAAGGTATCAATGCCTACAGCGTGGAAGGCGGCGTGCTGAACAATGGCTGCTTCGTCGACGCTCTCAACCTCGTCCCTCATGTCTTCCTGCTCTTCATCACCTTCCCCATCCTCTTCATCGGTACGTCAAATCTGTCAAAACTTAAAAGAAAAAAGCAGTTTCCTCAACGTCACGATCAATAACCAATAACAACACAAAAAAGCAAATATATGACGACAAATGTAACAAATAAAACTAATATTTGAACATTAAATAATAACAGTAACTTTTAACTGACATGTTAAATCACCATTATATGGTGATATATTATTATTATATATATTATTTACCTGTGTGACACGAACGCAGCATGAATACTTGATCAACCAATTAATAAATAAATTGATAAATATATTTCTAATTGATTTATTTGTAGTTTTGTATATTAAGTGACAATAAATAGTCAAAAAAAGTGTTTTTAAGAATAACACAGTCAAATATTTAACATAAAATATCACTAAATTGTTTATTTTCTCAAAATGATTTATATTAATTTGAATCAATTTCATGTCGGTGAATCATTGCAGCTCTAATTAATATAAAAATGATTAATGACACATTTATATTGAGTCTCTGGGTTTTTGGTTGAAAAGAAAACTATATTTCCACCATTGATCATTGAACTGTTTTTAGTGAAAAAAAATTAAAAAAACCACATTTTAAAAAGTAAATATTAGTCACAAAAACAGTTACAGGACACAAAGATTTTCTGAAGAATCGTCGTCGATGTTTGAGTCTCTGTTTAGTGTTTTTTGTTTCCCGACAGATGTTTTAACTGTTTCCTGTTTAAGCTTCTTAAAGTTTTTCACCAGTCAACTGATCAGAGGATTATCACCCGGTTTGATCTGTGGTGGATTTTGACTGTGTCACATTTTAATACAACTGATTATGAGATAAACACACTGAGCTGAGTTCTCACACTGTTGCATGCTGGGAGAAAGTGCAGCGTCACGTGACCCTCAATGATGTGTAACCATGTGGTTACGTTGGTGTTTTTTAATTTATAATCATAATTTAAATAAATAGATTAACAAGAAAGAAGTTTTATTTTTGCTGAAATAACAAAAACAACAAATTAAAAACAATTTATTTGGAAAAAATCTTCATTCTGAGGCTGAAATGTTTATTTATTTGATAATTTATATATATTATTTTATTCAACTTGTGTTATTTATTACTTATTTTCTTGTTTTCACTTAAAATAAAAAGTAACAAGATTAATGAATCAGTTTTTTTAGGCGACTGGTTAAAACAGTTTTATCATTTATGAAATAAACAAAAACAGATATTTTAAAAATAATTTACATAATTTAATTTGTTCATGACATTTAAGATTTAAGATCGTTTGTCGACACAGCAGATGAGTTAGTGACACACACACACACACACACACACTCTTCATGGCTCTCTCTTCTGTGATGAACATTAAGCAGCTTTGATATAAAGAGAAGTGACGTCTGGATTAGATCAGTGATCCAGTCTGGAACTGGACTGTGATAAAACAAACAGTAACAACAGAAATACAAATAATATAAAAAAATAAAACTGAACGTATAGGATACTAGTTTTATTTAGAAGGTGGTTTTAACAGTTGTTTTATTTCTAATCTTCAGAAAAGATGTTTTATTTCTGCAGAAAATAACCTTCACTGGATGCACTCGGGGTTGTTTGGTGTGCGTGTGTGTGTGCGTGTGTGTGTGTGTGTGTGTGTGTGTGTGTGTGTGTGTGTGTGTGTGTGTGTGTGTGTGTGTGTGTGTAGTAGTTTATGGGAATTGTCCTGACCAGCAGCCCTCACTCTGCTCCCCGAGGACATAATAATTGATGCTTCCTGGTTCTGGTTTGTTCGTGGTTTCGGTCCCTCGAGTCTCTAAATGGCTTCGGTCCATTTGGTTAAAGAACAGAAACAAACTTTAATAGTAAAAAAAGAAAAAGTAAAACGCTGCGGTGCTGAACTCACATACTATCGACCTTTTTAACCTTTAAATAAACTACAGATAAATTAAACTGACACAAATATTTTCACATGAAGAAACTTTACGTTTTTTACTAACATGAGGTCAAATAAAGTTAGTGACTGTTTGGATCAATAATTAACATTATAATTTAGTTTTAAAACAAAAAAGAAAAATTATTTAACAGTTTTAACTTGTTAAATGTGAAAATTTAAAATTAAATAATAAGAAATTAATAAGAAATAGAGATTTAAAGATTAAAGAGACTTTTTTTTTTTAGAGCAAAGTTCAAAAAAATTAACTGAGGTTTGTTAGTATTGTCAATAATTATCAGTTGCAGAGTGAATAATAGTCAAACTCCTCAACAGATATGTTACGTTGGTTGAAGTAATATCCAGTTTGACCGTCTTTTGTTTTCACAACCAAATAGTTAACAATGAAAGTAAATGGGGCAGTCAGCCAAACGTATCTAAATTGTCATTTTTTAACCACTAATAAAGCTCAAAATATCACTTCACTTCAGCAGTAGCATGAATAGGGTCCCTACATATAAACTGAAGTACTGATAACTTAGTAAGTGAACCCAGAGTTTATTAAAAACACTGTTTTACAAGACTTACCCAACGTCTGGTTTTATAACAACTGGTGATGAAGGATGTTCCACATCAGCAGATTCATCTAACTGGGTTCATGTTCATCACTTTAATTTCATGCCTGAAGGTGTGTTACTGATTTTATAATTAAACAACCAAACAACACTTCACTTTTAAAATCCCTTAAAGCTCATAACTTTGTTTCTATCCAATAATTTTACCTCCATCTCTTTATTATCTTCTCGCCTCAGGTTGGATCAAGTTGCTTGTTGTTTTAGTTTTGTATAAAGTCGATCTTCCTGTCGTCTGTTCTCCGTGTTCAGGTTGGGGAAGTCAGAGCTCAAAGGTTCAGATTCATCACAACACGTGGCTTCATTTCCCGGGACACAACCTGAGATGGATCCTCACCTTCACTCTGTTGTTTGTTCACGTCTGCGAGTTTGCAGAAGGACACGTCTCCGACAAGTGAGACGTTATGAACACGTTTGATTTAACTTTACAATAATAAATGTGGAGTAACTACAGTGACTGTACCTTGTGTTTTTTAACTTTACAGTAAGATGAATACGACTAGTCACCTCCATCTCTACATGCCGGCGTTCATGGGCTTCGTTGCCGCGACAACATCAGTTGTTTACTATCACAACATCGAGACGTCAAACTTTCCCAAACTGCTGCTCGGTGAGTTTCAACAGCAGCAACCTGTGATGTTTGATCTTTTATATATATATATATATATATATATATATATATATATATATATATATATATATATATATATATATTTATTTATTTATTTTCTTTCTTTTAGAAGAGAAATTCATCCGATTTAACATCGTTCTCCCGTAGTGAAATAACTAGAGAATAAACCAACCAGAGATATGATCGTTTTTTATTCCACATTTTTATTTCTAATTGACAAAACCTGGAGCCTGAATCACAAACAGTTCAAGATCTTTAAAGACACAAAAAGTGCAGTGATAAAAAAGAAATTAGTTCTTAGTCACCAATTTCTGCTTTGAATTAGAAGAATTTTGAGCAAACTATTAATATTAACTCTGTTAATATTAATAGTTATTGAATATTAAACTTTAACTGTTTTTCTCCTCAGTCCTCTTCATTTATTGGGTGTTGGCCTTCATCACAAAGTCCATTAAACTCTGGAAATACACAGAATTTAAAGTTGGACCTAAACATCTGAGGTTCTGTATCACAGCTATGTTAGTGATCCTGTACGGGTTGTTAATGGCTGTGGAGATCAACGTCATCAGAGTCAGGGTGAGGAACTAATAATGTTACAGTTTTTAACACGAGACAAACATGTTGATTGAAATCGTTTGAATTTAAACCCTTTGTCTTGTGTCTTTCTGTAGAAGTACGTGTTCTTTGCGAATCCTCAGAAGGTGAAACCTCCAGAAGATTTACAGGATCTCGGAGTTCGTTTTCTGCAGCCGTTTGTTAATCTGCTCTCTAAGGTATCACTGATGTTCCTGGTTATTTTATTTCTCAGAGAAATTACAAATAATGATCCAAATTCTCGGCTCGTGTTTTTTTTTATTTCAGGCGACATATTGGTGGATGAATCCTCTGATCATCGGAGCTCACAAACGACCGATCGAGCTGAAGAAGATCGGGAAGTTGCCGATCGCTATGAGGGCACTGACCAACTACCTGAGGCTGAAAGACGCCTACGAGGATCAGAGGGTGAGAAGATGGAGGCGTCAACACCACAGTTTTACAATTATTATGATTATTGATTAATCTGGTGATTATATTCTCACTTAATCCATCACTAATTAGATAAAAAAAGGGAAAAAGAAAGTCAAACTAATTCAGTGTCAGTCTAATTTGAGACAGAAACATCCGTTGTCTTTTTAAGTGAATAACTACTATGTGTTTGAAGTTTCACTATTAGCGCTAACGTTAGCCTCCTTATCCTCTGCCGTCTAATCTAGTAATTAATTTAATCTGTTAGTTGTTGCAGCTCTAGTCATTGTTATTTCTATGATCTGTGTCCTCTCAGACTCCAGAGGATCCTAATCGATCTCCGTCCATCTGGCGCTCCATGTACCGAGCGTTCGGACGTCCCATCCTGCTCAGCAGCACCTTCCGCTACCTGGCCGACCTGCTGGGCTTCGCCGGGCCGCTCTGCATCTCCGGCATCGTCAAATACCTGAAGGTCAACGAGACCAACGTGGCGTCGGATGAAACCAAAGTGAGTTTACGTTCACGTTCACCACTTCCACTTTGGTTTGACGTGTTTGGGGTTTTTGTCTCTCGGAGCGACGGAGTCTCTGTTTTTTATTTTGTCACCTGTGATTCATCAGTGACATTATAGTCAGCTTTGATTCATGTTCTTCCTGCCGCAGTGGAAACTGTTTCAGGTTTTCCTTAGAGACAGAAACAGAGTTTACGAGACATGGAACAACACACAGAGGACACGTTACTCCAGATCTGATCTGAGGTCCGTTCACCGCCGGACGTCTCCTGTGACCTCGACAGCTGCGACACATAAAGCGATCAGAGTCAGCGATGAACCCAGACGACCATGTTTTCATTCATTTCCCTTCAGAGACGTCACTGATGTTAGTGAAGCTGTCGACACTGCCGCAGTGTTTATTTTATTATCGTTAAGTGCAAATTAGAGCGACATCGTCAGTCGAATGATTCACTCTGAGTGAGACGTCACAGAGGCGTTTTCTGTGTGTGTGTGTGTGTGTGTGTGTGTGTGTGTGTGTGTTTGTATGAGTGAGAGTGTGTGATAATATGTCTGCAGGTGCTGCACTGACATTAGACAAACACACACAGTTACGTTAGTAGCGTGACACATTCCCGAACTCTAACTTTAACCACGACAACAACGTGTCAAATACCAACCTTTACCCCAGAGAACTCACTTCACCTGAACATTTAAACAGTAAAGTCTGAACCATCCAGATGTTATAAATATTCTCATGTTCACTTTTTAAGACAAGTTGTGTCTTATTCTTCACAAACAATAGATTGTTTCAGACATAACATTTCATAATAAAATATGAAAAAGTAGCTGGTTTTATAATGTCCTGAATTTATTAACAACTTTATTATTAATGTAAAGACCAAACATATATATGTATATATGTGTGTGTGTATGTATATATATATATATATATATATATATATATATAAACAGTACAGTGAACTAACTAAACCTCTGAGTGTTTATATTGTCGCTGTTGATTTAAAACTACTCTCAGGCCTTTTCCACAAACATATTCTTCCCTATAAACTTACTCAGTCTCTAGTGTTTCCACTTGGTGCTAGTTCCTGGTTCCAGCTACTGTTTTAGTTCCTACTCTGTGGAGGAACCAATGGAGCTGAGTCGATACTAAAACGTGACGTGAACAGACGCCGGCCACTGATTGGTCAGAGGGAGTGTCTTCACAAGCTGCCACCAGACGCCAGTTGAGTTGAGAGAGCGTCAACAAAATAATCAAGCTCCATTTTTAAACAGGACAAGAGTGATAGCCATCGTCGTAGCTACCTGGTCGTAAGCTAACCCAGCAACAAGTACAGCATCTCCTCCATGTCCATTAATGTTTACTGATGTTTTAGTGTCGTGACGTCGCAGCAGTTTGACTCCACTCACCACATTCACGTGGAGGAGGAACCAAACTGTGATGGAAAACAACGTGTCTGCTACCAGACTTAGTAGAGTCCAGTAGAGTCCAGTAGAGTCCAGTAGAGTCCAGTAGAGTCCAGTAGAGTCCAGTGGAGTCCAGTAGAGTCCAGTAGAGTCCAGTAGAGTCCAGTAGAGTCCAGTAGAGTAGAGACACAACCACGTGGTGGAGAAGAGTCATAAATCTAATTAGAGCGTCTGTTTTTCTTATATCTTATATATTATATATATTGTAGTATTTACAGTTTAAATTAAATGTTAAATTAAAGTTGCAACAAAATGTTATTTATTTAAAAAATAAATCAGTATTCATCATCACGATGTAAGACTTCAATAACACTGACTTTTGAATAACTGTCTGATCAGATTTGCCATTGATTTATTTTCTAGTTGATCGATGATTTTTTAGATATTGAATCGTCTTAATTGTTTTGGCTCCACATCTGAAACCTCTGCCCAAACTATCGACTCTGTGTTTCATCATCTTCATATTTCAGGATCTGCTTCACTGCTCATTAATCAATCTTAGTGACGCTACAGTTACACAAACACTAATAAAGACGGAGGTGTAAGAGACGGAGAGAACACAGACGCTTTAATAGACGGTTCGTTTTGGCAGCAACGATCACACACATGGACGTCTGGTCCAGAGGTCGGGACGCAGACGGAGCTGCAGGGAGAAGAGGAACAGATGCCTCAGTAATAACAGTATACTCTCATCCAGTCCATTTGGTTCATGTTGTCAACTCGCTGCCCGCTGGTTTAAAGTGGCAGCAGAGATACAGAACAGAGCTCGGCTGCATTTCTCACTGACGTGGAAAATTTCCCACTCACTTCACACTCTGTGTCACTTTAACACAGAAAGAACGACTGGGCAGCGTCAGGACGAGCTTTTTAATACCACAACAAACCTGCGTCACGTTTAAAGACTCATACACGGTGATATTGATCTATATTGATACTTTGATTTACAGGAAAATCAGTGAATATTTTGACCTTATCTTTATTTTTTCAGGCTGCTAATACTGATCGGATACTGCCCGGTCTCAGACCAGGTCCCGACGGCCTCTGATGGAGTCGTTAGGGCTGTTCACACATTATGATCATTAACTGATGATTCACCAACCATCAGAGGACCAAGTCCACCAGACACCACCACTGGAGACCACTGGTGGAGTCAACTAGTGTTTACAAAACCCAACAGTCCCCATAGGAGCAGAACTTGGTGACAATGGAGGAAAAACTAATTGTGGTCATAATGAATCAGTTTGATTTGACACATTTGAACTGTGGTGTATTTTCCATGTGTGTTTCTTCAGGATCTTTTTTTTGGCGTCCACTTCATGTCGTCGTCCAAGATGCTGCAGAACACGTCCGTCCTCGCAGTTCTTCTCTTCCTGGCGTTGATCCTTCAGAGGACGTTCCTGCAGGCGTCGTACTACGTCACCATAGAGACGGGGATCAACCTCCGCGGCGCTCTGCTGGTCAGGGAAAACGAGTTAAATCTCAGACAGCTTTTGTTTCCACTCTGAGGTGTTGCTTTGAGAAAGTCGGACATAAACAATCGCTGTGATGCGTCAGAGTTGGAACAAACTGTTACATAAAAACTTTTTAATATCAGACGTCTGGTTTGATGTCGCTGACCTGAAAAGAATTTTATTTGATTTGGTTATTTAGGCGATGATTTACAACAAGATCCTGCGTCTGTCGACGTCCAACATGTCGATGGGAGAGATGACGCTGGGTCAGATCAACAATCTTGTTGCCATAGAGACGAACCAGCTGATGTGGTTCCTGTTCCTGTGTCCCAATCTGTGGGCGATGCCGGTTCAGGTACAGTAGCATGAAATATATCTGATCTGTTATTGACGTGATTCTGTGTCTGTGTCAGGACTCCACTCTGAGTCTCCGTCTCCTCCTCAGATCGTGATGGGAGTCATCCTGCTCTACTACCTGTTAGGGTGGAGCGCGTTAGTCGGAGCATCCGTCATCGTTCTGCTCGCTCCAATTCAATATCTGATCGCCACGAAGCTGGCGGACACGCAGAAGAGCACACTGGTAATGTGTGAATTATCAACACTCTCCTTCATATTCAACCTTCACATCAACAGTTTGTAAAACGTTTAGTGTAATTATCTGTAGCTCTTGTATATAATATTAACTTCTTACTCTTATTTTACCAAGAAAGTGTCTATAAATATGAAATTATAGAGATTCCAGGGATTGTAGTTTTCAGGACATGATGTTTAACCATCTTATGCTTCAACATTTGCATAAAAACAAACCACAACGTTTCAGGAAGGCAGAGTTTCTTAATGATAACGTGACAATAAAAAATAAAGGAGTTTATCTCTATGATGGTTTAGCTAATGACGTAACTAACGTTGACTGTAGCAGCCTCACAAGGACAATGGTGAATAATTTAACTTATACTAGAGCTGAAACTAGAGCTGGGCGGTATAACCAAAACTCTACATCATGGTATCTGACCGACATTCAGGGGGTGGCTTTGTTGCTACATTTAAGATTCAGATCCTTCTGGCGACTAGTGACAAATCAATCAAAGCAACTTTTTCTGGTGTTATTGGACGTGATGTGATGAACGTATCGTTCTTACTCTTCTCAACGAGAGGTGGGTGCTACCGGAGGCGTCTCCCTCGTCCCACATCACTCACTGACGGTCCAGTCCTGTCGCAGTCAGAGCAGATGTTCAGCTCCACGTTCAGACTGCAGATGAATCACATGTGTGTGAAGCCGCCGCTGGCTGATGTAGATGTAACATTTTCTTTGTTAGAAATAAATCACTGCACTAAAAAAAGTTTATTTCTACTTCTAAACATATTTAGGAGATAAAATACACATCATAACAAAAATAAAGACTGGTTTTCTTTCTGAATCTGTACCGTCCAGCTCTACTTTTATCAACATGAGGTAAATGTAAAATAAAACATTTTTAACAAGTTAAACTTCTGGTTGATCTGCTCCTAGTTGAGGAGGTTAAACATGGTTGGTTTTTATTTTAAAGTCTTCCTCCTCTGTCGTCGTGTGCAGGAACACTCCACAGATCGACTGAAACAAACCACAGAGATATTAAAAGGAATAAAGCTGCTGAAACTTTACGCCTGGGAGAATATTTTCTGTGACAGCGTTGAAGAGACGAGAGGCAAAGAGCTGACGAGTCTGAAGACCTTCGCTTTATACACGTCTCTGTCCAGTAAGAATCGAACTATATGAGGTTAAACATTAAAACATGAAAGATATGAGCTGTATGAAGTTTATATATTTATTGATTTAGTAGAAAATAACTGATTGTAGTCAGATTTTATTTCCCTCTCATTATGTTTATGGGTTTAAATTTGTTTTTATTAATAATTTACATTCAAAATGTGACATAAATAAATAAGTTTCATGTTTAAAATCTTGACTTGAGCTAAATTAGCTGTTGAATATTTCAGTTTAAGTCACATCCCTGTTCCGCTTCAGACGCTGAAATAAAACCTGTTGTTTGTTTTTTTTTTTTTTTACAGTTTTCATGAACGCTGCGATTCCCATCGCTGCCGTTCTCGCTGTAAGTTAACGTTACATGTTTAATAATAATATCTGTCTTCATCTGATCATAAGAGAAGGACGTTACAGTTTGGTTTTTGTCTCGTAGACGTTTGTGATGCATCACTTCCTCAATAAAACTGGTCCCAGTCCGTCTGAAGCCTTCGCAGCTCTCGCCTTGTTCCACATCCTCGTCACGCCGCTCTTCCTCCTCTCCACCGTCGTCAGGTTCGCTGTGAAGGCCGTGGTCAGGTGAGTAAACAACATAACATGTTGTTAGTGTTTATTCTCGATCGGTGAGACAGAAAATCTGGACGTGACTAAAGAAGGAAAACGGACTGGACGTGACTCTGAGTAAAATCTAATTAAAGGAACATGGAAGAAACCTGACGGCAGCGAAAGAGAAACTCCTGAGAGATTAGAGTCATCGTCACAATCACATGTATTCACAGACTGTGTGTGTGTGTGTGTGTGTGTGTGTGTGTGTGTGTGTGTGTGTGTCAGTGTCCAGAAGCTCGGAGAGTTTCTTCAGAGCGATGAAATCGGAGACGACAGCTGGAGAAACGGAGACATTTCTGTTTCCTTTGAGCCTGGAAAAAAACACCTGGGGACGGTGAGTTTCACTGACACGAGATTCATAAAGAAAACTGATCAATATATAAATAAATAAACAGGTTATTTGAATTCGTAGCTATTTTAAGGCGATTAATATTTACTCTCTTATTATAGATGCAATTAGAAATAGCTGCAGCAGTAAAATGTGGAAGAAGTTGCTACATGAATTAAAGTTTCAGACGTATCTGTAATATTTGTAGACAAATTTTCCTTCAGCAGGTTCAAGTTCAAATGTTATTTTAACTCATCAACACTAAAATAAAACAGGTTCCAGTTTTTTATGAAACAAAAGTTTAAATTAAAACCGATCCAATGATCTTCGTCCTTCACGTGTCCTGAGATGAGAAACGAAAACAAGAAGTTACCAACATCTGGATCAAAGTTGTAGCACAAAGAAATAAATAGATAAATAAAGAAATCACACAGTCATCTGAGTTGCATCACATTGGGCTCTGGATGTTCTGACATAAAAGAAATAATTTAACAGTGAATCATCAAAACATTACTCTTTGAACAATAATGAAAATAATCACAATTTCAGCACTAAAATAAAAGAATAGAAAGGAAAAAAAGAAACAATTTGCACGGTTCTTGTTGGAGTCCATCATTAAACGTAGCTCCACCTCCAGGAAAAAATCTGACAAACAAAACCTCTGAACATCATTTCTCTTCATCATTAAAGTGACGTCCAGAGCAACATGAACCAGAGTCTATTTCACCATGAATGAGTCAAACTCCCCTCAACAGATATGTTACGTTGGTTGAAGTGTAGGGACCCTATTCATGCTACTGCTGAAGTGAAGTGATATTTTGAGCTTTATTAGTGGTTAAAAAATGACAGTTTAGATACGTTTGGCTGACTGCCCCATTTACTTTCATTGTTAACTATTTGGTTGTGAAAACAAAAGACGGTCAAACTGGATATTACTTCAACCAACGTAACATATCTGTTGAGGGGAGTTTGAGTTTGAGTTCATGGTGAAATAGACTCTGGGCTCCAGAGGAACATGAACCCAGAGTCTGTTTCACCACAAATACGTCAAACATTCAAGTCAAACAATACACGACAAAAGAAATCTTCAGCTGAGGTCATTGAAGATAAAACGTGGTCATGTTTGCTCTGTAAACTCAGACTGAAGTGGTTTCTTTTTTTTTTTTTTTCTCCACATTTTTCGTTCATGAATGAATAAAATTAGTGTTTGAATTTCATCCAAACATCTTCAGTTTCTCTACAGACAAAACGACCGAATCTAAACAGACGGAGGAAACAAATTCTCTGTGGACGAGAAGACAAACGCCAGTTTTATTATTCTCCTCATGTGGTCGTTCCCCATTTTAGGTCCGAAGCTGCTTCAGTTCGGTGACGTCAGGTCATAATGAAGACGTTCAAACTGTACAAAAAAATCCAAACATTTATTCTGTATTTAAAACAGATGGTGTTAACAAACCACACGGACGTCGCCAAGAAACAGCTTGAAAAGTGCAAAGAGCTGAGTTGAACAGACCAGACACACACACACACACACACACTCATTCCTTCCATGTTACTGCAGGTGACTGTCGTTTCCATCCACGGTGACATGTTGTATCAGTGGTTTGTAGTTTCACTAACGTCGACTGAACTGACACAACAACGTAGAAAGAGGAATAAAGGACAAAGAATAAACGTTTTATTTACATTTATTTGATCTGAACTTGCTGCTTCAGCCACATCGAGTCGCTCGTTTCCTCAGAACTGGTTGTTTAAATAAATAAAATAGTTTAAAGGTTTTAATCTGAGTCACATGACGTCGATTATGTTTCAGTGATTTTCTCTGTTTGTGTCTGAGATGAGTTGAACCACAGAGACACTGACTCATCGATCTTTAGAGGATTTAATGGTTTTTTAACTACGTTGAAACTTTGAGGACGTTACTACGACTTATTATGAAGATCAAATAAAACATAAATATAAACAGGTATATTTTATTATTATTATATATTCTAATTATTATTGCTATATTATTAGTATAATATTGTTATTTAATTTAAATAAATAAATAAATTATAAATAAATTTTTTAAATTACATATTTATGTTTAATTAAATTTATATATATGCATGTACATTATATATTTCAGTTATTGTTAAATATTTTAAAGAATAAATTACTCAATATAAATATATTATTATCTTAATTATATAAAAAATATTGTAAATAAATTTTAATATAGAAAATAAATAATTACATTTATTAATTGTATTTTATTGATTTGTTATAATTATTATTTTAATATAATTTAAAATACTAAAATAACAAAACATTAGTATTAATATTTTTGTTATTTAAACAAATAAATATATAAATTAACTGTATATGTATATTTTTGTATTTTTATTTTTAATTTCAAATTTTAAATATTTTCCCTCATTTTTGAGTTTTTATGATCTAATGTATCCGACCCAATTTATCCATTTAATCTAAAATCAAACCTAAATCTAAAAGTCTCGTGTTTATTACAGCAGGAGGTTGTTGACGTGTCGTTAACGTTGAGGACGCTTCGTCTCTCGTTAAATAATTTATATTCTTCCGTCGCAACGAGGTCGAGCTGCGTCGTCGCTTCATCCTGACGATGACTCAACTGTGTGTTTGTCGTCTCCTGAGGATTATTGTCATTATTATTATTACTGTTGTTTTGTTGACTCTGTCCTCTGGCGTCTCTGTCAGGACGACGTCTCCATGGAAATATTTTTATTTATGAGATGTGTTTTAGTTTTAGTCGTCTGACGTCTCCGGGGAGATGATTCCTAACGTCTGTTGCGACCCGCTGATCTTTCTGTTGCCATAGTTTCACAATCTTACTAAAAATTCCACTTTTACACAATAAATATGAACAAATAACAGGCAGATTTTCATTATTAGAGTATTTTTCTTTCTGGAGCGACCGTCTGATCACTGTGGAGGCTCCTCTGTCCTATTTTCCAGCATTAATTTGCATTGTTGCTTCAGTAAAGCAGCACTTTGTTCATCTCACCGTGTTCATGTCGTATTCTCTCGTCCGTTGGCCTCAGGCGTCAGATCACATGACGACAACAGACACCGTGACCCTGAGACTTATACAGTAAATATACAGTAACTCTCTGATGTTGGCGCAATGATCTAAAGATTTATCAAAGAAAACAGCTTCTCTTACATGACAAACACTCCGATGTGTAGTTTCTATAGAGGACGATCACGTTGGTAACGTCGGTGTCAGAGGGTTCAGGTCCTTCGGGGCTGAAACATCCTCCAGTTTATTTCATCCACAACCTCTTCACTTCACTTTTGTCCCCGTGGAGTTGAAGCGGAAGCTGGAAAATCTTCAGTTTATTAGTAAATGTTCACTCCAACTTTACGTCTCCTCTCTTGTCCTTTTCATTTTCCCCTAAAGACCAAAGCCATCAACAGGAAGCAGCCGATGCGCTACCAGATGGACAACTACGAGCAGCCGATGAGGAGACAGATGAGACCCACGGAGACGGAGGATGTGGCTGTAAAGGTCAGGGTCAAAGGTCAAACACTGGGGGGAACAACCTTAAACACATCCAAGTGTCTAAATGAACAGTTTATAGGTGTTAAATTAGGATTGAATGGTTTTTTTATTAGTTTAGAAGAAAAGAGTGAGTTAAACACCAAAAGTGTCTCCTAATCAAAACATTAAAACTTTTATCTCAAATCTCTTTACAGTATTAAAGGATATAACAACAACAGAATCAGAGTCTAACAGTTTAACTAGAGGAAGGTCCAGGACCTGAACCATCACTAACTATCATCTTTATCATAGAGGAAAGTTTTCAGTCTGACATCAAATGTAGAAAAGATGTCTGCCTCCTGGATCAGAGAGGATCCTGATATCGGAAGACTCCACCTTCCAGTCTGGTCTTAAAGTCCTGCTCCACTCTAGTCTACTGGTTTCTACTCAGTTTCCACTTGGTGCTAGTTCCTGGTTCCAGCTACTGTTTTAGTTCCTACTCTGTGGAGGAACCAGTGGAGCTGAGTCGATACTAAAACGTGACGTGAACAGACGCCGGCCACTGATTGGTCAGAGGGAGTGTCTTCACAAGCTGCCACCAGACGCCAGTTGAGTTGAGAGAGCGTCAACAAAATAATCAAGCTCCATTTTTAAACAGGACAAGAGTGATAGCCATCGTCGTAGCTACCTTTATATTCTGTAATACATTAATTTACTTAACATTTATGTCAAAGAATCAAATATCTGAGTTTTAATACATGTTATTATCGTAAACAAAGATAATACTTCTCATATCTTTTTGTCTATACTTAAGGTTTCATGCTAACTAGTTTAGCTTTAGTTTGTCTCTTCCTGATGATGAGTCACTGTAGAGTTCAGACTGCTCTGATCATAGGACAACTTCCAACAAGAAACTACATCCATCAGCAGAGAAAACTTAAGTAAATCACCTTTAAAAGATGTAAAGTTTTAGATTTGTTAGGTATGATGTTACCGATTCGGGGAAACATATTCATGTTGAGATGTGCTGGTTGGTGCCACGTTCAGCTCGTTGATGTTTACGTATGTTGCTGTTCTGGCTCGATGAACGTAACGTGTCTCAGTAGGAATCGTTGTCTTGATCCACTGATTGAAGTTAAAGTGTGAGACACGTAGCGACGCTCAGCTGCACATTCAGCAGCGATGAACTCAACTTTTCCAACTGCTGCTTGGCGTCGTTACAACCTCGTCTCAGCGGTGAAGTGAAGAGACCTGAGGGAACAGAAGAGTTTAGTTACCATGAATGACAGCTCATTAACGCAAATAGATAGAAGAAAGATTTTATTTCTTATTCACTAATGTCTGATGTGACAAGACAGGAAAAGAAACAAACCACTGAGGTCGTTAACTGTGATTCACACACACACACACAGAGCTGCTCCCTATTATCATCAACAGCTGGTTCATATCCTCACTGTTTGTACTGTATGTCTACTGTGTGTGTGTGTGTGTGTGTGATCATACATGTGATGTGTGTTTATGTGTGTTATCTGCAACTGTGTGTGTGTGGATCAGACCCAGGAAGTGTAGGATTCACACGAGAATCCATTGCCCCTGAAAAGTCCTTGTGAAATTGTCCAACATGTTCTCATCTGTGTGTGTGTGTGTGTGTGTGTGTGTGTGTGTGTGTGTGTGTGTGTGTGTGTGTGTGTGTGTGTGTGTGTGTGTGTGTGTGTGTGTGTGTGTGTGTGTGTGTGTGTGTGTGTGTGTGTGTGTGTGTGTGTGTGTGTGAAGCTGCTCTTCCTGTCTGATCCCTGTGGGGCGACGCTACCGAGTGAAGAGGCGGCCGTTTGTTCATTAAACCAACACAGAATCATAGAGATAAAAAATTAAACAAGTAACAAGATACAAACTTCAACCTGAAATCTGAACATGTTTTAGAGGAAGCATCACATTTTAATCCATCATCTGTTTATGAAATTATTTCATGTAATTGCTACAAATTAAAAGCCTTTTAACAAATTAGTGGATATCAACCCTTCAGTTCTTAATGGGCTTTTATTGTGAAACATTTGCATTTGCAGTTATAGTAGTTTTATTTGTTTATTTCAAACATTAAAGTGATGGTCCGTAGTAATTTGAACCACGACCACGAGTCAAACTCCACCTCGAGATATGTTACGTTGGTTGAAGTAATATCCAGTTTGACCGTCTTTTGTTTTCACAACCAAATAGTTAACAATGAAAGTAAATGGGGCAGTCAGCCAAACGTATCTAAATTGTCATTTTTTAACCACTAATAAAGCTCAAAATATCACTTCACTTCAGCAGTAGCATGAATAGGGTCCCTACACATAAACTGAAGTACTGATAACTTAGTAAGTGAACCCAGAGTTTATTAAAAACACTGTTTTATGAGACTTACCCAACGTCTGGTTTTATAACAACTGGTGATGAAGGTTGTTCCACATCAGCAGATTCATCATTTTAATAAACTCTCAGTAGAATGGAGGCTTCGTCCACAAGTTTCCATTGATAAAAGACAATAAAAGACTTAAAAACATAACCATACCAGAGCGCTGCGGTACCTCGATACTTTTCCTTAAAGAATTAACTGCCTGTCCCAAATAAACACAGGGTCTGAAAATAAACACCTGGTTTGTTTTTCAGCTTTCCAGTGCTTCAACCAACGTAAAATATCTCTTGAGGTTTTTCTCATCAGTTTTCCATCAAATTACAACAAAATCATTTCACCTCGGCACCAAACTCACCTGGAAGTTTCATCACAACTTAATTTTTGTTAAACTTTTCCAGTTTAGTCGATTAAAATACATTAAAAACAATGTCACAGATAAACATGTGACCTTTCTTCTACATCTCAGGTTCAGATCATAAACTATAAACATGTCACGTCTCAGATTCATTAATATTTTATTTGAAGTTTAAAAAAAAAGCTGAAGCTTCTTCAGACACTGAATGAATGAAACGTCTTTAGTTTCAGTTATAACATGAATTATTAAAATGTTTTTCATTGTGAATGAGTCTTAAATATCCGTCACTGAGGCGAAACAAGAGAGACATGAAGGTCAAACTGAGGATGTTTCAACTCTTGGCTCCAGTTGATCTTTTATGAAAGAAACTTCCTCTGACTCGTGTTAAATCATCTTCTTCTCCTCGACGAGCAGCGACACCAACGTTTATTTCCACTTTTCACTCCCTCCTTCATTCTTGTCGATAACATCTGTTTTCTTTACTTTTTGTGTCTTTGTCGTTTGTTTTCCTGATGTTCAGACGTGTGAAGAAGTGAAATGTTTTATTAGATGTTTTACTCTGTAACCATCAGATCATATTCAATCTTTTAAAGCTGAAAAACTCGATGAATTTTTAGTTGTTTCGTCTGAAATATTCTCTACAAAGTAACAAAGATGTTCCAGTCTGGGCTCGTCTGTTGGGATCTGTGTCAAGGAGCAGAGGAGGAAGAGGAGGAGGTTGTCAGATAAAATAAACATTAAATAAACAAATAAATGCAACAGATGGGAGGAATGTAAACAAGAGTCTCAGCAGGAAGCAGCGTGACTGATCACTACACACAAAGTCCTGCGACAGAGAAGAAGATTTTTAAAAGAAATAACCAGAAACATCACGTGTCTCTTCGTCTTATTTCTCACTGAACTTTCTAAACTAAGTGACGAGATGAATCCATGTTCAGTGTGTGTTTAACACTGTTTACTGAACTCACTGTTATAGTTTCTTAAACTCTGGGTCACGACATAAAGTGGGTCGTGTCCTTCACCCTGGAGGCTCCAACACACGACAAGAAAACAGCACGTAGCTCAAAGTCTCCACTGAGACCTTAGTTTACTGCTTCCACTGATAAGTTTTAACTTTTATCTTGTCTCTTATTGTTTGTTTTGTTTTCATTCAGGTGTCTAACGGATTCTTCACGTGGGGAAGCAACCTGTCGACGTTGTCAGACATCAGCATCCGCATCCCGACAGGTACGATGATGATTCACTAACAGACGAGATCAGATTCACATGTTTCATCAACTTTAAATAGATAAATAAAAACAAACAGTAGAAATAGTGAAATCACCAGAAAATACAAAGAAATTAATGATAAAGTGTAACTAACTGATAGTTTACTGTCTTGTTAACTTAAATAACTTATAATTTAGAGGGTTTTTTTAAAAATCTTTGTTATGATGTGAATTTTACCAGTTTAAATCTCCTAAACAACGTTGTAACGTGTTGCAGCAGGAAACAGTTTCCAGAGGACGTTAGTCGCTGTTGCACTAAACATGTGACAGAGCAGCTGTTAGTGGAGGAGTCGAGGTGGAAACGGACAGAAAGTTCACAAACTGAAGCTGTAGCAAACGATGAAGTTCGACATGATGATACACAAGAACGAGTTAAAGTTGTCGCGGACACACGAGCAGGTTGCTGCACCACCTTAGGCTAATGATGCTAACTGTTGCTAACCGCTAAGACGAGGACCAATCACCTTCCTCTGTTTTACTTCGTCTCTAGAAACAAAGTGTTGAGGTGAAAACGTTCCTCTACTTCACCGTCACACGTCATCACAAGTCGTCGCTAGTTGCTACGTAAAGACGATGAGACACGTCTCCATGACGACTGAATGACAACAAACAAACAAAGATGGCGTCTACAGACTCGTTTATGTCCATCAAGTTGGTGACGGATTAAAAACTGACAAGATGTTTGTTACATTAATAAAGATCCTGTTATCACATGAATGGAAACGTTAGCTAACACTAAAGTTATTGATTAGTGGTTAGTGATAAGTTAGCCTAATAAGTTAAATGTATTGATTAGTTTATTAATTAAATACTTGTCCTGGTGCATGCTGGGAATTTTGACGTGTGGTCCTGGAACAGCTTCATTTGGAGGTTGTGACTCTTCATCTAGAAGAGAATCAGACAGATAAACCTGCTACTGACGTGAAGTCAAACAGGAGAAGCTGAGGGAGAAACGTGTTTGACCCAAAAGCGACTCGGCTCTAAGAAACATCTGTACCTGGTCAGTGACCAGGATGTAGGTTTGTTGGTCGCCATTTAACTCGTCCACAGAGAGAATGAAAACACGTCGCTATTGCGAAATTTTAAAAATGGCGGGTTTGATTCTTGTGAAGGAGTCACTGTCGTGACTCATCTGATGACATCACTCCCTCTGACCAATCAGTGGCCGGCGTCTGTTCACGTCACGTTTTAGTATCGACTCAGCTCCATTGGTTCCTCCACAGAGTAGGAACTAAAACAGTAGAGACTGAGCAGAGACCAGTCAGGTATATTTTATATATATAAACTATAAAACTTTGATTTGATTTGATGTTAACCCTTCAATAACCAGAAAAAGATATTTTTTTAATATGAGATGTTTATTAAACCTAAAATCTATATCACTAAATTTAAGATATCTGTCGTTTTTATTTATTTGTTTATTTTGATGCATGATGCATGCTCGTGTATCAAACATGATACAGACGACAATAAAGGGTTAAGACGTTAGAGAAGTAAGTTTTATTCAGAATAAAGTCGATAGTTGGACTGAAACGTCGTCAGACAACAACTGACCGAGTCAGTTCACAGCTGAGTTGTAACTTTAGACGCATGATCATGTGCTCGTTTATGAAGTCGCCTTAAAGTTAAAGCACCAGAGACTTTACGTGTGAAATTATAAAGTTGTTATGACACAAGACGCAAGTTTTATTTCCTTTGATACAAAAACTTCAAATTAGGTTTTTCTGTCAGGTTTTAAAATGAGTTTAAAAGGTTGTAAATTACTGTGTTTGTGGTGAAAATGATCTTTATTTAGTTTTGTGTTTAGTTCAGTGAAACTCGTCATCGTGAGAACGAAGTTAAAACTTGAATGAAACAGAAACAGAATCACTGACATACCAAGTGTCAGCAGAGCAGGTCGAGTTCAGGAGGCTGCCAACAGATGCAGCGTGTAGGATAACACACACACACACACTCACACTCACACACACACACACACACACACACACACACACACACACACACACACACACACACACTCACACACACACTCCTATATCTCCCTCTGGGGCTCTGACTCAGTTCTGTTACTGACTCAAACAGGATTTGTTGTTCTGCCAAGAGCTGGTGTGATGTTATTTACAGTAACTGTGTGTGTGTGTGTGTGTGTGTGTGTGTGTGTGTGTGTGTGTGAGACAACTGTTTTAATGTTATTACAGTAAAGTTTATTGGCATCTTGACTCTTCAGATCAACGTTGTCGCTGTGATTGACATATTTTTTATGTCAAAGGTCAAAGGTCGTGTCCTGATGATGAGGTCACTCAGTCTTTCTGACCTGTGACATCACATCAGGCCTCAGATTTCTCACGACTCGTCGACATTTGTCACGTCTGACTTCAGTGTTTCCTCTTTTTAAAACTAAACTTAAATCAATTGTTTCTTCTTCAGGTCAGCTGACCATGGTCGTGGGCCAGGTGGGTTGTGGGAAATCTTCTCTGCTGCTGGCGATGCTCGGTGAGATGCAGACGATCGAAGGACGAGTTTACTGGAGCAAGTAAGAGACAACAACAACAAACACAGACACGTTCACAACGCGTGAGAATTAACTCAAATCTAAAACATCTAAACAACAAACTAAAATGTTTCCTGTTTGTATTTAATTCACATCTTTATTTTCAACCATTCTCTTCTTTTCTTTTTATATTGTCAATCACAGACCTAAATATATAAATATAATGAAACATTTTTATATCTTTCAGTAACAGAAATAGGTAGAAAAGAAGTAAAACTTTCATGTTTTGACAAACGAATCCATTCATAAGAATCAAGTGTCCAGTTGTCATTTTTCAGGATGATTTAATTTAATTTAATTTCCTTCTTCTCTTATTCTTATAATGAAATTAAAACCTATTTTTATTATTGAATTAATTAACTTCCTCTGAAACGTTTTAACTTCATAAAACAAAACGATGGAAAACTCAGTCGTCGTCACATCATGTGACATTTTAACTGAAGCTAAAACTTCAGGAAGTTTAATTCTACTGATGATACTTTTATTCTGAAAGGATCATCACGTTTTCTGTTTCTACTGTGATGAATTTATATTTTAATTTGTTCAGCAGCTACGTTCAGTTCTAGTCTTTTATCAATAATAAAGTTACACAAGTGAAACTTTACAGAGAGTTTATTAAAAACACTGTTTTACAAGACTTCAGTCTTACCCAACGTCTTGTTTTGAAGGTTTTAATAAACTCTGGGTTCACTTACTAAGTTATCAGTACTTCAGTTTATGTGTAGGGACCCTATTCATGCTACTGCTGAAGTGAAGTGATATTTTGAGCTTTATTAGTGGTTAAAAAATGACAATTTAGATACGTTTGGCTGACTGCCCCATTTACTTTCATTGTTAACTATTTGGTTGTGGAAACAAAAGACGGTCAAACTGGATATTACTTCAACCAACGTAACATATCTGTTGAGGAGTTTGACTCGTGTTCATGGTGAAACAGACTCTGGTTCATGTTGCTCTGGACGTCACAGTTTGATTTTTATCACAGGAAGTCTGAGATTTGCTACATTGTTTCTATATTTAATGAAGTAAAAACACTGAATGTAGATGAAGGTTCAGATCAACATCATCAGAGAATCTACAGCCTCCAGGTTGAACCTTAACCTGCTGTAAACGTGTGTGTGTTTTCCGTCTCTTTACCTGCTGCCTTCTCACCACATCAGGCCTCCTGATAGTGAGATGGTCCACGATTGGAACATCAGGTATTTTCTTCTTTTGTGTCTCAAACTTCATCGTTAAAACTCATCTCATCTCATCCAAAAAAACGTAGAAAATGAAACCTCAGAGACATGAAACTGTCGCTTCTCTTCGCTTCAGGTGAAATTAATAAATTCATTAAATCATCCTTATTAAGTCTGTGGACAAACAGAAGTAAGTAGATGATACAAGTGACATATTTTTATCTGTAGATCACTTCAGTGTCCTCAATTTTAAATTTAATTTCTTACTGAGACTGTTTATTTTAAAGAGGTTTAAAGGACTGATGAGGTGAAATGATGTAGATTATAAACAGAAATGAAGAAATTTAGGATAAAAACAATCGTCTTCAGCCGGTGGTAATTATTCTTATGTTTTTAAAGTTACTTTTTAGGTGAAATTGAGATTGTTTCAGTAAATGTTTTAAAGACTCTTGTGCTTTTATTTTGAAATGTTAAATTAAAGAAAAATATCAGTTTTACTTTGAAAGAGTCTTTATTAGTTGCTCGTGTAAACTTGTTTTTTCTTGTTACAAATTAACAAATGAATGAGATGAAGAACATTTATGTTCCAGACCTGAACATCATTTTGTTTTTTTTCTCTAAGTTCAAGATGACGTCAGGACTTTGTGATAATTGATCCGTTAGTATCATGATCACTCACACACCCTGACACGGTGATGTGATGTGATGTAGTTAACAACCTGGTGATCTCAGTCCAACAGTGACAGCATCACTTCATGTCTCGTTTCTTCTCTGGGAGGGAAGTTTTAATGTGATTTATCAGTTTAACAGTTGGCAGCTTCACATCGTGTTTTCATTTCATCGTCTCTGTTTCTGTTTCTCCTTCCACGGAGGAGACGTTTCTGTCTCTTCTCTCTGTCGTTTTCTTTCATCTCTTCATGTTTTTGTTTTTGTTTTGTTTTTTTAATTTTCCGTTCATAAACACAAACATGTTGAGTCTCTAACTCCCTGACGTGGTTTTGACAGTTGGTCAGAGACAGAAGAGTCTGACGAAGACATCAGGAGGTATTCGCTCTTCTCCTCAGACGTGATGTGAACCCTCTGACCCTCTCATCTGTTTTTATAACTTCATGATTCATATTTGACTCTTGACTTCACCTCCAACAGAAGAAAGTACCGTTAACACGACACTCAGAAGGACTTAATGTTTCTATTACGACTGTTGTTGTTCATGGACACACACTTCGTTTCAGGTCACTCAGGTTTTACAGTTTTTATAGTTTTCTAAGATACAAGAAATAAATAAATAAATCCAATCTCAAACTTTTATTTTGCGACTTTCATCAATTAATCAGTTTTAACTCTTTAAGTTGTAAATTTATGAGAATAAAGATGAATTTTCTGAGATTTTCCTCAAATTTTTGACCAAAATATCAGAAAATTTTTATATTTTTTCATAGAATAAACTTTAATGCTTAACTGACGGTTTAGTGGTTAAATAATTGATTAATTAAAGGATCCATCTATTGATGTGTCTACGTGTGTGTTCACAAACATCATCAGTCTTCAGTCAGTACTTCTTCTGTTCATCTTGTTTCTTTTCTCTGAGACGATCGTTAGTTTTTATTATTTTAATCCTGGAGTGAGTTTTATTTTGTTTTTGTTTTGCTTTTAATGCTGGGAGTCACAAACAAACAAACAAACAGAGATGTTGCTAATAAAACTAGTTTTTAGTTTGGATTTTCACAATCAACAGTTTTTAATGTAATAATAAATACGATATATATAGAAAATGTGTTAATAACAGTTTATAGTTTCTCCTGACTTCAATATTTATGTTAATACAGTTTGACCCAAAGAGTTAATTCATAATATGTTTGTATGTGACATGTTTTAATATTCTGGAATAAATATAAATTTAATAAAGTAAAATAAATTTAAATAAAACTTATTTTCAGATCAGACTCCCAGCAGATTCCTGCAGTCGTTGTTGTTTTAGTGACGTTTGTGTTGCTGTAGCTGGTTTTTATTGTTGTTTATCGTTGTTTATCGTTGTTTTATTGTTGTTTATCGTTGGTGTTGTTGATGATTTGCAGCTCATCATTAACCCTGATCCATTACCCATAATTATCTCTCATTTCTGACAAGATGGTGCTGTTTTGTTTTGTTTTGTTGTAGTTTTTTGTGCTGTGGTGAAAGTAATAATCCTCCTCCTCTTCGTCATCTTCGTCCTCATCTGTTTTTTTATTTATTTTTCTTATTTTTTAACCGTTTGGGCTCCGCATCATAAAGCTGATTGAACAAGAGAACTGATCTGATATTATCAATCTGATCCAACAATAATATATTTGTGTAATTATATTCTATAATTACACAAATATATTTTATTTATTTTAAAAGTTGAATTAGAAGAGAAACCTCCCGAGATCACAACAACACTGAGGTTTGTTCACATTTAAAGACAAATAAATAAATAAAAAACATAAATAATATTAATGATAATAAATGAAACGAACTGGTGACGTAAAACTGTCGACGTGGAAACAACAACAAGGACGAACACGAACCAGTTCTCCCACGTCTCAAACTACGACGGAGACGTCAAATGATAATTAAAAAGTCACATTATAGAAGTTGAATGATATAAACTTTCTTTAGAGACAAACAGACGAAGATAAAAAGGTAAAACGATGTAGTTAGTTCATCAAAAAGAACCGTTTTAATGTTTATTCTAATTTAATTTAACGTCAACAGATCAGTCGTCCTGTTCGTCACTTTATGAAAACAGTTTTGTTTCTGACGCCGGTTTCTCTTCTCTTCCTGTTTCCCATGATGCATCAGTAAGAACAGATACTCTGTGGCCTACGCTGCTCAGAAGTCGTGGCTGCTCAACGCCACCGTGGAGGAAAACATCACGTTCGGGAGTCCGTTTAATAAACAGAGGTGAAATAAACAACAACAACATGATAACAGAGAAAGTGTTTGTTGTTTCTGTTTGAGAGAAAAACTGTTTCTGTTTTGTTTCATCAAGTTTTTCTGTCACATTTTGTGTCACAAAGGTACAAAGCCGTGATCGACGCCTGTTCTCTGCAGCCGGACATCGACCTGCTGCCGTTTGGAGACCAGACTGAGATCGGAGAGAGGGTGAGAAGTTTTTACTCCGATGTTACAAACAGTAATAGTCACTTCCTCCAGGATTTCAGCTCTTTTTTTTTCAGGTTCTTGTCCTAATTTGTTCACTGATCGTTGGAGTCGACGCAGAGAAACTTTAACTTATATATGAAAACAAAACGGTCTTATACAAATTAAACAAAAATGAACAATAATGTAACTAGAGATTATTTTGTTACTTTTCATCAGAGCTAAGCTAACACGCTAGCTGATTAGCTTCATATCAACATGGTTTTGTTGGATTTCAGGTCTTTTTTCAGCTTCTTGTCCTAATTTATCTGATTTTTTTTTTTTATCAACTTATTGTTTCTTCACTGATCGTTGGAGTTGATGCGTTTGACTGGTTACCATGACAACAACAATGATGATGATTCCTGTTGTTTGTAATGTTTCTATTGTTGTTTGTTTTCAGGGCATCAACCTGAGCGGAGGTCAGAGACAGAGGATCTGTGTGGCCAGAGCTTTGTACCAAAACACCAACATCGTCTTCTTGGTGAGTTTTTAACAACAACAGTTTCCCATTAAGATAATCTGACGTTATCGGTGATTAATCATCAGCGATCGGGTTTTAATTTGATCGGATGAAGGTGGAGGAGACAGTAAGTGGATTAGTTTGACGACACGTCTTTTTGTTTGATCGTATCAGACACGTCGACCTCTGGGACCAGGAGGCGTCTTCTTCTTCGTCGTCTTCTTCTTCTCTGCTCTGCGTCGTCATGTGTTGATTTTTCCGACTCGTTGCATAACTTCCTGCTGCTGTCACGCGTTGTAATGGCTTCAGCTCCGTCATCGGAGCGTTGTAATGGCTGCAGCTGTAGCACGACATCGACGTTTGATTGAATTAAAGTTTATTTTTTTGCTGCGAAAGTGCAGCTGCTCGAACCAGACGCCAGACACGTTTATTATCAGACATCAAAATAATCATAACACCATTAACACAGCAGAACACACACAGGCATGAAACTAAACAGATTAATGACTCTTGGCTCGTGTTTGTTTCTGGAGGAG
Organism: Polydactylus sextarius; assembly: GCA_016801845.1. Lineage (NCBI taxonomy): Eukaryota > Metazoa > Chordata > Actinopteri > Polynemidae > Polydactylus > Polydactylus sextarius. Next base: position 938,178 of record CM028923.1, on the reverse strand, counting down.
AAATTAAATGTATGAGAACAATTAGAGACAGAAAGAGAAAGTGGAGAAATTTTACATTGTTTAAACTTTCAGGTTGATTCCTGAGATGTTATTCCATTTAAAAAATATTTATCTTTCAACTTCTTCCACATTTTTGTGACGTTTTCTTGTTCAAATGAATCATTGATTTGTAAATTATGAACTTAAAGGAGCAGGATGTTTAGATTTTTATGTCAGTTAATGATAAAATGATCCTAATGTGTCACCGGAGATTCAGGAATCATCACTGACAACAATAAAACAACCAGAATATTCACATTTTAAATCATGTTGATGTTTTGTCCTGTTGCTCCACCAAGTCACCAAGTCAGGAGCATTTCATCAGTTACCACTGAGCTGCTGCGTTTCCACTGCAGGAACTAACGGCAAATTTACAGGAACTTGGCAGTTTGATCATGTTTCCACTAGAGTATCAGTCCCCGAGACACAAAACTCAGGAACCTTTTCAGGGAAGAAAGAGTCTGTGTCCAGGTGCAGGTTCTCTGTTCAGCCCCGAGAGCTTCTTGTTTGGGCTTTTAGGTCGACTCTGTGGTGATTGGTTGGAACTCAAGATGGTTCATGACACAGTCGACAAACAAGAGACATTTTAAAAACCCAGCGGCAGAAGCAAATCAATAAATATTTTCTGTAAATAGAATCAAAGAAACAAAGGAAGTGACACAGTTGAAACCGTCACACAATGAATGATCACAGGGCTTCACATTTAATGATCAATCTAAATCAATATAATGATCACACACACACACAGGTCTGCAGTAGTGAAGTTTATTAATAACAACGTGATGAAGCTGTCACAGAGAAGATGATCAATAAAGTCAGTCCTGTCAGTGATCGGGGTCGGTGGAGACACAGATGCTACAAGGACCAAGTGAGACGACGTTCCTGAAAAGTTCCTGGCTCCTAAACGTTACCAGGAAACCAACTTTAAAAACACATAGGACGTGAGTTTGAGGTTTAGGAGCGGTGAGTAACATGCGCTCCGTTAGCATTAGCATTAGCATCACAGCTACCAAGGACAATTATCAGACTGTGATGTGACGTCACAGCATCACGTCACATTGACACACTGTGGTAACAGATCAAACATTAGCATTTAGCTAATTATGACATGAAACGTAACATTAGACACTAGACTGGTCAAATCATAAGATCAACAGTTATTATCATTGTTTGTCATCACTGGTCCTTGTAGACTCAACTTCAACAACCAGTTTTTACTAAAATCTTTCCTACTGCTCCTTTAAAGTTTACATCTTAAATTTGTTTGATTTGTCTGAACAATTGAACATATCCACCAACTTCTTCCATATTTTGGTGGTTTTTATTTTCTTGTCACTAAATTAAAGAATAATTAGCTCAAACTTCACCAAAACTATGAATAGTGAATTATAATATATCACATCTTAGTTAACAGAAGTTTAAAGTCGTTACTTTGTGTCTTTATGTTGAGTAGATGTGATGATATGTTTCTGTTTCTAATATGAGCCGTTTTTTATCCAACAACAACCTGTCACATCAGGTCAGAGTCTTTATTCTGTTTCACTGAATTATTTCTTGTCTGATTTCTGACGTCAGAGAATCACAGAAATAAACTTCGTAACCTGATGTGATACAACAGGAATTTAATTTAGAGCCAAAAAATACGACTTCAATTTTGTTTTATCTCCATAAAACATTTTTATGTTTCAGTTGAAAGTTTCCAGCTCAGCTGAGTTTAACGATGTGTCTGATTTATTTTGAATCGAACATGAAGTCAGTGTTTTAACAGGAGACGACTTTAACCGCAACTGGCTTCCAAAATTGTGAGGATCAAAGAGAAAAGTTTGTGTGGTTTCCATCATTAACACGGAGCCTTTCATCCGTCATTACATCATAATTTGGTCGTTTTCAGGATCTAACTAATCCGTAGCAGCAGCAGCAAACAGAGTAACACCACCAGAAACCACCGGGGGCAGTGTTGGACAGTGTAGCTCAGTGTGACCAGAGAGAGGAACAAAGAAGAAGAAGAAATCTGCGTCCACATGCTGCGACGTGTTTAACGTCCTCAGACCACCACCGTCTACAGCGCTGACTCTTTATCTCTTTATTAGAATGAAGCTGTGATCTGCTTCACCGTCACATGTTGGTTGTTGTTTGAAACTTACGTCAGAGCTGTGACCTCTGACCTCTGCCCTCTAGTGGACGTGTTGTTAACAACCATGACGATATAAAGTAGCAAGAGGAGAATGAAAGTTCTGACGTCAGGAACCGACGAACGTAAAAAGGCATAAATGAGCTTTTAAAACAACTGGAAAACAACAACGATCAGCGATCTCCACCATTTATGACTATTTACATTATGAAATAAGGACAAACTCGCTGCACTGTTCAATTTATTGTTTCACGTACTGTTCTTATTCTTTACATAACTTTTCCTCATGTCCATGCTTAGCAATTGGTTTTTATTCCAAAGTCTCAACAACAAGCATCAAACTGGAAAACTTGGTTGTTAAAGTTACTGATCTGTAAAATATCTGTCACCCTGGTGGTCGACCGTGGTGTAGGTGATAGGAGTCTGACTGATAAAGGCTTAAAATGCCTTCAGTTTTGTAAAAATAAAAATATATATATATATATATATAAACAATAAACATTAAATAAGGAGGAGGAGGAGTCTGTCCAGAACAGTTCTGACCCTCTGACACAGATACAGTTGGTGACCTCTGATCTACATATTCTAGTTTCTACCATGTTAAAACCTTTTGTCTCGTTTCGTCTCAGGACGATCCGTTCTCGGCGCTGGACATCCACCTCAGTGATCACCTGATGCAGGAAGGAATCCTCAAGTTCCTTCAGGACGATAAACGAACCGTCGTCCTCGTCACTCACAAGCTGCAGTATCTCATCCACGCAGACTGGGTCAGAACCAGAACGTCAAACCATCGATTCATTGTGACGTTGTTAACCACCTGCTAACGGTGTTTTCTCTGTGTGTTTGTCTCATTCAGATCATAGCGATGAAGGACGGAGCCATCCTCAGAGAAGGGACGTTGAAAGACATCCAGACTCACGACGTGGAGCTTTACGATCACTGGAAGACACTGATGAACAGACAAGACCAGGAGCTGGAGAAGGTAAATACTGACGATGTTAATAACAACGACTACAACGTGTTAGAAAACTGACGAATAAAGTTTCTGTCGTGATCCATTGTGTCTTCATGAGCAGGACATTCAACAGGACAGTCAAACAACTCTGGAGAGAAAAACTCTGAGGAGAGCGTTTTATTCCAGAGAAGCCAAGAACCAAACGGACGAAGAGGACGAAGGTGATTTATTTCAAATCATCACACGGAGTTTAGAAGTGTCAAGAAGGAAACTGAGATTAATGAAATGATTTCTATGTTTTCAGAGGAAGAAGAGGAGGAGGAAGACGACGACAACTTGTCAACGACCACGAACAGACGATCAAAAATCCCCTGGAAGGTGAATTCATCTGAGCAGCTGCAAACATCTGTTGGACTCATAGATGAGAAGAAAATAATCATCTGTCTGGTTCCATTAAAATGTCACTGGTTACACAAAGTTTAGTTTTAGAATCTTTTGCTTCTTTTTTTGTTTCTTTGGAAGATTTCAAACATATTTCTGTGACATTTTTTAACACAAAATAAAAGAATAATTAGTTTAAACTCCACAGAACAAATATATGATGAATATTTATTTATCAAACAAGACTTCCTGTCCAAACTAAAAAAAACATTTCTTTTTTCCTTTTCTAGACTTCATTTGATTCTTTGTTCATAAATTATGAACCTAAAGTTTCTTTATTTAGTTTTATCTCCGTCTCCTCGCCTCAGGTTTGCTGGTGCTACTTGTCGTCCGGCGGTTTTTTCATGGTTTTCCTGATGGTGTCGTGTAAACTCCTCAAACACTCGGTCATCGTTGCCATCGACTACTGGTTGGCCGTGTGGACGTCGTCTAAAATCAATCAAAGTGTCTCTGGCGGAGTCGGATCCAATGGGACGAACACGTTCGCTGGGAACGTCACCGCTCCGACGGCGGTGCCGACGCAGGCCGAGGTACGGGATGATGAACGAAGCGTTTACATCCTCATCTGATCCTGTAGAACGAAAGGAAGAAAATAAAATTAGTCTGAGTTTAAATCATCTTGTCAGACTAGTTTGGTAAAGAAACAAATAAACAATGAAATAAAATCTTCAGTTAAAAGTAAAAAACATCAAAAGAATTTTTATTTAAAACTCACGTCAGGGTGAAGTTTTGATCTCTTAGAAACAAGGAACTTTTTACATTGTGTGTCTCTCTCCGTGTGTGTGTGTGTGTGTGTGTGTGTGTGTGTGTGTGTGTGTGTGTGTGTGTGTGTCAGCAGGACTCCTACCATCTGCCGGTGTTTATTATCTTGTGTGCAGCTGGAATCACTTTATGTCTCATCACATCTTTGACCGTCGAGTTTCTGGGTCTTTCTGCTGCGACGAACCTTCATCACAACCTGCTCAACAAGATCATCCACGCTCCCATCAGGTAATGACAACACACACACACACACACACACACACACACGGCTACATGAGTGTTTGTTCGTCTCCTCAGGTTCTTCGACATCACTCCTCTGGGTCAGATCCTCAACAGATTCTCAGCTGATACAAACATCATCGACCAGGTGAACAGACTCTTTATTTTAACCATTAACTGAGCTGCAGCGTATTTGTGTTTACACATTGTTTTCTATGAACTAAACGAAAACCTCTGTGTTTCAGCACATCCCCTCGACGCTGGAGTCTCTGACCAGATCCACGTTGTTGTGTCTGTCGGCCATCGGCGTCATCTCCTCCATCACGTATCTGTTCGTGCTCCCACTGATTCCTCTGGTCGTCGCTTTTTACTTCATCCAGAAATATTTCAGAGTAGCGTCCAAGTGAGTCCAGGGAGGAGTTTTAGTTCTGTATAACAAATCTGAGCGTTTATAATCAGAGCCTAAAGGATTTCAAGTCTTTTTTCAAAACGTTGAAACACAATTTACCTGATTTTTCAGCAGCTTTTATAAAAAAAAATGCAGTGAAAGTGGTGGTGTTTTTAGACAGTGGTGTTTTAGAAGTTGCAGGATCAAGTCAAAGTTGAGATTTTTTTTCCCTTTTAAAGAGAAAACATTGCAACTTTGACATCAACCTGCAACAAAACGTCTGAACAAGCTGCTGGAAAATCAGACAAATTAGGACAAGAATCTGGAAAAACATGAAGTCAATTTAAACTGAATTAAATGTTTTTACTATAATAAATGAACTGAACCAACTAACGATCGTATTGTAAATATTGTGTGTTTTCCTCAGAGACCTCCAGGACCTCGACGACTCCACACAACTTCCTTTACTTTGTCATTTCTCTGAAACAGCAGAAGGTTTGACGACGATACGAGCTTTCAGGTACCGATCTTCATCATCATCAGTGTTTGTGTTTTAACTTCTGTATCAGCTCCGGTTCGTCTTCTTCTGCTTCTTCTTCTTGTATTTCTGTCTTCACCCTCGTTCCCATCGTCGTTATAATCCAACATTAAACAACTCTCACGCTTTTTTTCCTTCACTCTTCCCTGAGGACTTCCTCTTCCTCACACACACACAAATATACAAACACTGAGAGACTCACACACACACACACACACAGAGAAACAGTGAATCTGGTGTTGAGACAGATTCTTGGCAAACATGAGACAGTTCCCATTATCATTATCCACTGGTCTCTCTCCAAACCCAGTCTGGTTGAAATGACTCTGACTAGTTGAAACTAGTTTGGTTTTCATCCATTTGTTGTTTAATTTTCTGTACAAATCTTTAAACTAAACTAAAACTAAAATCACTATTTAGTGTCAAACGTTCTGTTTGTTTCAGACATGAAGCTCGTTTCAAACAGCGAATGTTGGAGTTGACAGACACCAACAACACAGCGTATCTGTTCCTGTCGGCCGCCAACCGCTGGCTGGAGGTTCGAACGGTGAGAAGGTTTATCAAGACCCTCTGAGGTTAAAGCAACAGGCTTTAGTTTAATAAACGATGATGTAAAGAAAGATGATGGTGTCGTCGAAAGTACTGATGTTTTTTCTTCCAAAGCTGCAAAATATTTAATGTTGAGAAAAATAAAAGAAAAACTGCAAGAAATAAAGAAAATGCAAAAAAAATGTAGTTAAAGATGTTTCTTGTTAAATCAATGAACATAAAAACTTTTAAACCTCATCAACATTTTTAAATCAAAATGTTCAAATATGTTGATGGAAACAAAGATAACGAGTTTCCTCATCAAGTCAGAACCAAGTAGATTTATCTCATCTATTTATAATATTATAGGATATAAATAAAAAAACTGAACATGTTCACATGAAGAACTTCATGGTTGTGTCTCTACTCTACTGGACTCTACTGGACTCTACTGGACTCTACTCAGTCTGGTAGCAGACACGTTGTTTTCCATCATCAGTTTGGTTCCTCCTCCACATGAATGTGGTGAGTGGAGTCAAACTGCTGCGACGTCACGACACTAAAACATCAGTAAACATTAATGGACATGGAGGAGATGCTGTACTTGTTGCTGGGTTAGCTTACGACCAGGTAGCTACGACGATGGCTATCACTCTTGTCCTGTTTAAAAATGGAGCTTGATTATTTTGTTGACGCTCTCTCAACTCAACTGGCGTCTGGTGGCAGCTTGTGAAGACACTCCCTCTGACCAATCAGTGGCCGGCGTCTGTTCACGTCACGTTTTAGTATCGACTCAGCTCCATTGGTTCCTCCACAGAGTAGGAACTAAAACAGTAGCTGGAACCAGGAACTAGCACCAAGTGGAAACACTAGAGACTGAGTAGAGACCAGTTGAGTAGATGCTGGTGGAAAAAGACTGTATGAGCTCTTAAACCAGGAAATGTTTGTGACTCAGTTTGGTGAAAATGCAGGTGATGATGATGTTTCTCTGTGTAAACTTGTCTCCTCCTCCAGGACTACCTGGGAGCAGTGATCGTGTTGACAGCAGCAGGCGCCTCCATCTGGGGTTCACATCACGGTTACGGTTTACCAGCTGAAGGAATGGTTGGTCTGGGACTCACCTACGCCCTCACTGTGAGTTTTATCTTTAAATAAATGATGTTATTATGCTTTGTTGACTCTTTCATCACAGTTTATTGTAAGAACATCTCTCTCTCTTTGTGTTTGTCTCTGATCAGGTCACCAACTACCTGAACTGGGTGGTGAGGAACCTGGCCGACCTGGAGGTCCAGATGTCGGCGGTGAAGAAAGTCAACAGTTTCCTCGGCACCGAGTCGGAGAACTATGAAGGAATGATGGGTAATGATTTCACCGAGCGGCCTCTTGGTTCTTAATAACATCTCAGACAAAAACACACAAAGTGTGAATCATTCATTCTCGTCACGTTTCATCTGTTACTTAACATTTCTTGATGAGCACCAGACGTTAGCAGACGAAGCCAAAACAGAGAAATGTCTAAACACTTTCAAACTTCATTCTTCACATTGTTTTAAAGACGCAGTCTGAGAGTATTTTAATTAAAAACACTTGGAAATTACAGAAACAACAGTTATGATGTTGTTTATGTTTGTTTATCACGTTACACAGATGGCTACTGAAGTTAGCATGCTAACAGCTAACTGTCCTGTAATACCACTCATCACCTCAGGAGGCGCTAGAGAGTTGCTGTGCTGCCCCCTACTGGTTGGAAGGATAAACATTGTTGCTTCTTTAAGAAACTTTTATATAAAACGTGTCGTATCTCGTCTTTTCCGTAAATGTTTTTAGTTTATGGGATGTTTCGTTGCTATGGTGAAGGATAAAAAAACATTTATTTAATTTATATTAAATCATCACGGTGTCGTTGAGATAACTGACGTCAAATCAAATCAAACCTGTTTCAAACTTTGAACATAAAAGGAAAAACTTAGCAGCTAAAAACAGTTCATGACCCTGAAAGAAACAAAGAAGGTGAAGGAGTGAAAAGAGTTTTATTTCCGTCAGATTCTGTTAAAGGAGTAAAAAATAAAAAGGGTTTTTCTTGTTTCCTCGATGAAGATAAATGATGTGTGAAGCTGTAAAATGATCCCCAGTGACCGAGAGAAGAGGTTTGTTCTCTGACATCATGGAAGCTTCAAGTGAAGTGATTTAACACAAAACTATGAATTACACCACATTTGTTATCTACTTGGTTTTAGTTTTTATTTACTTTGTACCAGATAAGCAGCTCATTATAGAAAAGTCTGGAGTTAGAAAGACAGAGGCAGGAAGAGTCCAGAGAAATGTTTCTTATCTTGATTATTTAGCTACTGAGAGAAAGAAAAATACATTAACTCAACATCTAAGTTGCAAGTTCAACAGAGAAAATGAAAAAAAAACAATCAAGGATCACAACTTTAATTCAGCAGGTTGAAGTCACATTTCAACTGAGTTTGGAGATAAGCGCTAGCAATGCTAAACGTTAGCGATGCTAAACATTAGCGATGCTAAACGTTAGCGTTTTTCTACGTTGTCTCTGTCATTAAATACAAAAACTCCAACAAATGATTAAGAACAAAACAATAAATAATTAAATCTGCTCCTGGATGATACATGCTCACTACTACAGGTCATGTGCTCGCTCGCTAATTTTTCGTCGTCTGATATTCAGGGTCAGTGCGATAATCACAGTTTCAATCTTGAACCAAATAATTGTGATCGTTATTTTTTCCGGGATCAACCAGCTCCACTTTGTGTCTAAACTAAATCTGAGAATAATTGAGTTCGTCTCTGCAGGAAACTTCAGTCGTTTTAGTTTGAAGTTTCTCGACTGTAAACGTGAAGCTTCGTTGTCTTTAATAGGAAAAGCTGCTGCAGTGTTTATCTCCAGTGTCTGTATGAACTATAGGCTGCTGTTTACACTGAACAGGACGGAAACGTCGACACCGACCGACCGTCGGTGTCTGTTCTGTCTCCGTCGGCCGATGAAGTTTAGACTTAAATGTTGTTTTGTTTCTTTCAGCTGATGAAGTTAAATGTGTCTTGTCTTCAGACTCGTCTCAGGTGCCTGAGAACTGGCCTCAGGAAGGTGAGATAAAGATCCAGGACCTGTGTGTTCGTTACGATCCGATGCTCAAACCGGTGCTGAAACACGTCAACGCCTACATCAAACCAGGACAGAAGGTAATTAACACCACGATGTCACGACTGTGACCACTTCACTAGGATTTTCACATCTCACATCTGGAAACAAAAAAAAACGTTTTAAAATCATCTTTTTAAAAAGTCGTTGACGAGTTTCTACAATAAAATGAATGAAAAGATTATTTCACACCAACGTAACGTAACAAACGTCGTGATGTGACAAACTGAGACGATGTCAAACAGATAATTGACACCAGGACGTCACGTCACACCTCAGCGTCGCAGCAACGTGTCCGTGAATGTGACGGTCGTCTTCAACATATAAGACGACGTTTAACAAAACCTGCAGCCGTGTTTCTGTACGACTGGAGAAGCAATTTAAAGTTTGTTGTTGATCAAACAACAAAAATCTATAAAAGATGAAACGTTTGTGACGACATCTGATCGGTCGTTAAGATAAATGAGACGTTTCCGTCTTTTTAAAACGTGAAAAAAGTGTGAAAGTTATAAGATGAAATTTAAAAGTTCACACAGGTGAGAAAAAAACTCTTTAACATGAAGAAACCTCCAGAACCAGAACCAGAACCAGACCATGAGTAACAGACGTCTGCCTCGACCGGTCGGGGGAAGAAGAGACGTTTAAAATTGTTACGATCAGATAAAATTCTCTTTGAGTCAAATTAAATTAAACTAAAATGAAACAAGCAGAGTTTTGTTTTCTGTGACTTTGTGTTTCAATAATAAATAAACAGAAACGTTTTAATAAACTGACGTTTGTTAAAATAAACTGTTTGTTTCTATTAAATTAACAGTTTCAGTCTAAAACGTTGATGCTTCAACGTGTTTTTACTTTGAAGTCGCAGCCACATGTTTCTATTAAACCGTGAACTGACACCGAGCTGAGCGACACACACACACACACACACACACACACACACTCATCACATAGTGTGGTTCTGTTCTCAGGCCGGTGTCTCATGTCTCAGGTCGGTGTCACTGATTCTAACGTCTCTTCCTCATCTTCCTCAGGTTGGAATCTGCGGTCGAACAGGCAGCGGGAAGTCGTCGCTGTCGTTGGCGTTTTTCAACATGGTCGATATTTTTGAAGGTGAGTTTGTCTCCTGACAGAGACAGATCAGGTTCGTCTGTTCACTAAGTGAAGTTTCTCACAAACAAACAAACAAACAAACTTGTTTCAACCTTTGTCAACTCAAATCTTTCTTCATTTTTACTTTAAATTAATCTTTAACGGAGGAGATGACGTCCAGATCCACTGGTCAATGTTTCTGATACAGTCACATTTCTACTTAAATGACGTCCAGAAAGTAACAGTCAAACTGCCCCATTTACTTTCATTGTTAACTATTTGGTTGTGAAAACAAAAGACGGTCAAACTGGATATTACTTCAACCAACGTAACATATCTGTTGAGGGGAGTTTGACTCGTATTCATGGTGAAACAGACTCTGGTTCATGTTGCTCTGATGTCACTTTAATAATAAAGTAGTAAAGCTGCTGTTTTTAAAAACACTTTATGTCTGAGCAGCTTGTAGAAGCAGTGGAAAAATAAATTGTTAGAAAGTTACAGAATGAAAGAAACAACTGAGACACAAAACCAGTCGTAACTAAAATAACATTGACATCATCAACCTGCTTCTAAATTCTAACTTTACTTCACAACATAAACAACAAATTAACATCTTGAGTTAATTAGATAAAAAACAGTCATGTTTTAGAAGATAAAAGGAACCAGAACCTTGATGTAAATGTAGCGAAGCTTTTTGTCTTTAGATGTAGTGAAGTTTAAAATAAATAAATTCTCCTCAGCTGAAGCACAGACACTTTAGTTTTCACCGTTCACCTCCGAGTGTTTCAGCAGGAGGGAATTCTGGGAAACGTAATAAAACATTTGTGAACCAACCGCAGAGATGAGAGCAGACAGACGTGTTTACAGTAGTTTAACTCAGGTAAAGTGACGGATCCATCAGCGCTCGTGTTGTTTATTTCTGTTTCAACCGTGAAACGTAATCACTCTGAGAGTTCACAGCTTCTCTCCCTGAGTCTGAAGTAACGACCGTAAACCGAACCACATAAAACCTGATTCACCTTCTACATCACACGTTTAGAACGTTTTTTATTAAAGAAGTTAAAGTGTTTCCCAGCTCCAGGTCAGGAAACCCCCCGAGGGATTTCAAGATAAATCTGAGGAGAATAAATAGAAATAAAAGAAAAATAACAACATATTTCTGCTGCAGAATTTGTTTATTTTCTTTTTTTTTTTTTTTTTTGTGAAATAGTGGAAAGTTTGACGTCATCAAATCTGAAGAAGTAGAAGAAGAAGAATGACTGATCGTAAACTGTCCATCAAATAAATCAAATCAAAATAAAAAGTCTCTGGTTTGATTTAAGTTCAACAGCTTCGACGTTGTGGATTTTAAGAGTAAAAACATCAGTGAAACTAAAATTAGCCGTCGCTCTGTGTTATCTCCAAACAGTCTGGATTATGGTCGCGTGTGTTTATGTTGGAGAAGATGTTTATTCAACCGTTCCTCCTTTAGCATTTCAGGCCTTTTTAAACTCCACAGCTTCTTTTTGTTCTTCGTGTGTCGTGTTTCACGTTTCAGATCCTGACGAGAGGATCTGAAGGAGACGGTTCGAACGACGACGAGATCAAACACGACTTCTCTCATTTCTGTTTCTTTTTTCTCTTTCTCTTTTTCTGTTTTTCTCCAGGTCGTTTTTCTTCAGGACGACGTCTTAAAACTGTCTTATTTTTATTTATTAGATTTCTGAGCGAGTTTTAATCGTATCTTTGTGTTTGTTCTGTTTCTAGACAGATTATTGAGACAAGGATGAGACACTCACTTTTTCCATCTCACACACACACACACACACATCTGGGCAGCTGTTTCAGCTGTAAATTAAGACGTTCGTGTCCTTATAAAGAAGTGAAACAAAAACATTTCTCCTCTGAACAGAATAGAAATATTTATCCAACGTTTTTTTGTGTTTGGGTTCAGACGTTTAAAGAGCAACATCATGTGTCTCTGATCATCTTTATTAATCAGTTTAACTGATCGATAAAACAGCAACGTTGTTTCTGAATCATTTATCATAAAAACAATAAAGATTTCTTGTTGTTTCAGGAGCTGAAGAAGTTTTATAAATATGAAGCAACAAAATGTAACAATTTGACTCATTTTACTTTGATTCTCTGTGTTTTAAACTGTTTGACACAAGAACTAAACTAAGATAAGTTGAACGTTTAAGTTGTGGTTGAATCTTCAGTGTTTTGTTGTTTTTTCTTCATGTGGCAGGAAACATCATCATCGACGGCATCGACATCTGTCGTCTTCCTCTTCACACGCTCAGGTCACGACTCTCCATCATCCTCCAGGACCCGGTTCTGTTCAGTGGATCAATCAGGTACAAACGTTCACTTAGTGAAAGAGTCTTGGGGCAGATTTCACCACAGAGGAGGAAACTGTTTTATATTGTTGTGGAGCAACAAGAGGAAGTCGTCTGTTGACAAACAACTTTGTCCCAGAAACAGACGGAGAAAGTTAGAAACACAGGGAGGACGTGAGACCAGACACGTCACTGACACTGGTTTATACCTTCACTCTGATTCACTGTTAGAGAGAATTATTAAAGAGGAAAATCCTGAAACTTTATTACAACAAAACGTCTAAAAATACCACAACTTTCATCACAATATTTTATTAACAAAACCTGCTGAGAAATCAGATAAATTATGACAAGAATCTGATTTATTTTCTTAACTTCTTCAACAAAACATCGTCACGTTTGATAAAATAAAACTTCACTGCAGCAACAAACGATGTTTGATCACATGACGACACGACGTCGCAGCTGTGAGGTTAAAGTCACAGAGCGATGAAGGCTCCTCCTCCTCCTCATGTCCAACACACACACACACACACACACACACACACACTGAACCTGGTGTGTGTTTGTTCTAAAGACAAAAGTCTGAACTGTTTGTTTGGACAGAAAGTGATTGTGTTGGTGTGAAAGTGACGGAGGGTGAACGGTCGACAGTAACGGTTTCACACTGAGATGATGTTATGTTCTGACTACACACACACACACACACACACACTCTCAGTAACAACACCCGCCACATTTCTCACATCAGGATTATTTCTGCTTCAGTCTGAGACGTTTAGTCTGAAACAAACAAGAATTCATTAAATACAAGAAGAGAAAAGTGAATCAAACCTGTAACTGACAAGTTTCTGATTCATCTTGTTTATATTTTTTATTTTATAAACTATTTGTTTCTTTCTTTAACTCATTAATCTTCTTTATTTTTTATTATTTATCATGTTTTATGTTTTATCCACAGTTCCTCTCCTCTTCCTCTCAGACTTGATGGTGTTTAAATCTCTGTCTGTTTAAACTTTATATTTCATCTGTGTGATTCTTTCCTCTTCTTCTCGTTTCAGGTTTAATTTGGATCCAGAGCGAACTTGTACCGACGACCGTCTGTGGGAGGCGCTAGAGATCGCTCAGCTGAAGAACATGGTCAAAGCTCTGCCCGGAGGCCTCGGTAGCGTTGAGGATGATTAGAGTGAAAGTGGTGTTGTTGTGTTTCAGTGTTTAAACGTTTTAAATGTTTCAGACGCCGTCGTGACCGAAGGAGGTGAAAACTTCAGCGTCGGTCAGAGACAACTCTTCTGTCTGGCTCGAGCCTTCGTCAGGAAAAGCAGCATCTTGATCATGGACGAAGCGACGGCGTCGATAGACATGGCCACGGTGTGTGTGTGTGTGTGTGTGTGTGTGTGTGTGTGTGTGTGTGTGTGTGTGTGTGTGTTAATTAACTTTACTAACATCCTGTCTCTGTTGCAGGAGAACATTTTACAGAAGGTGGTGATGACTGCGTTCGCTGACCGAACCGTCGTAACCATCGCCGTGAGTCCAGTTTGTTTTATTTTCAGAAAAAAGAAACAAAGTGATTTTAAACTTTAAACTTCATCGACCTCAGATCAGTTCGTCCGTTTCCTCCTGACGATGTCGTAGTTTCTTCTTCCTCTTTCATCTTTTCCTCGTTTGTTTCTCACTAACTTGTTTTCCAACATGTTCAAATAATTAATATCATAAATGAATCTGATGTTTCCTCTGTGTTTGTCTCGTCTGTCGTCTCCACTTTTCTGTCTTTTATTCTGTATTTTCACTCTTTTATCTATTTTATATTTTTTATTTCATTCTCTCTTATCCCTCTTTATTTATTTATTTTATTTTTTATTTTATTTTCTGTTGTATCCTCTTGTTTTTCTCCTTCCATTCAACTCTTTCCTGCTCACTTGCTGTTCTTCTGCATTTTTCCTCCTCTTCCTCCTCCTCTTCCTCTTCCTCCTCTTCCTCAGCACCGCGTCTCCTCCATCTTGGAGGCCGAACAGGTTCTGGTTTTCTCGTCTGGGATTTTGGTGGAAAGTGATTCTGGTCCAAACCTGCTGACTCAGGAGGAAAGTCTCTTCAGTGTGTTAGTCAGGACTCATAAGTAGATCTGGATCAGACCAAGACCAGGACCTCAGCTCCTCTTCCTCCTCCTCTTCCTCTCTGTTTCTGTTTTTTTTTGTCTTTTTCTTTTCATATTTATTATTTTCTTCGTCTCTGAGCTGAGACACAGTCTGGTTCTGGTTCTGGTTCTGGTTCTGGATCTGCTGCAGCCTCCTGCTACTGATTGACTGGTTGGTACCAACATCAACATCCTGCATGTTGTTTGATAGACGAGTCTCGATCCTGCAGCTCTGATCAGTTATTGATGATTATTATTGTAGTTACATTAGAGCATGTTACAGTTTCAGTTTCAGTCGATTGAAGCTTCTTCTCTGAAGAGAAACCGTCACATTAACTTCAACTGATGAAGATTAAAACAAAAACCAGAGGAAATGAAACCTGAAACTGAAGAAACGTGAAGTTTAGAGTCAAATATTGAGTTTTCAAGTTTAAGACGAAGCTACAAAGTTAAACATTAAATTCTGATTCATTTGGTTTAAAACACAAAACTACAAACTTTTAATCAACAAACAGAAAGAAACTGTGACACAAACATGAAACCAGTTTTCTATAAAACTTAAACTGAAACTTCAGAACGAACGTGAAATGAACTAATTAATCAGACGAGTTTGTTGAAGTGAAACTTCTCGTCCTGATCGTCTCTCGTCTCTTCTGCCTCCAGCACCGCGTCCACACCATCCTGACGGCCGACCTCGTCATCGTGATGAAACGAGGAAACATCTTAGAATACGACAAACCTGAGACTCTGTTGGAGCAGGAGGACGGGATGTTCGCTTCCTTCGTCAAAGCCGACATGTAGACGTGAAGAAGCCGCCGCTCGGATCAGATCGTTTGTTTTTTATCATGTTTTATAAAAAAGATGGTGGACGGAACAAAAAACCTCCGAGACACAAACGACGACGATGTTTTTTATTTTTATTTTTAAACCAGAAACGTCAGAGGAAGAAAAACAACTGAAGGGAAGTGAAACGCTGCCTCTGTAGGAACCAGCAACTTTTATAAAACAGTTAAAACTCAGAAATAAAAGATAAAAATCAGTTTTTCTGTTTTCATAGAACACAAACGTACGATGTTGAAGAACTAGATCGATTTTTTAAAAAACAAACGTTGAGTTTGACGTCGTTTTGATCAAACTTCAAATTGAATTGTCTTTTTTTATAAGTCTTTAATTATCTTGATAATAATATTTGTTACCACCTGTATCAGTTTATACTCCGTCACTTGTATTATGCAACAATAAGAGATGTTTATAAGAAGAGTTCATGTCGCTGAGGCCAGTTTGTTTGTTTGTTTGTTTGTTTTTATGCTGCGAAGCCTCCGGCTGTTTAACTTTTAATATTTTAGATGTTGGTGAAGAACCTGCGACGTTTTAACGTCACAGAAATAAAACTGACGGAGCCGACAACGTTTTCTGCAAAGATCTGAAGTTTACGGACGAAAAGGACGAAGTTTCTTTGATACAAGTTGTGAACAACGGTTTTTAGCCTCTTTTAGCTTGTTTTGGTTTTTTCCAGTGCCACGTGCAACAATGCTAACACAATTAACATTCGCTAATGGCGTCAAACCAGCTGTGGAAAGCAACAGTAATAAAGTTAGCATGCTAACAATGTCTATGCTAGCAACATGTATGCTAACAGTGTTTGTGCTAGCAACATCTGTGCTAACCTGCGCAAGCAGCTAACATGAACGTGACGTTACATTAGCATTTTGATCAAATTTGACAGAGAAATGGAGACGTCAGATCTTATAAAATTGTTTCAAATTTAGCGACAAAAATCGTCTAAAACTTAAAAACCAACACAATCAGAAATCAAAGAAAACGTCACATTTTCACCAAAAAGAGACTAGAAACAAAATATCACAAATCTTTGAATCTAAACATATTGATCAGCAGTGGTGGAGGAAGAACAGAAACTTAGAACTTAAGTAAAATACAAATAACCAGCAACGTATATACGTATATATGTTGCTCCTAAAGTTTATACTTTATACTTTAGGAGCAACATTTGGCAGAAAAGTGATCAAATGTAACAGAATGTCTTGTAGAAATGTAGCATAGTAGAAAATATCATTATTGTTTCTACTTAATTAAAGTTTAGACAAATAAAAAATGTACTTTAGTACATTAACAAAGTCTTTGTACTTTGCCCGGTTCCACCACTGATTATCATCATTTATTAAAAATGTTAATTTTTGACCAAAATCTTTAAAGTTGATCAACAAACTAACTTTATAAACATGTACGTTTATAAAATGTAGATTTTGTTTCTGCGTCAGTTTTGTTTCTGTTGACACTTGGTACAAACACTGAAGGGTGTCGCAGCTCGTTCCGACGCCGGCGAACCCGCTGTCTGTCTGTGGTCATGCTTTGCTGAACTTATTATCCTTGAGGACAATAGACGCCCGATAGAACTCCCACTAACCTGAGAGAAACTGGAGCCGTTTTATTTTTAGGAAACGGAGCGACGATCGATCCAGACTCAAACTGAATCTGAAAATCGGTTCAATAATCGAGTCAAATAGAAACGCGACGATCAGCAGAAGAAAACTGAACAAAAAACACAGCTGTTGTTTAGCCTCTTTTAGCTTGTTTTGGTTTCTCTAAGATTAATCTGACGACCAGAAACACACAACGCTAACAATGCTAATGTTAGCTAATGGTGTCAAACCAGCTGTGGAAAGCGATGCTAACGAAGTTAGCATGCTAGCAGTGTCCAAGCAGCTAACATGAACGTGACGCTACTAATTTTCTGTTAATGCTAACGTTAGCTATGTAGTGATAGAAAAAACCTACCTGAAAAAACTTTAAGGAGACTTTTTTTAAACTAGATAAGCAGTTTAAGTAATTTTCACTTTAAATCTACATGTTAACTTAGCCTAGCTTAGCATAATGGCTACCCTGGCTCTTGCTAACAGGCTAACGGTAACATTAGCCACCTGTCGGCGCCTCTGCAGGTCAATCAGTGTAAAAACATCCGTTGCCTTCGTCAGATGTTTGATCGATGAGCCACATCGTTCTCTAATAAAATCATATTTTTATAAAAATCGATCGTTTCGTTTACAAACATTTTGTTTATTTCCTGTTTGACAGTTTACAGTTTCTCCTCAGTGTGTCTCTGGGAGCGGTGCTGTTGTCCCTTCGTATTATTGTCACTTTTCTTTTGCTTTTTAATGAGATTTAAAAATAACTTCACTTTGTATTTGTACAGACTGAAGCCAAAAAGATTCTTTACGCCACAATATCAGCTTGTTGTTGTTTTTTTAACAAACTGAACTCTCAGATGTTTCATCTCAACAAGTTTCAACGTCTGTGGTTTTTAGTTAAAGAGTTTATCGTCACAAACACGGAAATAACTGAAACCAGGACGTTCTTAACATCTATTTTCTTATTATTTTTATATTTTGTTCTTGGCTACAAGAATATTTCATCGTTTGTGTTTAATTTTTTTTCAAACTAACACTTCCTATAGCTTCATTTAAAACTTCAAACCAAGTTTTTTTTTTTTTTTAATGTCAAACAAGATGTTTATTATTTCAATACACATATTCTTACTTAAACTTTTAGGAAACAAACATAAAGTTTTGTTTCGAGGTGAAAATGTGTCAATTTTCATCAAGCGACGTTTAATTTACATGAACGTGACATTTGGCTGTTAAACTAAAAAAGCTACAGGTTATTTAGTTTGTTTTTAAAAATCTGAATGTTTGTAACTGTATGTTCTGTTTGTGGTATATCAGTTTTTACACTTATATCAGTTTTATTATTATTACTACGTGTGCCTCATTTTCTTTTCTTTTTTACACTTGAAATGAAAAATTAAACAGCTCTGAGTGAAATGAAACTTTTTATCTTCTTTTATTAAATCAGACATGTTGTTTCCTACTAAAACACTTAGAAACACATGAAATATTGTTTTTTAGAAAAACCATAATTTCATCTAAGGAGGCGGCCATCTTTTATCGTGCGCGATGCATTGTGGGTAGATGACGTCAGATGACGACAGGTAGCTAGCGGCGCTAAGCTAACCTGTCGCTACAGATGAAAAGAGAAGACAACGACACATTCAGCAGCTTCTAGTTGAAGTTTCCAGTTGAAAATCAACAAGAGAAGAGACGTGAAGCTTCACAGCTTCATCACGATGAGAAAAGAAGAAAAGAAGAAGATGTTTGTGGACGAGTCCAGCTCCTGAAGACCCGCGGCTGTTTGTGGTCGCGTCACTTTGAGGTGTTTTAGTGACACAGCTGATAAAAGAGCTGCTGCTGGTTAGAAGACGAGACTGAAACCAAACGACCAGAAACTATTTACTACCACAGAGTCTGGACGACCGTCAGAGACCTGGAGAAGTTAGTTTCTGGTTGGATATTCGGCTCTGAAAACAACATGGCGCCATGTTGTTACCCTCAGTCTGAGGAATATACAGTTTAATCTTATGGCGGGAAGATGTGATGTTTCAGTAAAACGTTTATTTTCTTCACTGACAGACTCGTAAATATCATCATCATTGTCAGAAAACATGTTGAACATTGTTATAAAACATGTCGGCGTGTATTTACCTCACTAGTTGTAAAGAAACTCGTATAAACGGCGTTTAAATTACATTAATCTATAAAGACCGGTGACAGTGAAGTTACAACATGGCGCTTGTACGTCACGTGACAGTCGCTGAACCAATCAGAGGACAGAACGGCGCGTTCTTAACGGTCTGTCTGGTGTGAATCTCCAACCTGAAACTAACTTCACCAACGGTCGATCACAGCGACTGAAGCCGCTCAGAGACGCCGGATCCTCGGCTGCGGGGACGTAAACAACCCGCTGCTACGGTTGAACCGTCGATGATGACGATCGCAAATGACGTCACTGTCCGGTAACAACGGACCAAACTGACGGAGGTAAAACTCTTTTCCGGCGCAGTCGTGTGACGTCACCACCCCGACATAAACAACGGCGGCCTGAGTGAGGGTTTCTAATGTTTTTAATAAAAGTCAATGAGAAACATTTAGTTTTTATAAAACGTTTATTTCAGACCAGTCGGATCTTGATACAATATGTTACTAAATGGCGCCGCCTGGTGGATGAGAGAGAAACACACTGTTAAATTATTAAATTATTCTTATTTTAACTTTTTAAACTTTTTTACAGTCAAATAACAACAACAGCAAATAGAAATGAAATAAACTGTAAATATTAAAGTTTTATTAAACTTTATGAAGATCAGTTTTCAGTAAAGTTTAGTGGATAAACTGAAAAAAGGCATAAAAATTTGATAATAAACAACAATTTAGAAACATTTATCCAAACTGCTTTAATATGATCTGTTGAATTATGAGAAGAAAAGACTTTAAATCTTCAAGGAGTCATGTTGGATGAAAAGTAAAAACATGAAGTTTATTCTTTAAATTCAGAAACTTGACTTTCAAGAAGATCTGTAACTTTAATTATCAGGAGTGAATATTGTTATTATTACTCCGACATCATAATAATCTATAATCACGTCCTTCTAGTCTCAGTTCGTGTGAGATTTAGATGAAGATTAAAGTGAAATTAGAGTTTTATTTGTGCGTAATTTCCGCCGGTTGAAGCGGCTCCAGCAGCGGTTTGGTCTCAAGTTTTTCTTCTACGTCAACAGAAGGAGCCTCGTGTCAGGTCCCAGCCCTCAGAGGAGCCGAGGACGCACAGCGGCTGCGCGCCCAGGACCCTGAGACGAGCCCAGATGTGGACACAGGCTCGTCCCCGCAGGTGGACATGGAGCGTCCGCGCGTAAAGACGCACCGACGTTTTTATTAAAACTTTTCAGTTTAGGACGTTTTTTTGTTTGTTTGTTTGAGCGTCAGGAGAAGAGACATGTTGGCCAGAAAAAGCATCATCCCGGAGGAGTTCGGTCTGCCGGGCCTCGCCTCGCGGATGCCGCGTAAACCGGTGTTCAGAGACCGCGTGAACAAGGCGCGTTTCATCGCCAAAAACGGCTCGTGCAACTTGGCGCATAAGAACATCCGCGAGCAGGGCCGCTTCCTGCAGGACGTGTTCACCACGTTGGTCGACCTCAAGTGGCGCTTCACCCTCGTCATCTTCACCACCACCTTCGTCAGCAGCTGGCTCCTCTTCGCCATGAGCTGGTGGCTCGTGGCGTTTGCGCACGGGGACATGGACCCGCGGCAGCCCACCGGGCAGCACTGCGTCAGCAACGTCAAGTAAGAAAAGACTTTTTATACAATAAAGTAAAAAATAATGTTTTAATAATGTGTTTGATGCCACTGAAGTTCTTCATGTTTCCGTTTTAAAACCGGAGGAAGTTATGAAACTTTAGGTTTTTAATTTTAAAGGAAATAAAATAAATATGAGGAGCTGGTGTCCTCCCTCCTCAACAACAAATATTTTATCTATTTATTCATTTTCTGTCACATTCAGATGAAAATATTAAACTTTTTTACTCAAAATTTGACTTTAAAATTCAGAATTTACTTATTTCACAGATTAAATCGTTAGTTTCCAGTTGTTCAACAAACAAATCTTTAAAAACCAAATCATCTCACGACCTCTGGGTTTTAATCTCGTGACCTTTTCTTCCTTCGTTCCTCGACGTCTTTAATATTTCACTTTTTCTTTTTTACTTCACAACTTGTATTTAACAGCTGATTATGTTTGTATTTATTTTTATTTTATTTTTTACAGATTAAACAACTTTTTACCAGATGAAAAACAGATTTTCATTTTATCTTTAAACATAAAAACTAACTGAGCAGCAGCAGTGAAATGTTTTTCCTGATAAACACAGTGATTAGTTCCCTACATGGGAACAAATGTCCTGGACAAAACTGATTTAAGATGAATTCACTGAACATCAGAGAAAAAAAGCTGCTTCTCTTTTCTAAAAATATCCTCAACGTTTCTGCCAAAAAACCTCAAACTCCCTGAGACTCTGAGCATCGACTCTGTGTGAACCTGAAACTAAAAATGTTTCTTTTTCCGCCTCAGGTCGTTCACGTCGGCGTTTCTCTTCTCCATCGAGGTTCAAGTGACCATCGGCTTCGGAGGCCGGATGATAACGGAGCAGTGTCCCACCGCCATCACCGTCCTCATCCTGCAGAACATCGTGGGCCTCATCATCAACGCCGTCATGTTGGGTGAGAAACAGCGACACCTGGTGGTGAAACTGTAGAATGAAGAATAAACATGACTCTTCTCAGTTTCATCAACATCTTTACCACCACGTTCAACATGCTGCGTGTTTTCCTTTGCTCTCATGTGTTAGCTAACGTGTTAGCTAACGTTAGCATTAGCAGCTACTCTTAGGACCAATCACCTTCCTCTGTTTTACTTCGTCTCTAGAAACAAAGTGTTGAGCTGAAAACGTTCCTCTACTTCACCGTCACACGTCATCACAAGTCGTCGCTAGTTTCTACGTAAAGACGATGAGACACGTCTCCATGACGACCGGATGACAACAAACAAACAAAGATGGCGTCTACAGACTCGTTTATGTCCATCAAGTTGGTGATGGATTAAAAACTGACAAGATGTTTGTTACATTAATAAAGATCCTGTTACCACATGAATGGAAACGTTAGCTAACACTAGCTGACGTTATTGATTAGCTGTTAGCGATAATTGATCAGTTTATTAATTAAATCGATAACTTTTTTGACAACTGCTTCCTTATCCTGGTGCATGATGGGAAGCAGCTTTGTTTGGAGGTTGTGACTCTTCACCCTCCATCATCTAGAAGATCAGACACGTGAACGTCTGACGTGAACCAGTAGAACCGAGGACGAGCTGAGATTTGATGAAAACATCGACTGATTTGGTTCCAGGAGGTGATGAGATGATGCTAGTAGACACTGGACCGGTAGTAGACACTGGACCGGTAGTAGACACTGGACCTGTAGTAGACACTAGACCTGTAGTAGACACTAGACCTGTAGTAGACACTGGACCGGTAGTAGACACTGGACCGGTAGTAGACACTGGACCTGTAGTAGACACTGGACCGGTAGTAGACACTGGACCGGTAGTAGACACTAGACCTGTAGTAGACACTAGACCTGTAGTAGACACTGGACCGGTAGTAGACACTGGACCGGTAGTAGACACTGGACCGGTAGTAGACACTGGACCTGTAGTAGACACTAGACCGGTAGTAGACACTGGACCGGTAGTAGACACTGGACCGGTAGTAGACACTGGACCGGTAGTAGACACTAGATGGCGCCGTAGTACCAGAAAACCTCGACCGACGTGTGTTTTCTTCCTCAGGTTGTATCTTCATGAAAACAGCTCAGTCGAACCGTCGAGCCGAGACGTTGATCTTCAGCCGTCACGCCGTCATCGCCGTCAGGAACAACCGACTGTGTTTCATGATTCGTATCGGAGACTTGAGGAAGAGCATGATCATCGGCGCCACCGTCCGGTTACAGGTGTTTCGGTCGAGTTGTTTCCTCTCCTACATTTATCATTCTAGTCTCGAGTCTTTATCCTAAACGCTCGTCTGTGTTCAGGTGGTGAGGAAGACGACGACGCCGGAGGGAGAGATGATTCCCATCCATCAGATCGACGTCCAGACGGAGAGCGCCGTGGCCAGTAACAGCCTGTTCCTCCTCGCTCCGCTCATCATCTGTCACGTCATCGACAAAACCAGGCACCGACACTTTCACCTCATTTATCCTCAGTGTTAGTCAGCGGCTCCACCTGCTGGACAAAACACAGAACTGCAGCAAGAGACAGGAGCAAGTTTATATCAGAAAATAACTGAGAAAAATACTAAAATATACATTATGATCATTTAAACTATGTATTATTTAAAAATAAAATAAAATATGTGAATATTGCTGATAAAGGATCAATAATCTGACAAGTCTGCACCAAAACTTATTGATTTCAACATTAAAATCATTTCTGATTATTTTATAAATCAAATTCAGAAAAGTATGAAGTTGAAATGTCAGAAAATATTTAATAACCCAGACATGGTAAAACACAGATGATTGATTGTTTTTTAATCGATCGATTGATTGAATGACCATTAGAGGATGAGTGTCTGTGCTGTAACATCACGTGTCGTCCTCAGTCCGCTCTACGACCTGTCGGCGATGGAGCTGCAGTGCAGCGACCTGGAGGTCATCGTCATCCTGGAGGGAGTCGTGGAGACGACCGGCATCACCACTCAGGCCCGGACCTCCTACGTCTCCGAGGAGATCCAGTGGGGTCACCGCTTCGTTCCCATAGTAACGGAGGAGGAGGGCGTGTACTCGGTGGATTACTCCAAGTTCGGCAACACGGTGAAGGTCGGAACGTTTTAAACCTTCAAACTTTTAAAAACCGAAGCTTCTTCCTGTTTTTACCCAGTTTGCATCTCTTCCTCCCGCAGGTGGCGACGCCGCTGTGCAGCGCCCGCGAGCTCGACGAGAAGCCGTCGATCCTGATTCAGACTCTGCAGAAGAGCGAACTGTCGCATCAGAACTCGCTGAGGAAGAGAAACTCCATGCGACGCAACAACTCGGTGCGTAAAGGCGCCGGCGGCAGCGGCAGCCTCCGCCGCAACAACTCGGGCCTCGTCGCGCCCAAAGTCCAGTTCTTCACCCCGAACGACGTCACCTGACATGAGGCCCGCCCCCTGCTGGCCGCGCTGCTCCTCCTGGCCTGGAGGAGGACGGCGGGTGTGTCCCCCGCTCTCACCGGACTCGTCCTGTTTCTGTTTCCTGCTTTGTCTCGACTCGTTCACTGCTGACGCGACCGAACACGTTTCCACCGACACGTTTATCAACAAACACAAACAACCTGCGGCACTTTACGTCCTCAAGTCTCAAAACTCAACGATTCACAGATTAAACGATAAAAACATCTTCACATCATCGTCAAATATTCAAACATTCACCGGTTCCAGTTTCTTCAAAACAAGGATTTGCTGCTTCTCTCTTCAGTTTTTAACTGACGTCTCTGAAACTGTGACTGTGACTGATGACAGAGACGATCAGAAGCACTGGAGGAAAAATATTCAAAATAGAATAAAAATGAAATCAATTTGTGAGGTTTTAAGACTGTAACTGAAGAGAATAATCAACAAACAAAAAACTAAATACGTTTCTCAATAATTAACTCAAATTAGAGGAATTAAAATTTAATAAAATCTATAGAACTTAATGACCATAAAGTTAAAACATTTTTCTACATTTAAAAAAAAAAAGATATTTCTTTTTAGAATTTTTTTTTCTATAAAATGTTTCTAAAAACAGTCGAGTTTTTTTTTTTTTAATATTTTTGTTGAAATTTTTTGTTTTGTTTTTTTCTAAAATTCTTTTAGGAAAAAAACAGTTTTTTCTAAAATAATTTTAGAAAATATTTTTTAAGGAAAAACATTTTCTAAAAAACTTTCTAAACATTTTTTCTACTTTTCTTTAAGTTTCTAATTTTTTTCTTTAAGAATAAAGTTCCATGTTTTTGCTACAAAATCACTTTCAAATGTAAAAAATCTTTTTTTCTAAAATTTTCTAGAATTGTTTCATTTTCATTCCCCAAAAATCAGAGTTTTCTCCTTAAAATGTTTTTTAAGGAGATATTTTTGATATTTTGATATTTGATATTTCTTCAGTGACGTCTGATCTGCTGCTGTTTAATCTGCAGAAAAAGAAAATTTATTTTCTTCTTGATAAATAAAAACGTTGAGTCTTTTCAGCTTCGTCTTCAATCAAATGATTTTAAAGCTGCAACTTGAAAATGGGAAGAAACCACAATAAATTATTTCTGAGGTTTTATCAGCTGATTATTGATTCTTCTGTTTTATTAATGAAACAACAAACAAACACTGGAGCTTCGTGTCTGAAATAAACGTCTTTAATCAAACTTCATTTGACTTTTCTTGTTTTGGGATAAATTTATTTCCTCTGAACGTCAGAATCTTATATTTTTATTTACAACTTTTTTTTTTTAAACAAAATGTTAGAAAACTTTCAAAATAAAATCTAAAGGTTGTTTTTTTTTTTAAAGTTTTCTGTTTATTATTTTGTGAAATTAATTGTATAATTTTCATATTTAAGACAAAAAGTCTTTTTTATTCTTTAAAAATGGAGAAAACATTTAGAAAGT
Organism: Polydactylus sextarius; assembly: GCA_016801845.1. Lineage (NCBI taxonomy): Eukaryota > Metazoa > Chordata > Actinopteri > Polynemidae > Polydactylus > Polydactylus sextarius. The sequence goes on along the minus strand of CM028923.1, from coordinate 912,394 downwards.
TTTGTTTTAGAAAAATTACTAAGTTGTTTTTGAAGAAGAAAGTTTTTAAAGACAAATTTCTAAAAAAAAAATGAAAGTTTTTTCAAAAAAAGTTCTGAAACAAAATTTAGAAACTTTTAGGAAATAAATTTGTTGGAAATTCAGATTTTTATTTTTTTCTAAAAAGGTTTTCTGGGCGTTTCTGAAGAAAAAAAAACAATTTGTTAGAAATAAATAAGATTTAAAAAAAAAACGTAGAAAAAAACTTCTACAAAAAGTTAAAAAATATTTTAAAAAGATTATTTTATTTTTTTAACGTTTCACAATCGTAACAAGTTTCCTGAAAATTAGAAAATGAAATCATTTTCCTGGTTTGTTTACTTTTCATTCTGACGTTTCATTACGTATCAGTGACGTCGTCGTCGTACCCGGAAGTGAAGACAGTGGTGACGTGAGTCGAGGTGAACATGGCGCAGAGTTTAGTGTTGAGAGCAGTGAGAGGGTTAAACCTCAGAACAACAACAATAAAACAACAACAACAACAACAACAACTAGTCGCTACTGTCACTCGGAGCCTTTGACCCTGAAACAACAAGACGGCGGCATCAGGTCCAGTAACAAACTGTTTTACAGAATCTCAGCGGGAAAATGACGAATTTAAAGAAAAACTAAAGATTTAAACGTTAAAAACGCGTCTCACGGAAACAAACAACGTTGATTTAAACATGATCGAGTCTTAAAGTTAATTCGGCTTCTTTTCTGTTTTATTTCTATTTCTATAGATAATAGATATTTATCTATTATAGCAACTTCAGCTGGAAACAAGTAGAAACAACTGATTTGAGGAAAATCTACAAAGTTAAACTACAAACACGTGTCACATTGATAAATAAAACACTTTATTTTTATGTTTCAGAGTTTTAAGATAAATTCGGCTCATTTTTTATTCCTGTGAAAAACGTGTTTTTGTACATTTTTGTCTTGTGAACATCAGTGTTTTCTGTAGATAAGTTTATTTACTTTGGGACTGTTTTAGGTATTTTCTGTCATTTATTATCATAATATTAGTTTTTTCAGCTTCATATAATTATTTTATATATAATAAAGAGTTAATGATTTAAATGTAACTAGAAATGTGCAGTAAACTTATAAACATTATAAAACACCAAATAATTAGACTAATTCAACTTCTCATGTATAGAAACAGGATCAAGACGCAGATTTGACTTGTTCAGGTTTATTTTCTATTTTTATTATGATAATTCACAACGTTGATATTTGAGTTTATGTTTTTGTAAAATGAAGAATATTTCTGGTGAAACGTGTCAGTATCATGACTTTAGATACAGTTTGAATCACAGTTGGAGAAGTTGAACATCAGGAAGTTTATCAAAATAATGAAATGATATTTTAAACAGTGTCTGTCTGTTCACTGGTTGAGTCCTAATCTGTTAATGTTTGTTTTTTAAGGAGAATAATCCTGAATAATCCCAAGAAGAGAAACGCTCTGTCTCTGTCCATGTTGGAGTCGCTGAGAGAAAACATCATGACGGACGTGGACAGTGACGATCTCAGAGTTATTATCATATCAGGTCAGTTTTTATGTTTTTATTCTAACGCGACTGTGAGACAGAAGACGTTGGTTTGACTTTAACTTGTGTTTCAGCCAAAGGTCCAGTGTTTTCATCAGGTCACGACCTGAAGGAGCTGACGTCGACGCAGGGACGAGAACATCACACACGAGTGTTTCAGACGTGTTCTGAGGTTTGTAGAATAATGTAACATCTTTATATAAACTTCGTCACCGTCGTTGTTGTCGTCGTTATCATTGTTGTCGTTGTCGATGTCATTGTCATCTTTGTTGTCATCACTGTCGTTGCCGTCAGCGTTGTTGTCGTTGTTTTTGTCCTTGTTGTCGTTGTTTTTGTCGTTTTTTGTCGTTGTTGTTGGCATCGTCAACGTCTTCGTCTTCATCATAGTCATTGTTGTCTTTGTGATTGCCATCATCTGTGTTGTCATCGTCATCATTGTCTTTGTCATCATCAACGTCTTCACCGTGGTCATTGTTGTCTTCGTTGTCTTCGTTGTCTTCGCGTCTTCGTCGTCTTTGTCATAGTCTTCATTTTACTTGTTAAGGTTTGTGTCTTTGTTATGATAATTCCCAATGTTAATTTTTGAGTTTATGTTTTTGTAAAATGAAGAATATTTATGATAAAGATGTGTTACATTGTAACTGTACTTTTTAAATTCAGTTTGGCTAAACTCCTCACATTGCGTCACATTAACAAGTGTAACACTGTTAAATCCTGGAGGGACTAATTAACGCAGCTCGTTAAATCCTCAGGTCATGACTCTGATACAAGACGTTCCCGTTCCCGTTATTGCCATGGTGAACGGTGTCGCCACTGCCGCCGGCTGCCAGCTCGTGGCCAGCTGCGACATCGCCGTGGCAACAGATAAATCCACCTTCGCCACCCCGGGCGTCAACGTGGGTCTGTTCTGTTCGACGCCGGCGGTCGCCATCGGCCGAGCCGTCCCGAGGAAGGTGAGGGTTCAACGCCTCCAAATGCCTGGAAACATCCATTCATGAAACTTTAAGTGCTCTTTGGTTTTTGACCAGGTTGCCATGGAGATGCTATTCACAGGAAATCCCATCTCATCACATGATGCTTTGCTGCACGGTCTGATCAGTAAAGTCGTACCCGAGGAGCGACTGGAGGAGGAAACGATGGCGATCGCCCGGAGGGTTTGTGAAGCGAGTCGACCCGTCGTTGCTCTGGGAAAAGCAACTTTCCAAAGGTCTGAGTTCACTGACAGATATTATCACAACGTATTGATTATTGTGTCTAATATTCTTTGTTTCATTTAAAGACAAATGGCTCAAGGTCGAGATGCTGCGTACGCCACCGCCTCCAAAGTGATGGTGGACAACCTGGCTCTGACGGACGGACAGGAAGGGATCCGAGCGTTCATCGAGAAACGGAAACCAACGTGGAGCCACAAAGTAGAAAGAGCTCACGACTGATGAACTGTTGATGACTGGTGATTTTAACTCACTGGTGTGTGATAATTAACACCAGACTGCAGCTGTGTGATAAACAAACTGATGAAGACTTTGAATCGTTCAGAGCTTCAAGTTTCCGACCAGAGGAGTCAAATGAAGCTGAACAACGCTGCTCCATGTTCAGTGTTTCTTTAACCTTTCAGTGAAATAAATTACTGAATGTGTCTGTGATAAAAGAGATCACATTATTTCCTGCTCAGACAGAGTTGGTGTTTAAAGTAACTGGTTCTTTGATGCAAACACTGTAATTTAATAGTTACAATAAACTGTCAATGAATTTGTTTTTCTCTTGTCAGGTTTATTTCTATTGAATCACATCATAAAAACATTTATCTTATCAAGTCTCGCTGCGTTATAGAATAAAGAAACACGACGAAAAAGACGACAACGACGAAAAAGACGATGACGACAATGAAAAAGACGACGACGATTTAAAAAGACGCAATTTATTTATTAAAAAGACGACGACGATTTAAAAAAAGACGATGACGACAAAAAAAAAGACGACGAAAAAAAACGACAACGACGAAAAAATTTAACAACGAAAAAAACGACGACAACAACGACGAAAAAGACGACGACGAAAAAAAACGACGACACTTGAAAAAATGAAAAAGGCGACAACGACGAAAAAGACGACGACGACGACGAAAAAAAAGACGACAACAATGAAAAAGACGACAACGACGAAAAAGACGACAACGACGAAAAAGACGACAACGACGAAAAAAGACGACGACGACGAAAAAGACGACGACGAAAAAAAGACGACGACGACGAAAAAAGACGACGACGACGAAAAAAAAACGACGACAACGAAAAAGACGACGACGACAAAAAAAGACGACGACGACAAAAAAAGACGACGACGACAAAAAAAGACGACGACGACAACCGAAAAAAGACGACGAAAAAACGACGGCAACGACGAAAAAAGACGACGACGACGATTAAAAAGACGACAACGACGAAAAAAGACGATATTGACGAAAAAGACGACAAAAAAACGACGACGATTTATTTAAAACAATAAAAAAGGCGACGACACGACGAAAAAACGACGACGACGAAAAAAGACGACAACGACGAAAAAACGACGACGACGACAAAAATGAAAAAGACAACGACGAAAAAGCGACGAACAGCATTTAAAAAAAAGAGCGACAACAACGAAAAAAAGACGACGACGACGAAAAAAACGACGACAACGAAAAAAAACGACGAAAACGAAAAAAACGACGACGACGACGAAAAAAGACGACGACGACAGCGAAAAAAGGCGACGACAACAACGAAAAAACGACGACAACGACGAAAAAAGCGACGATAACGACGAAAACGACGACGAAGACGAACGACGACGACGAAAACGACGACGACGACGAAAAAAGCGACGACGACGACGAAAAAAAGACGACGACGAAAAAAAGACGACGACGACGAAAAAACGACGACGACAAAAAAAAAAAAAATGACGAAAAAAGACGACGACGAAAAAAACGACGACGACAACGAAAAAAAGACGACGAACGACGAAAAGACGAAACGAAACGACGACGACGACGAAAAAGACGACGACGACGAAAAAGACGACGACGATTAACGAAACGGCGACGACGAAAAACGAAAAACGACGTAACGAAAAAAAAACGACGACGACAACGAAAAAAAAACGACAACGACGAAAAAGCGACGACGAAAAACGAAAAACGACGACGCAACGAAAAACGACGATTTAAAAAAACGACGACGACGAAAAAGACGACGACGCGACAAAAAGACGACGACAAAAAAAAGACGACGTAACGAAAAAAAGACGACGACGAAAAAACGACGACAACGACAACGAAAAGAACGATTTGACGAAAAAACGACGACGAAAAACGACGTAAAAAACGACGACGAAAAAACGACGACGACGACGAAAAAGACGACGACGACGACGAAAAAGACGACGACGACGAAAAAAAACGACGACGAAACGACGAAAAAACGAAAACGAAACGAAAAACGACGATCGCACGACGACGAAAAAGACGACGACGACGAAAAAAAGACGACGACAAAAAAAAAACGACGAAAACGACGAAAAAACGACGACGACGAAAAAAAACGACGACGAAAAAAAAGACGGACGACGACGAAAAAAAGACGACGACGACGAAAAACGACGACGACGACGAAAAAACGACGACGACGAAAAAAACGACGAAATGACGAAAAAACGATATTTACAGCGAAAAAACGACGACGACGACGTAAAAAGAAAGACGACGAAAAAACGACGACGACGAAAAAAAGACGACAACGAAAAAAAACGACGACGACGACGACGAAAAGAAAAAAAACGACGACGAAAAAGACGACGACGACGAAAAAAGACGACGATGACGAAAAAACGACGACGACGAAAAAAAAAACGACGATGACGACGAAAAAAACGACGACGACGACCGAAAAAAGACGACGACGACGAAAAAAAACGACGATGACGACGAAAAAACGACGACAAAAAAAGACGACGATTTAAAAAAAACGACGACAACGACGAAAAAAGGACAACGACGACGAAAAAACGACAACGACGAAAAAAATGACAACGACGAAAAAAGACGACGACGAAAATTAAAAAAAGACGCAAAACGAAAAAAAACGACGGCGACGACGAAAAAAGACGACGACGAAAACGAAAAGACGCAAAAACGACGACGAAAAAAAAACACGACGATGAAAAAAGACAACGACGAAAAAAGACGACGACGAAAAAAACGACGACGACGAAAAAAAAAGACAACACGAACGACGACGACGAAAAAAAAGACGACAATTAACAACGAAAAGAACGACGCAACGAAAAAAAACGACGACGAATTTAAAAAGACGACGACGAAAAAAACGACGACGACGACGACGAAAAAAGACGACGACGACGAAAAAGACGATGACGACGAAAAACGACGAAAAACGACGAAAAAAGACGGACAACGAAAAAAGAACGACGACGAAAAAACGACGACGACGACGAAAAAGACGACGACGACGAAAAAAAAACGACGACGAAAAAACGCAAAAAAACGACGAAAAAACGACGACGACGAAAAAAACGACGACGATGAAAAAAACGAAAAAAACGAAAACGACAAAAAACGACGACGTAAAAAAAAACGACGACAAACGACGAAAAAACGACGACAAAAAACGAAAAAAAAGATTAAACGACGACGACGAAAAAGACGATTTAAAAAAACGACGATAACGACGTAAAAAGACGACAACGACGACGAAAAAAGACGACGACGACGAAAAAAATGAAAACGACGACGATGAAAACAACGCATTTAACGACGAAAAAAAACGACGACGACGACGAAAAAAGACGAAAGACGAAAAAAACGACGACGACGAAAAAAAACGACGACGACGACGACGAAAAAAACGACGCAACGATGAAAAAAACGACGACGACGACAAAAAAAACGACGACGACGACGAAAAAAGACGAAACGACGAAAAAAGACGAAAATGACGAAAGCGACGACGACGACGAAAAAACGACGACGACGACGACGAAAAGACGACGACGACGACGAAAAGACGACGACGACGATGAAAAAACGACGACGACGATGAAAAAAGACGACAACGACGAAAAAAGACGACGAAAAAACGACGACGACGACGAAAAGACGACGACGACGAAAAAAGACAGACGACGACGAACGAAAAAAATGACGACGACGACGAAGACGACGACGAAGACGACGACGAAAAGACGAAAACGACGACGATTTAAAAAGACGACGACGACGAAAAAAGACGACGACGACGAAAAAAGACGACGACGACAACGAAAAAACGACGACGACGAAAAAGACGACGACGACGAAAAAGACGACGACAACGACGAAAACGACGACGACGAAAAACGACGAAAAAGACGACGACGACGACGACGAAAAAAGACGACGAAAAAACGACGCACGACGAAAAAAAAACGACGCATTTAAAAAAAACGACGAAAAAAAAAACGACGACGACGACGAAAAACGACGACGACGACGAAAAAAAAACGACGAAAAAAAAACGACGACGAAAAAAGAAAAAAAGACGACGACAACGAAAAAGACGACGATGACGAAAAAAAGACGACGACGACGAAAAAAGACGACTATTAAAAACGAAAAAAGACGACGACGACGACGAAAAACGACAACGAAAAAAAAAAACGACGACGACGAAAAAAGCGACGACAACGAAAAAAGACGACGACGACGAAAAAAGACGACGACGAAAAAAAGAAAATGACGACGACGAAAAAAAAACGACGACGAAAAAAAAAGACGACAACGAAACGACGACGACGACGACGACGACGAAAAAAACGACGACGACGACGAAAAAGACAAGACGACGACGATTTAATGACGAACGACAAAAAAAAAAGACGATGACGAAAAAGACGCGACAACGACGAAAAAGACGACGACGACGACGAAAAAAAACGACGATTTGACAATGAAAAAGACGACGACGACGAAAAACGAAAGACGACGACGAAAAAAACGACGACGGCGACGAAAAAAACGACGACGACGACGAAAAAACGACGACGACGAAAAACGGCGAGACGACGAAAACGAAATGACGACGAAAAAAACGACGACGACGAAAAACTTAAAAAGACGACAACGAAAAACGACAACGACGACGAAAAAAATGACGACGAAAACGACGAAAAAAGACGAACTTGACGACGAAAAAAGACAACGAAACGACGACGAAAAACGACGACGAAAATGACGACGAACGACGAAAACGAAAAATTTGACGACGAAAAAAAAGACGACGACAACGAAAAAAACGACGAAACGATTAAAAAACGACGACGACGACGAAAAAAGGCGACGACAAAAAAAAAACGACTGACGACGAAAATGGACGACGATGAAAAAAAAAGACTTGACGACGAAAAAAACGACGACGACTGACGAAAAACGACGACGACGACGAAAAAAAGACGACGACAACGAAAAAAAGACGAAACGACGATGAAAAAAAGACGACAACAACGACGAAAAAAAACGACGACGAAAAAGACGACGACGACGAAAAAAGACAACGAAAAAACGACGCACAAAAAACGAAAAACGAAAAAAAGACGACGACAACGAAAAAAACGACGACGTAAAAACGACGAAAAGAACGACGACGACGAAAAAAAAAGACAACGACGACGAAAAAAACGACGAAAAACGACGACGAAAAAAAAAACGACGACGAAAAAAAGACAACGATTTAAAAAAAGACGACGACAACGAAAAAGACGACGACGACGACAAAATGAAAACGACGACGACGACAACGAAAAAAAAACTAAAAAAGACGACGACGAAAAAAACGACGACGACGACGAAAAAAACGACGACGACGACGAAAAAAGACGAACGACGACGAAAAAAAGGCGACGACGACGACGAAAAAAAGACGACGACGAGCGAAAAAAGACGATAACGACAAAAAAACGACGAAAACGAAAGACGAAAATGACGACGATTTAAAAAGACGACGACGACGAAAAAGACGACAACGATTTACGAAAAAAACGACGACGACGACGAAAAAGACGACGACGACGACGAAAAAAAGACGACGACGACGAAAAAGACGACGACGACGAAAAAGACGACGACGAAAAAGACGAACGAAAAAACGAAATGACGACATTTAAAAACAGACGACGACGACGAAAAAGACGACGATTACGAAAAAAAGACGACGACGACGAAAAAAACGACGACGACGACGACGAAAGACGACGAAACGATTTAAAAAAGACGAAACGACGACGACAACGAAAAAAGACGACGAAAAAAACGACGACAACGACGACGAAACGACGACGACGACGAAAAAAGACGCGGCGACGACGAAAAAAACGACGACGACGAAAAAGAAACGACGACGAAAAAAAGACGACGACGACGAAAAAAACGACGACGACGACGACGACGAATTTGACGAGAAAAACGACGACGAAAAAAAACGACGACGACGAAAAAAACGACAACGACGAAAAAAGACGACAACGACGAAAAAAAACGACGACGACGACGAAAAAAAAACGAAAAAGCGATGACAAAAAAGAAAACGACGATTTAAAAGACGACGAAACAACGAAAAACGACGACGACGAAAAAGACGAAACGACGAAAAAAGACAGACGAACAACGAAAAAACGACGACGAAAAGACGACGACGAAAAAAAAACGACGACGATGAAAAACGAAAGACGACGACAACGAAAAAGACGACGACAACGAAAAAACGACGATTTATGAAAAAGAAAACGACGACGACTTAAAAACGACGAACGACGACGAAAAAAGAGACGACGACGAAAAAATGACGACAACGACGACAACGAAAGACGGCGACGACGACGAAAAAAGACGACGACGACGAAAAAGACGACGACGACAACGAAAAAGACGACACGAAAAAGACGATAAAAAACGACGCAATGAAAAACGAAAAAAGACGACGACAACGAAAAATGAAAAAGATTTAAAACGGCGACGACGAAAAAGACGACGACGACGAAAAAAACGACGACGATTTAAAAAGACGACGACGCGACGAAAAAAACGACGACGACAAAAAATGACGACGACGACAAAAAAGACGACGACGACGAAAAAAAGACGACGACGACGAAAAAGACGACAACGACAAAAAAGACGACAACGATGAAAAAGACAACGACGATGAAAAACGACGGCGACAACAACGAAAAAAGACGACGACGACGAAAAAGACGACGAACAAAGACGAAAAAACGACGACGACGACGACGACGACGAAAAGACGAAAACGACGACAACGAAAAAAGACGACGACGATTTAAAAAACGACGACAACGACGACTGAAAAAAGACGACGACGACGATGAAGGCGAAAAAACGACGACGACGACGAAAAAAAAGCGACGACGACGAAAAAAAGCGGCGACGACGACGAAAAAAGACGACGACGACGAAAAAAAGACGACAACGACGAAAAAAAACGACGACGACAAAAGACGATGAAAAAACGACAACGACGAAAAAACGAAACAACGACGACGAAAAAAACGACGACGACAACGAAAAACGACGACGACGAAAAAAACGGCAAAGCAACGAAAAAAGACGACGACTAAAAAGACGACGAAGACGGCAACGACGAAAAAAAACGACAACAAAAAAAACGACGACGACGACGAAAAAGAATTGACGACGACGACGAAAAACGACGACGAAAACGACGACTGACGAAAAAAGACGAAAAAAACGACGAAAAACGACGACGATTTAAAAAAGACGACGGCTAACGACGAAAAAAACGACGACGACCGACGAAAAAGACGACGACGACGAAAAAAACGACGACGATGACGACGACGAAAACGACGACGACGACGAAAAAACGAAACGACAAAAAAAAAAAGACGACGACGACGAAAAAAACGACGACGACGAAAAAAAACGACGACGACGAAAAAAACGACGACGACGACCGAAAAAGACGACGACGAAAAAAAGACGACGAAACGACGAAAAGAACGACGACGACGATGAAAAACGACGACGACGATGAAAAAACGACGACGACGAAAAAAGACAAACGACGAAAAAAAACGACGACGAAAACGATGAAAAAAGACGACGACGATAAAAAAAAAGACGACGACGACGAAAAAAAACGACACGACGACGAACGACGACGAACGCGAAAACGATTTAACGAAAAAAGACGACGAAAACGACGAAAAAAGCAACGACAACGACGAAAAAGACGACGACGACGAAAAAAACGGCAACGAAAAAACGAAAATAATTTATTTAAAACGACGACGACGAAAACGACGAAAACGAAAACGACGACGACGAAAAGACGACGACGAAAAAAACGACGACGACGACGAAAAAGACGACGACGACGACGAAAAACGACGACGACGAAAAAACGACGACGACGACGAAAAAGACGACGACGACGATGAAAAAGACGACAACGACGAAAAAGACGACGACGACGAAAAAGACGACGACGACGAAAAAGATTTATTTAACGAAAAAAAGACGAAACGACGAAAAAAAGACAACGACAACCGAAAAACGACGACGACGAAAATGAAAAACGACGACGACGAAAAAAGACGACGACAACCGAAAAGACGACGACGACGAAAAAGACGACGACGACGAAAAGACGAACGACGACGACGAAAACGACGACGACGACGAAAAAGACGACGACTGAACGAAAAAACGACGATTTGAAAACGACGAAAAAAAATTTAAAACGACGACGACGAAAAACGACGACGACGAAAAAAACGACGACGACGAAACGAAAACGACGTCGACGAAAAAACGACGACGACGAAAACGAAGACGAAAAAAACGACGACAAAAAAAAACGACGACGACGACGAAAAAACGAACGACAAAAGATGACGAAAAAACGACGACGACGAAAAAAGACGACGACAACGAACGAAAAAAACGCGACGACGACGAAAAAAAACGACGACGACGAAAAAGACAACGACGACGAAAAAAGACGACGACGAAAAAGACGACGACGAAAAAGACGACGAAACGACGAAAAAACGACGACGACGAAAAAGACGACGATGACGACGAAAAAGACGACGACGACGAAAAAAACGACGACGACGACGAAAAAGACGACGACGAAAAAGACGACGACGACGAAAAAAGACGACGACGACGAAAAAAAAAGACGACGACGACGAAAAGACGACGACGAACGACGAAAAAGACGACGACGACGAAAAAACGACGACGACGATGAAAAAGACGACAACGACGACGAAAAAACGACGAAAACGACGACGAAAAAACGACGACGACGAAAAAAAACGACGACGAAAAAAGACGACGACGACGACGAAAACGACGACGACAACGAAAAAGACGACGACGACGAAAAAGACGACGACGACGAAAAAGACGACGACGAAAAAGACGACAACGACGAAAAAGACGAACGACGACGACGAAAAAACGACGACGACGACGAAAAAGACGACGACGAAAAAACGACGACGACGACGACGACGACGAAAAACGACGACGACGACGAAAAAGACGACGACGACGGCGAAAAAGACGACGACGAAAAAAAACGACAACGGCAGCGAAAAAAAAGACGACGCAACGAAAAACGAAACAACGACGACGAAAAAAACGGCGACGACGACGAAAAAAGACGACGACGAAAAAGAAAAAACGGCAACGACGAAAAAAGCGACGACGACGAAACGATGACGACGGCGACGGACAACGAAAAAACAAGCAAGACGACGAAAAAAGACGACATGACGAAAAAGAGACGACGACGAAAAACGAAAAATGACGAAAAAACGCAATGACAATGAAAAAACGACGACGACGAAAAAAAGCGACGACGACGAAAAAACGATGGCGACGAAAAAAGCGACAACGAAAAAAAAAACGACGAAACGAAAAAAACGACGGCGACGACAACGAAAAAAAAAGCGACAGCGATGAAAAAAAATGACGACGACGCAACGACGAAAAAAAACGACGACGGCGACGAAAAAGACGACGATGACGAAAAAAAGACGATGACGACGAAAAAAAGGCGACGACGACGAAAAAGACGACAATGACGACGAAAAACAACCAAACGAAAAACGGCGGCGATTGAAAAAAACGATAACGACGACGACAAAAGACGAAAAAAAACGACGACGACGAAAAAAGACGACAACGGACAACGAAAAAAAGACGACGACCAAAAAAAAAAAAGACGGACGACAAAACGAAAAACGACAACCAATGAAAAAAAACGACGACAACGAAAAAAACGAAAAAACCAATAACGGCAAAAAACTGACGACGACAACGAAAAAAGACGACGACACCGAAAAAAAACGACGACGACGACGAAAAAAAAGCGACAACGACGAAAAAAGCGACGACAATGGCGAAAAAACGACAATGACGAACGAAAAGGCAACAACGACTGAAGAGCAACGACAACGAAAAAAAAGCGAGCAATGACGAATGAAAAAAAAACGGCGACAACCGAAAAAAACGACAACAACGAAAAAAAAAAGCAATGACGTCGAAAAAAACGGCAACGAAAAAACCGAAAAAACGACAACGAAAAACGAAAAAACGACAACGGCAAAAGACAACAACAACGAAAAAAAGCAACAACGAAAAAAAAGCGACAATGAAAAAAAAGACAACGAACAACGACGAAAAAAAACGACAACAGAAAAACGAAAAAAAACGACAACGAACATTGACGACGGCAACGAAAAAAACGAGCGGCAAGCATCGAAAAAAAACGACGAAAAAGCGGCGGCAAACGTCGAAAAAACGGCAACTGACCTGACGAAAAAAGAACGACAACGACGAAAAAAAGGCGACAACAACGAAAAGCAACCGAAAAAAACGACGACGAAAAACCGGCAACTGACGAACGAAACGACAACGACGGCAACGAAACTTCGAAGGCAACTGAATGACGAAAACGCGACGACGGCGACGCAGCGACGACGAAAACCAACGACCGAAAAACGCGATGACGAAAAAGACAACGGCAAAAAAAAGCAATGACGGCGAAAGCAATGAGCGACGACGAAAAAAGCGAACGGCAAAAAGCAACGACGACGAAAACAGCGACGACAACCGAAAAAAGCGGCGGTGACGAAAAACGACGGCGAAAAAACCCGGCGAAAGAAAAGCGAAAACAACCGACGAAAAAGGACGACAACAGACGAAAAAAGCGGCGACGACAACGAAAAAAGGCGACGAACGAAAAAAAACAGCGAGCGCGAAAAAACGGCGACGACAACGACGAAAAAAAGGACGGCGATCGCGAAAAAAGGCAAGCGAAGAGCGAAAAAATGGCAGCGGCGACAAAAAAAAAACGGCGACGACGACAAAAAAAACGACGACGACGAAAAAAAAACGACAAAAAAAACGACGACGAAAAAAAGCGACAACGACAAAAAAAGGCGACAACGATGAAAAAAAAACAACGGCGATGAAAAAAAACGACGAAAATGGCGATGACGACGACAAAACAGATGATGATAATGACGAAAAAGAGCAACCGAAAAAACGGCGACGACGATGAAAAAGACGACGACAACGAAAACTACGATGACGCCGAAAAAGCCGACGGCGAAAATGACAACAACGAAAAAGACGATGGCGAAAACGACAATGACTACGAAAAAACGGCAATGACGGCGATGAAAAAAATGAGCGATGTGAAAAAAAGGCGACTGACGAAAAAAAAGGCGAAGCTGACGACGACAAGCCGAAAAAAGGCGGCAACGGCGAAAGCGACGACAACGAAAAAAACGGCAACGACGGAAAAAAGCAGCAACGACAACAACGGCGAAAATAACGAGCGACAAGCGAACGCGAAAAGAGCAACGAAGAGGCGAAAATGGCGACGACAACGAAAAAAGATAGCGAAAGAGCGAAAAAAGGACGGCAACGACAAAAAAGGCGGCGGCGACAAAAAAAAAAAGGCGGCGAAAAGCGAAAAAAAAGCGGCGACAACGACGAAAAAAAGCGGCGGCGACGCGAAAAAAACAAGCGAAGCGAAAAATGGCAGCAGCGACAAAAAATGGCGGCAAGCGACAAAAAAAAGCGGCGACGACGGCGAAAAAAAAACGGCGGCAAGCAGCGAAAAAAAGGCGACAACGACAAAAAAAGGCGACAACGATGAAAAAAGAACAGCGACGATGAAAAAAAGCGGCAGCGAAAATGGCGGCAGCGACAAAACAGATGATAATGACGAAAAAGGCGACGACGAAAAAAGGCGACGAAAAGGCGGCGGCGACGATGAAAAAAGCGACAACGAAAACTACGATGGCCAGCGAAAAAACCCGGCCGAAAATGACAACAACGAAAAAAAGACGATGGCGAAAAGCGACAATGACTTCTGAAAAAAGGCGGCGACAGCGATGAAAAAAATAGCGATGTGAAAAAAGACAAACAACCGAAAAAAGGCGACAGCGACGATGGCGAAAAAGATGACAACGAAGATGATGGCGAAAAAAACGATGATGATGAAAAAAGCAGCGGCTGACCGAAAAAAGGCGGCAATGACGACGAAAAACGACGATAATGAAAAAACGATGTGGAAAAAAGGCGGCGACGACGAAAAAACCGACGACGACAAAAAAAAGGCGAAACAACGACAAGCGAAAAAAAAGCAACAACGACGAAAACTGAACGAAGAAAAACTGACGACAAGCGGCAAGCGAAAAACCGACGGCAACCAACGGCAACGGACAGCAACGGCAACGACAACCGAAAAAAAGCAGCAACGTCAGCAAAAGACGACGACACAAGCGAAAAAAGCGAAAAAAAACAGCAACAACCGAAAAAAAAAAGCAATGACAGCGAAAAAAGGCAGGCAAACGGCAAAAAACCAACGACGACGACGACGAAAAAAACAGCGACGACGAAAAAAGCGAAAAACCAGACAACGACGAAAAAACAACAACGTGACAGCAACCGAAAAAAAAGGCAACGACAACGAAAAAAGCGGCAACTGACAATGAAAAAAAGACAACCGAAACGACAAAAACAACGAAATGGCGAAAATGACGAAAAAAACGGCAACAACGACGAAAACAACGACATGACAAGCGAAAAAAAAAACGACAACGACGACCGAAAAAAAGCAGCAGCAACGGCGAAAAAAACAGCGACGATCGAAAAAAGCAACAACGACGACGAAAAATGACGAAACAACTGATGAAAAAAAAGCGACGGCAACGAAAAAGCAGCAACTTGACGAGCAACGATGACGAAAAATAAACGATCGACGAAAAAAGCGGCGACGGCAGCGAAAAGCGGCGAAAAGCAACGTGAAGACGAAAGCGGCGGCGACAACGAAAAAAAGGCGGCACGTGACAGCGGCGGCAATGACAACGAAAAAACGACAACCTGAAAAAAACGGCGACGAAAGCGAAAAAAACGACGATGAAGGCGAAAAAGCGACTTGACGATGAAAACGGCAACTGACGAAAAGCAGAACTGACGAAAAAAGGCAACGGCGAAAGCGAAAAAAACGACGGCGACCGAAAAAAAAAACGGCGACCGAAAAAAGGCGGCGACGACAAGAAAAAAAACGACAACCAACGGCAGCGAAAAAAGCGGCGACGACAATGACGAAAAGGCGACGACAACTGACGAAAAAAAGGCGACGACAACGAAAAAGGCGGCAACGGCGAAAAAAAGCGACGACGAAACTTGGCGAAAATAATGACGGCGACGAAAAAAGCGACAACGACAACGAAAAAGGCAACGACAACGAAAAAAGCGGACGGCAGCGAGCGGCGGCGAAAGCGAAAATGGCGACTGAGCGAAAAAAGGCGACAACGACGAAAAAAGGCAG
The DNA here is from genome assembly GCA_016801845.1 of Polydactylus sextarius. NCBI lineage: Eukaryota > Metazoa > Chordata > Actinopteri > Polynemidae > Polydactylus > Polydactylus sextarius. The sequence goes on along the minus strand of CM028923.1, from coordinate 895,887 downwards.
CGACAACAATGAAAAAAAGGCGAAGAGCGAAAATAACTGACGACGAAAAAAAGGCGATAAGCAACGCGGCGACAAACGAAAAAAGGCGGCGACGGCAATGAAAAAACGCGACGCGGCGAGCGACGAAAAAAACAACCAACGACGAAAACAACAACGAAAACGAAAGCGGCAACGAAAAAAGGCGGCGACAACGAAAAAAGGCGGCGATGACGAAAAAATGATGACGACGACAAAAACGGCGATGACAGCGAAAGCGGCAGCGAAAACGAAAATGGCGACGACGAAAAAAGCGACAACAGCGAAAAAAGGCGGCGACAACAATGAAAAAAACGAAGAGCGAAAATGATGACGACGAAAAAAGGCGACGGCGATGACGAATGCGGCGGCTGATGAAAAAAAAAGCGGCGGCGGCGATGAAAAAAAATAGCGACATGATGGCCGAAAAAGATGAGCATGACGACGAAAACTGGCAACAAAGGCCGAAAAAACGACGATAATGAAAAAAAAACGATGAACGACGATGGCGAAAGCGGCGATGGCGACAACGAAAAAGACAACGACGAAAAAAATGGCGGCAACGACGACGAAAAGCGATGAAAACAATGACGAAAAAAAGACGATGATGAAAAAACTGACGAAAAAAAGCGAAAAAAGCGGCGACGACAAAAAGACAACGAAAAAAAAAAGCGGCAAGCGAAAAAAAAACAACGACGGCGATGAAAAAAAAGGCAACGACGAAAAAAAAGCGAAAGCGACAACAACGAAAGGCGAAACGACGACAATGACGAAAAAAACAGCCGAAAAACGGCGACAAGCGAAGAAAAAAGACGACAAAAACAACGACGAAAAAAAGACGAAAAACGACAATGAAAAAAGGCACGACGCAATGCAAAAAAACGAAAACAGACAGCGAAAAAAACGACGAAAACGAAAACGAAAAGGCACGACAACAATGAAAAAAACGACAACGACAATGAAAAAAACAGCAACGACAAAAAAAAAACGACAGCGACAATGAAAAAAAGGCGGCGACAAAAAAAAGGCGATGGCGACGAAAAAAAACGGCAGCGACAACAACGAAAAAAAGCAACGACGAAAAAAAAGACGACGACAAAAAAGACGACGACGACGAAAAAGACGTCAACGATGAAAAAGACGATGACGACGACGAAAAAGACGATGAAGACGAAAATGACGACAACGACAAAACAGATGATGACGACGAAAAAGACGACGACGATGAAAAAGACGACGAAAAAGACGACGACGACGATGAAAAAGACGACGACGGCGAAAACGACGATGACTACGAAAAAGACGACGACGGCGATGAAAAAAATGACGACGACGAAAATGATGACGATGAAAACAACGATGACGCCGAAAACAATGACGACAACGAAAAAGACAACGACGATGAAAAAGACGACGACGAAAAAGATGACGACGACGACGATGATGAAAAAGACGACGACGAAGATGATGACGAAAAAGACGATGATGATGAAAAAGACGACGGCGACGAAAAAGACGACAACGACAAAAAAGACGGCGATGACGAAAAAGACGATGACGAAAAAGATGACGACGAAGATGAAAAAGACGACAAAGATGACGATGACAACGACGACAAGGGTGACAACGCCGAAAAAGACATCGGTGACGAAAAAGACGACAACGACGATGACAACAATATAGTAATAAAATAATATAAAATATAAAATAATATTTAATGTTTATATAAATATACATAAATACATATTTAATATCTACATAGACCGGACAGATCAACACACTTCTATTCACTATTCACATTGGTTCATATTTATTTATTCTATACCACAGTCCTCCAGCTCAGTCCATACAATGTTTATACAATGTTTATATTTTGTGTATATAATGTTTTTTCTATGTTTCTATGGTTGTTTAAATTACATTGGAGCAAAGGAAAAGAACTGCAGCCAAATTCCTTGTATGTTGTTCACATACTTGGCCAATAAAGCTGATTCTGATTTTCCTCTTTCTCTTCCCCTTTTTCTTTTCACTCCAACCAGACGAGGCAGATCCATCCAGTCTGGTTCTGGTTCTGGTTCTGGTCCTGGAAGTTTCTTCCTTTTAAAAAGATTTTCCTCAATTGTCATCAATTGCTGCTCACTGAAGAAATGTTGTGTTTCTTTATTCTATAAAGAGACACTGACAGTTTATTGTAACTATTAAATTACAGTGTTTGCATCAAAGAACCAGTTACTTTAAACACCAACTCTGTCTGAGCAGGAAATAATGTGATCTCTTTTATCACAGACACATTCAGTAATTTATTTCACTGAAAGGTTAAAGAAACACTGAACATGGAGCAGCGTTGTTCAGCTTCATTTGACTCCTCTGGTCGGAAACTTGAAGCTCTGAACGATTCAAAGTCTTCATCAGTTTGTTTATCACACAGCTGCAGTCTGGTGTTAATTATCACACACCAGTGAGTTAAAATCACCAGTCATCAACAGTTCATCATCATCATCATCATCATCGTCTTCGTGTATTTTTCCTGAAGGTTCCTCTTTTCTTTTATTATTTAGTGTTTTGCTGCTGTGACTAGAACAAAAAATCCTCTGATACGTCAGAGACAGTGGAGCAGAGATGTGTTTGTACCAAACAGTAAAATGAATCTCTCATCATTACTGTTGACACACAGATCAATAACCTGCTAACAGCATCATCAAAAACATCTGGTTGAAGTTTCCTGAGTCAGACAGAACTTTGATGCTTCACACACACACACACACACACACACACACACACACACACACACACACACACACACACACACACACACACACACACACACACACACACACACACACACACACACACACACACACACACACACACACACACACACACACACTATGGGTGTGCAAAAATATCGTTTAATCGATGCATCGTTTTTTAATATTAATCCGATCCGATATCGATCTGCAAAATTTAGAAATCGATCTTTAATGTAAATACATTTACTGTTAAATAGTGGAGGTCATGTCCAGTCCTACCGCAGGATGTCCCTCTTACCCTCTGATGTTTAACGTCCCAACGTTTCTGAAACGTTCACGGCCAAGTTGCGCTGGAGTTCACCGCCCGTGAGACGATGTCGCTCATCGGTTGTTCCGCCGAAGCTTCTCGCCTGATCGGTCGTGTCAGGTGAATCGTTACGTCCTTTCACAGGAGCAGCAAGTCAGGTCATGTTTTAAAAGAGAAACACTGCTGAACCTGCCCCGACACAGACTGAACCCGACGTAGTTACCAGGTGGAACAAGGCGCTGGATGTTGGACACGTTCATAGAACAACAACCAACAGTCTCGGCCACGTTGTTACCACCGAGACCCAGTGACCAAAGTAACATAATAAAGGACTGCACCTGCCTCACTGGTAAATACATAACATTGTTGAATCTAATATCAGTCGTTTTTATTGTCTCTCTCATTAGCAGGAATCTGACTGCAGTGGCACCTACACAGACACCTGGACCTGCTCGGTGCAGCCTGTTCTCCGGTGGCTACAAGGGTGAACTCTAGTGTTGCTGACAGGGCAAAAGAGGAGGTCACCAAGTACAGGGAAGTAGTAGCTTTACCTCTTTCAGAAAATCCACTGAAGTGGTGGAGTATGCACGAGGGAGAGTAGCCTCTTCTGTCCCAGCAGGAAAACGCCGCCTTTATGTTCCAGGGACAAGTGTCTCAGCTGAAAGGCTGTTGTCCACAGCTGGGGACATTTTAACTAAAAGAGTTTGTCTTCTGTCAGAGCAACTTCTTTTCTTACATAAAAACTACAACCTGTAATTGTTCAGGCATATGAAGCTGTAAATCCTAACATGCAACTTAGCATGGTCATTTTTTATTTTTACTGTTCAGTGACAAGTTTTTGAATTTGTATTTGAAAAAATACTAGTGTCTCGTTTTGGGTGAATTTTACTTGTGGCTTCCTTAAATAAAAAGATTTTGTCTTGTATCCTTTGTCTTTTTGAAGTGATATTTTTTTAAGTGAAGTTTCTTTTCAGTGGCTGAGCATTTGTTACCTTTTAAAATGGGTTAAAGTGTTTTATATATAGGAGGATATCATGTTGACATGTTGAATGGTTGACAGTTAAATGAACAAATGAATAGTTTGATGACATATGGATGGAGGGAGTCTATATACTTATGAAAGTGGTTGTATAGTTTTTATTCCCATCATAAAACAATATCGAATCGGATTGAATCGGATCGTTAGCTTGTGAATTGAAATCAAATCGAATCGGAGCATCTGAGCCAATACCCAGCTCTAACACACACACACACACACACACACACACAAGATGTTTTTATAACATAAAAGACAGATGCAGATTCATTTTCAATCCACCTCTTTTTTTATTAAGCAAAGTATCAGAATGTTCTGCAAATTAGTTGTTTAACAAAAAACAAAGATAACTTAAGGAATGTAATGAACAGTACAGCAAATACTGTTGGAGAGTAACAAAACCAGACTAATGAGGAATAATAATGAGGAATGTGACTGATTAAATGTGGAAATGTGTGACTGACGTGTGTGTGTGTGTGTGTGTGTGTGTGTGTGTGTGTGTGTGCCAGATGACTGTTTACCAGTAGAAGTGTCAGCAGCTGAGCAGTAGTTGATGTGACAGTGTTGAAGATAATAAAACATAATAAATCGTACTGAGACTAGTTCACATCCATCTCCTGGTAAATGTGCTCAGATCTGGTAGCTACAGTACAGCAAATAAAAATAAAATAAAAAACATGTTACCTACAGTTACATCGCAAGTCAGGTGACTTAAAAAAAAAAAAAAAACATATATGTTTATATTTAAATAGCCCTCACAAACGAGCTCTCTATTCTTTGAGACTCTGATTAGATTTTACCTAAAGTGGCCTCAAGTAAAAATGTGTAAATACCTGATGATGTGTGGAAGAGTTGTGTTATATTCTATTGCAGATGATTTTTTTATTTTATTTTTATCAGTAAGTAAAATTATCACTTTTACTGAAAAGGCAAAACTAAAACAAACAATCAAACTTTAGTTTGTCTACAGTCCAGTCGATCTGTAAAATTGAAATGAAAATCAAAACCAGGCGTTGACGTGTTTGTCGTCCTCTACTGGTGTCAAATTATCACTTATCTCTCTGAAAAATAACATTCACAAGCGTATAGAGTAAATCGATCTCTAATGTAAATATCTGTAATTAACATATAAAAAAATAAAGATGGAAAATAAATCAGAGTTTTTTCTGTTTCTGGTGAGAATCATTTCTCCTGCTACTGAAAACAACTCAGCATATTAACAAGAACAAACTCCACTGTACATATCAGACTCTAGAGATATATACTGACACCTCTCGTTAATGATTTACATCCAAAAAAAATAAAATAAAATTCTTCAGTCAGTTTTATTTTCTCTCTTTTTAAAGTGATCAGTAAAAACATCAGAGGCTGGTGTGTGTCCTGCAACGTTACGATGCAGCGCGACAGGTCAAAGGTCAGAACTTCACACATCAACAACAACAGAGTCTTTACCACAGTGTCAGTGACTACACCTCAGTTTTTTAGTTGAGTTTTTTTACAGTGTCTTGTAATGTTCGGTTACAGCAGCATGGACTCCTGCATTGCAAACGCCTCCTGTGCGTGTCTGTAGTGTGTTCCTCCAAACAGCTGAGGGAGCTGCTGCCTCATGACGGGCTGTTGCTCCTGGAACTGTGTCCGGTAGTGAAGCAGGCCGTCCTGGGTCGTGGGGAAAGTGAAGTGTTGAACAGGAGACATTTGGGCTTTTTGGAAGCTGGGTGAGCGTGGCATCCCCCCCGGGGACGGAGGAGGAGGCAGCTGGTCCTCCGGGGGCCACTGGAGTACGTCTACGACGGGCCGCCGTCCCCCGCCGCCGGTGCCGTCGGGCAGGTAGCGGAGGTTGGCCTCGCCTCGCCGGTGCCCGTCGTAGAACTGCGTGGCGGAGGTGAGCTGCTGCAGGTAGATGGGGGTGGAGCTCCCCGGCGTTTCCAGTTGAAGGGAGTGGTCCGGGGGGGGCCGGGCGCTCCGGGGGTTGTGGGCGGAGCCAGGAGGCGGCTGCCTGCGGTACGTGGCGAGGGAGTTGTTCATGAGCGCCTTCTCTGGGGAGACGCTGCTCGGCTGTCGCTGGGTGGTGGCGTACGCTCGTTCGCCATACGCCACGTTGGAGGACGGGGGAAACCGTGAGGGAGGGGCGAAGAGTCTGTCGTCTCCTCGGTGGTCCAGGTTCATGTTCGGATTGTAGGCTGGATGCAAGATGGGGACCTCGGTGGTGGTTCTGCCTGGAGACGGTTGCCTGGGGGGGGTGTGGTAGTGGCTCTGGCTGCCTGGGTAGTTGGACTGGACCCCTGGTGGACTGTTGTGGGAAAACGGTGAAGGAAGAGGATGTTTGGCGGTCCGGGGTCCTGAGGCGATGGAGACGGCGCTCCCTGTCAGACTGGGTCCACGTCCGGGGCTGTTCTGATGGAGGGACGACACGCTGTAGGGCGCCTCGCTACGAGGTGTCCTCATTCTGGACGGAGGTCTCTCGAACTCTAAGATCTCGAAGTCCTCCGGGACCCCTGGGACGTTGTCGTACTGGGAGGCGTTGGAGCCTCGGTTGGAGGCGGGGACGAAGCCTCTGGAGCGAGGTCGGCGGTGGGGGTGGGCGGCGTCGTCGGGGCTGGACGGAGCTGGAGATCCTCCTCTCTTGTGCTCCCTCGCCGCCGCTTTCACCTCCTCCAGCTTGGTCTCGGAGGGTTTGACCCACCGGGGGGCGATGTCCCTGTGAGAGCTGGAGGCGGCGTTGGAGTTGTGGTTGGCGGTGGCGTGGCTCCGGCCTCTGCTGTCCACCGCCGTGAGGTGTGGCGTTGGGGTCGGCGTCACCCCCCTCTCCGGTGTGGTGGAGGTGGACGGTTTCTGGTGGTCGCTGGGGATTTCCCCAGACCCCCTGGACCGGGCGTCCCTCCTCTCAGCCCTGTGGTGGCGGATCGGTTTGTCCAGCGAGTCCCGGCGTGCTCGACTCGGGGGACGACTCTCCCGCTGGTGGTCCGGCGCCGGACTCGGTTCCCTGGGCGGCTCGGCCGGCTCAGCGTGGCTCTGACCGTTGACCAGGTGGGTCACTACTCCTCCTGGCACCTCAGGAGGAAGCTGCCCCAACGGCTTCTTGGGAAATTCTTCCTCTTTACCTGTGAGACGAAAACAACGAGGAAAATGTAAGAAAATCATCAGGAAACAAGTGTGAACGGTGACGGCTGAACACACTTGGTGACGCTGATTCACATCGGATGAAGAGTCACAACGGGGACATGGATTCATGCAACACCACTGCCATCGAGAGGTAAAAAATAAAGGAGAATTACACTCATGACGACACGCAGAGAGCGAAGGACAGAGAGAAATGGTGTGATATTAAATCCCAGCTTTGCTGGAGGGGCTCAATTAGCAAGTGACACTCAATTGAGTGGTTCCTGAAATTGAGCTTGTCTCCATCCCATTAAACTGCACTTAGCTGCAGCGGGAGTCACGGACATGAAAGGTCGTACAGAAATAAATCTTGATTAATGAACTTTCTTAAAAGCGCTGAGACTTCTAAGTACAAGCGGTAAAAGCACAGGAATATCCCTTCGCTTAGACTCGACTCAAGTTACGACTCTACAACCAGAACATGCCACACTAACACCTTGACTTACTGCTTTATGTTGTAAAATAACCATAAAAAATGTCAGTTAACAGGAAGAGAGAGAGCGACGGAGGCAGCAGCTGGAGGAAGAGGAAGTGCTGTGGGAGCGAACCAGGAAACGAACCTACTAGTCCTCGTCTGTCCATGACGGTTTAAACACTGACCTTCTTCCCTTAAAGCAACAGAGGAAACTAAAGCTACGTCTCATTACTGCTGATCTGTTAGAAACCAACCTCCAGTTGGACCAAAATACTGACAGGAAGTAGAGAAAGTGATCAGAGTTTTGAAGTTTGATGATGTTAAAAGCTGAACTTGTCCCGTTGGATCTTGAACTCTGAGGACCTCCATGATAATCTGATAAATAATCTTAAAATAATACTGAAGTACTGATAACTCAGTCAGATTCATCATTTTCCTGAACAACAGGTTGATGTGTCTGTGAAGAGAGAAAAATGTTGAATCTGCTGATGTGGAACAACCTTCATCACCAGTTGTTATAAAACCAGACGTTGGGTAAGTCTTGTAAAACAGTGTTTTTAATAAACTCTGGGTTCACTTACTAAGTTATCAGTACTTCAGTTTATGTGTAGGGACCCTATTCATGCTACTGCTGAAGTGAAGTGATATTTTGAGCTTTATTAGTGGTTAAAAAATGACAATTTAGATACGTTTGGCTGACTGCCCCATTTACTTTCATTGTTAACTATTTGGTTGTGAAAACAAAAGACGGTCAAACTGGATATTACTTCAACCAACGTAACATATCTGTTGAGGGGAGTTTGACTCGTATTCATGGTGAAACAGACTCTGGTTCATGTTGCTCTGGACGTCAGTTTATTTCAGATTATTTATCAGATTATCATGGATTTTCTCAGGGTTCTGTGTTAAGATAAATCCTTTTTATCTTATCTTCTTCCTTTAGACAACATCACCAGAAAACATAATATAAACATCCTTTGTTATGCAGATGATCCCCTGTTGTACTTAAAACTAACCAGGTCATCAAACTTCAGCATTGTCTTAAAGACATAAATGACTTGTTATTTATTAAAACTGAAGTTATCATATTAAACATCTAAATATCCTGAACATTATTTTCAGATCACATAGCTAATCTAGATGGTTTTATCTTGTTATCATCAGGACGTGTTTTCTGTCTCTAGTGCAGCTTTTATTGTGAAAATCAGAAACATCCTGTCACTGTAACTCTTTACTATCAGGATGTTTCAGTAACTTCATCAAAAACCGTTGGTTAAAACAAAATACTAGTGACAGGAAGTAGAACAGAGATCAGATCGTCTCCTCAGATCACTTCGATCTTTCCTCTCTGATGACTGAGAGTTAGTGATGGTTCAGGTCCTGGACTTTCCTTTAGTTGATCTGTTATATGATCTGTTTCCAGGATGTTTTCCAGATTTCTCTCTAAAACGAAACGTTTTCAACATCAGTATGTTAACGTAGATTAATGTATTTTAAGATTCAAGAGGCACAGTTCAGACAAATTAAATCTGTAGTTATAAACACAAACACAGATTCAGATATAAACATGTTTTCTGGCTGTTTTACTTCCATCTTTCCTGCTTCATGACTCATCTGCTGCATCCCTCCGTTTCCCCCAGCAGGTGTTTTTATTTCACACAGCTGGAAGGAGGAAGTCATTTCATCTCAGTGAAGGAGGATTTTACAGCATCGAAGGGTTCAGGCTTTAAAACGTGGAGGAGCTGACAGTATAAACGCTGTTATAGAGGCTCTAAAAACTCTACTGATGTTTGTTTTTTGGGGATTTTGAGGATCATAAAATAAAATCACATAAAAATCCTTCAGGGAGAGTCGAGTCAAACAAACAACGACCAACTTATAGAGTCATAAAGTCTAACGTCAGATACAAAAAAATGCAGATTTTCTAGAAAATCCCCGTCCTCCCTCCAGACGGTTGTTATAAAAAGAAGTGGAACAAAAGACTCCAGTGTCAGAGAAGTGGCTCATTATCTCGTCAGTGGGCAGAGAAATGAACAGACAGCCACTGTTACAGCTGTTTGAGCTCTGGAGGAAACAAAGAAAGAAAGAAACCTAAAGTCAAAAGTCTTATTAAATAAAACGTGGCTGCTAAAGTTAGAGACGAGTAAACGGCTAAAAACAGAACAACTGGAGGCAGATAAACAGAAAACTGATCCATCGATTTAACGTCAAACATCAGCTGGAAAAAGTCAGATCAATTCTCTTGTTTATGTTTATTAACAAAGCGAGAACGAGAAGAGTCGACACACGTATCAGCTGTTAAATAAAACAGTTTCTTTCTAGTTTCCTTTTATAATCAGTTCATTTGTTTTACCACCAGGGGGCACAACATGTCACTTAAATGAACAGAAGTGAAGCCACTTTCAGGAGAAGAAAAAATGAGGATAAATGACGAGAAGAGAGAAGATTCACTGAAGCAGCTGAACTTAAATATAATAAAAATATATATAAAACAGCTGGAAGACTTTTTTTAGTGGAGGAAAAACCCGAGTGTTTGTTGGACAGACAGGGCGACAGACAGGACGGACGATAACTGAGGGACAGATGGACAGAGACATGAAGAGAAAAAGAAAGAGAAGAGAAGGAGGGAAGACCAGTGAGGATAGCCCACCCGTTACTGTTGTAGGAGGGAATGTGGCCGCCGCCCACGGCCACACTTTTGTTGTTGTTGGCTAATAATGTTTGGAAGAAGAGGGAGAAAGTTAATGAGCAGACAGAGCAAAGATCAGAAACACAGCAGCGCTAACTCAGCTACAGGCTAACGCACAGCAGGAAGACAGGGAGGACACAGCTGTCCAGATGTGTCACCACATTAAAGCTGACGCGTCGGTGATCGATATCATTAATATTATATGACTTTTATTCACTTATCTACCTGTAATAGTGAAGAAAAAACTCTCAGACCGATCATGTGTCGCTTTAAATCACCAGTTTTTTAAGTTTGAATGTATCTTTCTACAAAAACAACAAGCTTTTAACATTATCCAGAATCACTGAGCATCAAGAAATGATTTTATTAGAGCGATTTTGTTCAAATTCTTCAAATTATCTGATTTATTGAAACAAAGACAAAATCAGTAAATTCTCACTTTGTAAAGTAAATGAAACCATCTCAGATCAGATGTGAAGAGAAGGAGCAGAGAAGTGTTTTAGTTTTATAGTCGTCACTTCCTGTGTCTCGGCTGTGAACCGTTCATGACGACGTGAAGAAGAAGAAGCGGCGGCGGCCATGACGGCGTTCGTACCTGGCGCTGGCAGCTCCAACTTCGACTTCCTGAGCTCCGTCATCGACGCCTGCAGCTGCTCCACGACGAAGTCGTCTTCGTAGTAGAAGTTTTTGGACAGAGACACCTGCAGGAACTCCACCACCTCCTCCATCGACAGTTTCATCAGATGTTCTGGAAATAATCAACATAAAGTTAAAGTGTCTGTTTTCAGTGGCGACAGGAAACGACGTCGGCTGGTGTTTGTGTCGGTGTGAGAGTCCGAGTCTTACTCTTGTGCAGTTTGAGGATGGTGTAGGACATCGCTGGTAGGATTCGTTCACCCTCCAGGATGTAGATGTCCCAGATCCTGAGAGTCAGAGTGAACGGCGTCTGAACACAAACACAAAGTTAGAAGAGTTTTAGTCTTTATCTGGATCCGTTTTCTCCCTGATCTTAGTCTCCAACATTAAACATTAAAGTGACGTCAGAGCAACATGAACCAGAGTCTATTTCACCACTAACACCAGTCAAACTCCTCCTCAACAGATATGTTACGTTGGTTGAAGTAATATCCAGTTTGACTGTCTTTTGTTTTCACAACCAAATAGTTAACAATGAAAGTAAATGGGGCACTTTAAATAGGATCATGTATATTTCTTCTAATTAAAGACATAAGTTCAACTCCAGAAACAGAAACTAGTCCAACTCATTGTCTTTGGTCATAAACTGCAAAAATCTGGATGTGTCAAGTTAACAAACCAGACTCTGTCCTGTTGCTTATGTACACAGATAGAAAGAACATTTAGTTCTAGTGGATTAGTGGTAAATATGTTTATAACATTTAAAATCAAACCACTTTTATAAAGTTTATGAACCTTACTTGAATTATTTGTATGTTTCATTTTGTTACAGAGTTTCCCTGAAAGGTCATTAAGGTCATATTGTTGTTCATCTGTTTCTTATTTGATTCTTTATTTTCTTCTTTTCTTTAACTTGGATGTTTGTGTGTAACTGAGTCGTGTTGTGTGTTTGGTTTGTTTGCTTCAGTCGTTGTAAAAATAGAAAAATGAATAAAACATGAAATCGAATCAACTTCCTGTTAATGAACTCACTCTGTCCAGGAAACACTGGAAGAACCACTTCATGGTGTAGAGGCTGGTGAACACTTCCTGGTTGTCCTGAGACCAGACAAACAACAAAGACACAAAATATCCATCAGAGAGTGAGTCTTCAGTGTTTGCATCTAAATAAACAGAAACTTGAGGTTTTACATGTTATTTATAGTCGTATTGTTTATTTCTGAGCTCGTTTGTCGTCTCACCAGATGTTGTTTCAGTTTGGGCATCATCTTCTTCAGGATTCGATCATGATGTTCCTGGAAACGCATCAACTTTGGGAAACCGGGAACGAAAAACCCTGAAGGAGACGACACAGAGGATGAATGAATGTTTCTGTCCTGTTGCTGCACAGTTCAACCACCAACGTGTGTGTTTACAGTGAAGATCAGCTGCCCGAGTGAAGCGATTTCAGATGTTTACGGAGGTTTTAGCGCTGCAGCGCGGTGCTGCAGTACCGCACACGTCCACCAGGCGTCGCCCTGCTGCACATCTGTTTCTAACATGTCAACCATCTGTTCTCGTTGTATTAAAACATTTAGTGTTTTACGAGCGTAGTAACGAGACTTTAGCAGCTCGTTCTGACGCATCAACACAACGTTTTACTCAACAACAAACTGCTGTTGATTATTACAAACAACAAACCCTGAGATTTAAAGAGAAACTGGTTTTTCTCAGTAAACAAATGTGAACTTAAGCTTCAGAGACACAAGCTGCAGAAAGTGAACAAATAATATCAGTTGTGATTGGCTCAGTGACTGATTTATGTCAGTGGTTGTGGGGTGATCGTTACCGTGCATGGCGTGTTTCTGCCCCGACAGCAGTTTGACCAGAGCCCAGAAAGCGTCTTCTTCGTTCATGTAGATGAGCAGCAGAGCGGTGATCTGACTCATTCCCTGACAGTATCCAACCTCCTGCAGACACACAACACAACACAACACAACACAACACAACACAACACAACACAACACAACACAACACAACACAACACAACACAACACAACACAACACAACACAACACAACCATCAGTAAAACATCCAGCACTGACTGTTACACTTACAATTAGTCCCAAAGAAACAGCAGCACTGAGGATATTTGGAGGAAACACTTGGACGACAGCTAACTGGGCTAAATTAGCAAACTTGGCTTCGTTAGCTGAACCTTCGTTCACACTAGTCGACACGTTGTTGGAAAAGTTGGCTACTGGGAATTAGATTTAACTTTGCTTCATTAGCTACCTGGGCTACATTAGAAAACTTTGCTATATTTGCTAACTTTGCTTCATTAAAAATTTCATTACATTAACTAACTTTGCTACATTAACCATCTTTGTTATGTAGCTAAATGTTGGTACAGCAGCACATTTTGCTATGTTACTACATTAGCTAGCTTTAGCTGCTAGATAAATACATTAGCTCAATGGGCTGTTAGCTAACTTTGCTTCATTAGCTAACCTGGCTACATTAGCTAATTTAGCTAAGTTAGAAAAGTTCATTATATTACTTTAGCCTCTACAGCTAACGTTAGCATGGTTAGCATTTAAAATGACACATCACAGGTTTACATCTGTAGGAGCAGTGATGCTACAAAGTGTCACAAACAACTTGTTCTGTTTCTGATCATTAAAAGAAACAAACACTTGTAGCTTCGCTCATATCCCTGTTGTCATGGTTGACACAGGAACAAGTCATAATGAAACATGATTAAAGGTGTCGTATGTTCTCACCGTGTTGTAGACTGAATACGCCGTGAGGACGTGGAAAAGAGCCTGTTGCCTGCGGACGACAAGACACAAAAACCACAGTCAACAAACAAACAAACAAACAAACACAGTTTTAGTTTTAGTTCTGTGTTCGAGCGGGTTCGACTTCCAGTTTAACGGTCGATCAGAAGCGGAACGTCAGATGAAACATACATGTTTGTTTTCATGTGAAAATGGTCACGTCACCTCAGAGAAACAGGAAACGAAGCATCTCACTTCCTCTCTGGTTTCAGGAATCAGGCTGAGAACATTTACCTCAGATCAGGTTGAGAATAGAGAAGTTTGACTGAAGCGTCAATGTTTTATTTCTGAGTGTGAACTCATGTCTCTGTCTCCTGATGTGATGCAGATGTTTTTATCAACAGAACAAGATCTGATCCGATGTGTTCGTGCGGACGATGAACCTACTTGACGTCGTATCGGGTCATGAACATGATGTGATCTCTGTAGGTTCGGTTCACGTCCAGGTCGATCTGTCGGACGTCGGGGGACAGTCCTCTGGCTCGAGCTTTTAGTTTCTGTGGAAAAAATAACAGAAAGAGGTCAGTGACTCTTCTGTAGCAAGACGGTAAAAAACAAGCTGGACGACGTTTTTTTCTTCCTGTGGACAAGAAACGTCAGGAATGTTTGTGGGAGTTGGATCAAGTTTGTCACAAAAAGACGTTTTTTTGGCCACAAATCAAGAATTTAGCATCAACGAGCTGCAGCTGCAGCGGAGGAGACGCAGGAACTTTAGTTTCTCGTCTCTGAGCGTGAAACATCAGAGCCTCAAGATTCACACTGAAATATGAAGGTTAAATAAAACCTCCTCCTCTCAGAGGAGAAACTGAATCATTATCATTATTATTCACCTCAGCGTCTCTGTTGGTCCAGTTTTGATTCTTTGGTCTAAACTTTCTAATCAGATCTAAAGTTTTGTTAAAACTCAACTAAACCTCCAGACTCACAATAACTGTGAAGCTCAGTGAAATCAAATCAAGTCGACTCTGATGAATCTTCATGAGGCTCAGTAACACGGTTTATAAACTGCAGCGGTGAAACAACGAACCTCGTAGAAATCTTTCTTTTCCTCTTTTATCTTGGGAACGTCGAGCAGCAAACACCAGACCTGACCCCGGAGCTGCAGAGGAATTCCTTTATAGATCCTCCGGGCGAGCTGCAACACACACAAGACGGTTGATTTATGGTTTTATAAAACAGATGATGTTCCGTGTTTACAGATTTACAGATGAAATAAAAAATGAAATGAGATCTTTGTTATTTGTCGAAGCTTCAAGCTCTTTTTGTTTTTAAATCTTGTATTTGTCTCAGACGCTGCAGGAAAAGATCATTTAAGTTTCCATCTTTGTTTCTGCAGCAGTTTGTTTTTTATAAAAAAGATCTTCTTTCCTACAGATTCTCTTTTTTATAAAACAGTAATTTTACTGTTTTTTTCTGCAGAAAATGACAAATATTCTTGAAGCTGTTGTTTTCTCTGCAAGTTAAACATTAAATCACATCATGTTACATCCTGTTAGCTTAGCATTGGACCATATAGAAACTATAGCAACTGTCCAGAACATACGTCAGGAAGAAAGAAAGTGCAGGAAGATAAAATCCTTCAGGTCACATTTAAAGTTTATTTCAGTCTTGTAGATTTTAGATGTTAACATCAGTGAACATCTAGTGACAGTTGGAACATGTCACATGTGTAGAGGTCGTATATAAGTTGTAGCTGCAGAAACTTCGACCTAAACACAAAGCAGCTTCATGTGGTCACAGGTCAGAGAGTGTGTGTGTGTTAATGTGTGTGTGTGTTAACGTGTGTGTGTGTGTTAACGTGTGTGTGTGTCACTAGTTTCTGGTGCAACAGCCCAATAATTAGACTCTGATGAGTCAATGAGATGTTTAGTTTTTATAAAATATTGAAATGTTTCAGTTTGTTTTCTGTTTTCAGCTGCGACTGATCAACAGTTTTACAGAAACATGAAGATGTGAAACTATTAACACATTTATCAAAACACATATAAACGTCTTGTTAAAGATTCAAGACTTTGATGAGAAACTGTTCAAGGAGTCGAGGAGTTTGACGTCGGAGGAATAAAACCTGATAAATGTTTCATAAACGTCTTTAACATGTTTCAGTTTCTAGAAGAAGAGTTTGGCTCCAAACAAACTGGACCTGCAGGGTCTTTTATTGTGAAAGGGCATCATCATTTTCAGGGTCTTTTATTGTGAAAATAATTAAAACTCACCTTCTCACTGTTTTTATATTTGTCCCAACTCTTCAACATCTTCAACCATTTGGTCGTTCGTTCCAACTCGATGTGTTTTTGCTGCGAAAGAAACAGGAAGTGACACGTTATTAAAAATGAATTAAATTAATGAATAAGAAATTAAATAAAATAATTATATATATATATATATAAATTCAAATTAATAAAATTATAGAAAATAAATAATACATTAATAAAATAATTATTTAAAATATATTTAAAAAATCTAAATTCAAAAAATATAGATACAAATATATTTTTATTTTATATTTTATATAAATTAAATTATATATAATAAACATAAATAAGAAAAATATAATAAATAATTAAATATTTAAAAAAAATAAACAATAAAAATGCAAACCTAAAAATAAAAATGACATGAATTAATAATATTTTCAAAATAAAAGTTGATGTACTGACCTTCTCCTCCACCGAGTCGTAGGAAGGAAGTTCATTTTCACTGAAGAAAAAGAAGAAAAACGTGAATGAATCTAAATGTTTTAGTTTATTTTCTGTCTCTGTCGTGTGAATCGGGTTCACGTCGGGTTGAAGACGACGTTTCACTGGTTCCTTTGAGGAAACTCAATAATCTGAGCATCAGACACAAACAGGAAATAACAGATTAGACAGTTTAGACTCAGTTTGTCTGAAGCAGCAGCAGCGACGGTGGAAAGTTTCTCTTCAGTCTCAACACGAACTGAAGAAGAAAGTCTGAGTTTTTATTGAATAAATCTGTATCATTTATATTTTTATAAATAATTTCCCTCTTTCCCTAATCTTTTAAACTGCTGACGGCGTCAGGTTGGATATTTTTTAGCTTTTTCTGTTTGTCTCTTTTGTCTCCGTCCACTCGTCGTCTTCATCACGTGGCGTCTTCCTCCATGTCTGACCTTCACCTCAGGACATTTCTGTCTCAACTCATCGAACAACCCTGAGGTTTCCTCCTCCTCCTCCTCCTCCTCCTCCTCCTCCTCCTCCTCCTCCTCCTCCTCCTCCTCCTCCTCCTCCTCCTCCTCCTCCTCCTCCTCCTCCTCCTCCTCCTCCTCCTCCTCCTCCTCCTCCTCCTCCTCCTCCTCCTCCTCCTCCTCCTCCTCCTCCTCCTCCTCCTCGTCCTCCTCCTCCTCCTCCTCCTCCTCCTGCCTGTGATTGTGGTGAACCGACTGTTTCCCGCTGCATGTGCCAGCCTCTATAAATATCTATAAACATATATATAAGGTCTCAGCGTTACGTTGTTAAAGAGCCTCGCAGCCTCTCGAGCGTCGCGGTTCAAACCACAAACCAACTTTTCTCTCAGCAGCTTCGTTCCTGCAGCTTCTTATTTTCTACCTCTTTTTCTTTCCTGTGGTTCAACTTGTTCAGGCTGAACTCTGAAGGTTTTTTTTATTTTATTGAGTTAATATGAATAAAAACAGACGGCGTGTTTGTTCTTACTGGACGAAGCCGAAGCGGTCGATGACTTTGTACAGGTGGAAGTTAGTGTCCTCCCACGGCTCCACCGTCGCCTCTTTACCCTGAAGAGAGAAAAGATGAAACTTCAGGATTTGTTCTGAAAATACAAACAAAACAATGAAATATTTCATTTTATTATTTATGATTCAAAACATTCAAACAACTGCTGCTTTTCTCTCTTGTTTCTGTTTGTTGTTAAAATCCTTTTTACCCAGAAACAGAAACATTTCACGTTGTCATCGTCTGTTACTTTGTTTCTGTTGTTTGAGCGACTTTTAGAACGAAAATTTTAAATGTAAAAGGTTTTGAATTCAGTCAAATAATTAGATAAATCCTAGTTGACACTAGTCGACTCCACCAGTGATCTCCAGTGGTGGTGTCTGGTGGACTTGGTCCTCTGATGGTTGGTGAATCATCAGTTAATGATCATAATGTGTGAACAGCCCTAACGACTCCATCAGAGGCCGTCGGGACCTGGTCTGAGACCGGGACTGGATCTGTCATGTTAGAAAACTGGAGGAGTCTGAAGAGACTGACAAAGAGCGACAGCCAATCAGAGGAGGGATGTGAGATAAATGCTGCTGCCGTCTCACTGATTCACTCACAACCACGTTTAAAAGTCTGACGTTTTAACGCTTTTTCTTTCATTTTCACTTTCTACAAACTCCCCGCGTCTGATCCAGATGTTACCCGGTACCGGGAGGTCTGGCGGCTAATTTCAGCTCCACCGTGAAAACCGGCGTGTTGCCATGGTGATGTTTACACGCCGGTTTAGCGGTTTAGTCTGTGTCGGAGGCAGCGTCTTCACCGGTGCTAAATCAACAATAAACGGCTGTAAATCACGGTGAGAAGCAGCGGCTACATCCTGTCTAGTT
>CM028923.1:810000-872500 GCA_016801845.1 Polydactylus sextarius | reverse complement strand
AGAAACAGTCGCTCGGTCAATTCAACAGAAATGTAAATTTAGTTTATTTGACTATTTCAACTGATAAAAGTGTTTTACCTGTTTGTCTAACAGCAGCCAGCTCTGAGACAAACACACTGAGGCTGAATAAAACTTTACCCTCATTTTTCAGATTAAAAACTAACTTCTGCTTTTATTACATTACTGAAGCTGCATGAAAGTTTAGAAACTAAATATAAGTTTTTTTTTTGTTTTGTTTATGTCCATTTTTCTCTCAGTATTTAGTCTCCACCAACACATACTTCACATGTTCAACGAGCTGCTCTCTTCTCCACCACGTGGTTGTGTCTCTACTCTACTGGACTCTACTGGACTCTACTGGACTCTACTGGACTCTACTCAGTCTGGTAGCAGACACGTTGTTTTCCATCACAGTTTGGTTCCTCCTCCACGTGAATGTGGTGAGTGGAGTCAAACTGCTGCGACGTCACGACACTAAAACATCAGTAAACATTAATGGACATGGAGGAGATGCTGTACTTGTTGCTGGGTTAGCTTACGACCAGGTAGCTACGACGATGGCTATCACTCTTGTCCTGTTTAAAAATGGAGCTTGATTATTTTGTTGACGCTCTCTCAACTCAACTGGCGTCTGGTGGCAGCTTGTGAAGACACTCCCTCTGACCAATCAGTGGCCGGCGTCTGTTCACGTCACGTTTTAGTATCGACTCAGCTCCATTGGTTCCTCCACAGAGTAGGAACTAAAACAGTAGCTGGAACCAGGAACTAGCACCAAGTGGAAACACTAGAGACTGAGTAGAGACCAGTAGAAAAGACCTGATAGATTCACGAGTCACAGCTGAAGAGGATCAGTGTGTTTGTTGCTTTAAAACCTCGTCTCACTCGTCATCCTGCTCATCGTTCATTACAAGGTCACAAACCTCCAACTGAGTCGACCTTCTCCGTCCTGCTGCGATGAAAATGTCGCCGTCCGTCAGCGACAGAGACACTTTTACTTTGTGACTTTCAGGTCACGTAGACGTAGAAAGTCAGAAATATTAAAACACGACAACGACTCGTCTGAAACCGACACGTGAAGAATTTAGGAAGTTCAGGTGAAACTTCCTGGTTTACCACTGAACAGGAAGTTCACAACGATCATGACTCATTTTAATGTCACAGACACAAGAGACTCAACTGCATCAACCAAAGTTAAATTCTTCTGTTTTTACTTGTTATTTTTCACATTTTACTTCTTTTATCTACAAGTGAAGATAATATCAAATATATGAAATTTAATTTAATTTATTCAAGTCAACCAGTGTTTAATTTCTAAAAACTATTTTAATAATAATTAAAAAAATACAAAAATATTAAAAATATTCTAATATAAAATAAAATTATAAACAAAATAATATAAACTATTAAAAATAGTAAAATATAAATAATCATAAAAATAAATAGAAATAAATAATTGAAATAATTTGATTTTATTCTTTAAAAATGATTAAAATAGTTATAAACGTTATAAATAATCAACGTTATTTATGCAGGTTTGACTCGTGGGAGGATTCACTGAAACGCTGCCTCTGTGGGTGACGAGTTCAAGAGCAAAACAACATAAAAATATAAAATATAAATCTGGTTTTTCTGCCAAATCAGTTTGTTTTCTAACAGGTTTTTATAAAACCTGGAGGATTAATGTTATAAACCTCAGAGAAGATTAAAACAACAACGAGGCGTTTCCATGTGTTAGTTCTGTTGTCACATGAACGAGGCGACAGAATAATCACGGCCTCTTTGTTCTTCATGTGAACGAGTTGAAGCTTTTTGTTTCTCGTCCTCAGAGACGTCGAGATCGAACACGACGGCGGAAAAAGCAGATAATAACGGAGGAGGACGAGGTTCGATCACATGACCGACTACACGTCACATTCAAACACATGCAACATACGACGTGGAAAATGTTGGTCTTCTCCATGTAGAGACAAATGCTTTTATATAAATAACGTTGAACTGAATTGAACATGATAATAATGTTGTGTTACAACACATGACGGCAGCAGCTTCTATTAAACTGTTCCACTCAATTTATTCTAAATGTTACGTCGTCTTTTGTACTTGGACTGAATAAATTTGCTTCATTTTAATATCAGGTTGTTTAAGTTATGTTTTAGAAAGAGAATAAAAACTCGTATTTTCTTCTAAATTTGTTTCTTCTCCTCAGTTACAGTAGGTTTACTCTTGATATTACAGTTATTATTGTTGTTATTATTGTTGTTATAACAGTTTACAATCTACATGAGACTTGTGAGTGTGAAACACGTGAAGTAAATTTATTCATTTCACTAAGAATCACCTGAACACTGCAGCTACTGTCTGTGACATAACTTTATATTATTGTATCATGAGTTTCCCTGTGACTGTCTCACACACACACACACACACACACACACACACACACACACACACACACACACACACACACACACACACACACACACACACACACACACACACACACACACACACACACACACACACACAAACAGCTGATGAGGCGACTGCAGACGCTGCTTCATGTTATTATCATGTTTGTCCAAAAACAATCATCAATCATCTCCACACGCCTGTTGTTTCCAACCACACACACACACACACACACACTCTGACTCTGACTCATGTCACACCTCAGTGTGCTACATGCTACATGCTAACGTTAGCAGACGTTCCTCTGACTCATGGTCTGTTATTAGTTGGGCTTCAGAGCGTCGACGTGTCGGTTTATTAACGTCGACAACGTTTATCTGCTCATGTGATGTTTTATTAATAAACCTGAACTTTATTTAACGTCACTGTTTCTGTTGTTGCTGTGAAGAGTTTAACAGAACAGACATGTCATCAGATGAAGTTATTTCACTCATCTTTTATCAAAGTAAAACACCTGAACATCCAGATCTGATCAGATCGGATCAATCGCTCGATAACGTAAACAACATAACAACAGTCGACTGACAACGACACTAAGTTAACATCAGTGGTGAATGAAACAATAAATACACTAATTATTCTAATTTGATGAAGTCTGAAGAGGAACCACGATAAAAACACAATGTTACAGTTTTTTATTGTTTCGTTAATGTTCCGACTTCTGACCGAGCTGCTTCACTTTTAGACGTTTAGAAAATAATGTGGTTTAAAAACTCGTCTGACAACTGAACACTGAAATATTCACGTGATTCACCTCAACTAACACGACAAACTGGCTCTGAAACATTCAAACATGAGGTCGACATGATGTTATAGACGTTATAGATGTTATAAACTGTCGGTTGTTGTTCGATGTGAACAAATATTGGACCAATTTCAAACTTGGACCCAAAACACTGACGAGCACCGGTCAGTTTTCACGCCTCGTCCTTTATCATGTAAAGAGTTTTTATACCAGATGGAAAAAAGCTACAATCCAGTTTATGAAGTTTCAGTTAACACGTTGAAACATCTTATTTCTGATGTTTCCTTGTTTGTTTGAGATTTAAATCAGCAAATTAACGACATTTGTCCTGTTGGTGGCGCTAGATTCATCTAAACACCTCACTCTGCAGCATTATATGTTGAAACAAACCAGAACCAGAACCTTAATATAAAGACACATGTTTGTCTCCGTCTGATCTTTTACCTCGTTTCAAGACGTCCAGCGCGTCGTCCAATCGAGTCAGAGCTTTAGTCCGCATCGGTCCGCTCAGTTTCAGCGAGTCCAGTCCTGAACTACCTCATCCCATCGCTGCTGAGCCCAGAGAGGAAATGTGAGCGAGAGGCAGAGAGAAGTGAGATCAGAGTCGCTGCAGCCAACAATGCTGCTGTTTGTCTCCGTCGCTACGACGCAGACGGACGCGACCGCGGCAGCGACTCAGTCCCACTCACAACATTCTCCTCCCAAACACAACAACAACACAACAACAAGCTCCTTTCACAACAACAACACAACCGGCCGCTGTCTTCAGACCAGAACAGAGACTCAGGGACGACGTCCAAATGTCAGAGAGAAAAAAAATCACATCAAGTCTTTGGAAAAAAGAAAAGAAAAAAAAAAGAAAAGGAGCTGGTGGTTTAATGATTTCCCAGCATGCATTTGTCACAAAGTTTGAGTGAAAAGTTGTTTGAGTGTTTGAATGAGAGCGAGGAGCTGAAGGGAGGAGGACGGTGACAGTCTGATGATAAACTACGTCCATTAAAACTTCATTATCAAGTGGACGTGATGTTCTACGATGAGACACATCAGACACGACTCATCTCTATCTGACCGGCCAATCAGAAACAGGAAATATCTGTGTTAGTGAGGAGGAGGAGGAGGATGAGGGGGAGGATGAGGAGGAAGTGGAGGAGGAGGAGGAGAAGGGGAGGAGGAGGAGGAGGAGGTGGAGGAGGAGGAGGAGGTGGGAGAAGAGAGGAGGAGGAGGAGGAGGAGGAGGAGGAGGAGGAGGAGGAGGAGGAGGAGGAGGAGGAGGAGGAGGAGGAGGAAGAGGAGGAGGAGGAGGAGGAGGAGGAGGTGGAGGAGGAGGAGGAGGAGGTGGAGGAGGAGGAGGAGGAGGAGGTGGAGGAGGAGGAGGAGGAGGAGGAGGAGGAGGAGGAGGAGGTGTTATCACGTCTGAAGCTCTGAGGGTCACAGAGAAAAAAGATGTGAATTTTTGCGACTCGAACTCGTTTAACGTTAAAAAGTTGATTCAAGACAAAAAGACTTGACGTGTTTGACTCGTGTCACGTTAACGTGTTAACGTCACGTATTACGTTGAATATTTAAAGAAACAGATATTTTCTTCCTCTTCCTGTTTTCAATCACAACCTCGTTCACACCAGAAGTTTTCTTTTCCATGAATGTGCAGAAATACGTGGTGAGGAGCAGGTATCAAGCATCGAGACGTCAGCCAGTCAGAGAAGTGACAAATAACAGCAGAACAAACAGCGTCGAGCCTGAACGAACGTGAACTGAAGCTCTGTTTCTCTGCCCGTTCGTTCTCTCCCAGTTCAACTTGGTTCAGCCACGTTTCCACTGACACTTCCTGATGAAAACCCGGCTGAAACACACTGACCAGGGTTTAATATATGTGGAAAAACCGGACCTGGCAACACCAGCCACCACAGAGTCGCACCGCCTGGAAGCATGGAGGCAAAAACAAATAAAACTAATACGCTGTCTTCGTACGATTACTGGAAATACTGTTATGAAAAGGTCGGTGATGATCCAGGTGGAAAAATCCTACTCATCGTTCTAATCAAACTCTGTCCGTTTGAGACTAAAGTGCAGGTGTGACGGTGGCGGCTGGTTAGTGTGAACCGAACGCTTTAACATCAAAGTTACAGTGAGGAAAAGTCAGTATTATAAGTGAGACTGTCCAACACAGCTGATGTCAACCCGGGTGGAAAAGGATCAAAGAAAGATTCAGAATTGGACACGAAGATGAAAAGTGTCACAGAGTTTCAGTGATAAAACTGATAAAGATAATTGTTGTCTGAGGGTCTATATGAACCGCGGCAGTAATGTTGAAAAATAATAAAAAATTTAAAAAGAGCTCTAAACTAGTTCATTTTAAACTCTGTGAACTGAACTTTGAACTTGTTCATGTAGAAACTAAACTTTCCAACAAATGTTGTGTTTGTTGACGCGTTTGTAGAAAAGAAAGCAGCTCTAGTTTCACATCGTCTGAGACGACTGAACAAACCGCCTGGATACGAACGTCGCTCGTGTGTTTTCTGTCTCATAATGTGACGTTTTAAAACTTTAAACTGTTTTCTTCCGTCTACTTACACACGTGAAAACACAGTTTTTCCAAATCTTGTTTTCAGACATTTAAACGTCCGTTTCTGTGTAAACAAGACAACAACAAATGTGATGATGTGATCGACTCAAACGAATCAGTGATCAAGTTTAGTGACATAAAATAATTAATATTTAATCAAATGATAACATCTTTAATCTCTAACGCGTTAACCCCTTCACTCCAGAAACTTTATTACTAAAATCTGTTGAACTGAAGACGTCAGCTCAGGTTTCCTTTATATTTATGACTGAATTCATCTTTATTTTAACTCATGTTCAGTTGTTCACTTTTATTTCCCTTCATCATCATCATCATCATCATCATCATCATCTATAGAAAGTGAAAATAAAACACGTCTCTGTTCCTCTAAATCTGCTGCTCCGACTTCCTCTGTGGTCCAGGTTTGAAGGTTTGAACAGTTTGAAGTCGTTTCCTTGTTTTTCTGGCCTTTAAACAGCAGCACGCCCTGGTTGTTACAGCCTCTTCTCTGTTATTAACGCCACACGCTGACGTCTGAACTTCACTGGGAAACTGCAGGATTATTACTGAGCCACAAACAAACCAGACCCCACCTGTTTAAATAAAAGACCCAGGGTTTCTGATTTAAAGGCTCCGGATCCGAAAACGTCGAGTTAATTAACCACAACTGATCGACTGAACCGAGCAACGTTTGTCTTTAAATGTTCAGAAATGTGAGTTTAAACCTGTTGAAACTACAACTGATCGTCCCACAGACGCTTTTATCACCACATCTCTGTCCGACCGGCTCGGTGCCAAACATCATGACTGTCACCAGTTTGTCATTAACAAGACGAGACACGTCTGAAACACGAGCAGCTTCCTGCTGCACAGACGCAGGAAAAGAAAAGAACCGAATAAAACCAAAACTACGACGACTGGAAACGACTTCATCTCAACTACTGAACACCAACGACGACTTTACAACCACAACGAAACGTTGTTCAGACGTGATTTATCACGTTACGATGCTGATTCATCTGATTTATGGAAGAAAGTCTCTAAAACTAGAAGTGTGATTCACTCACATCAGAAAACATCTCAGATAAAAAGTCATGTGACACTTCAGTTAGAAGATGTGTTTGATTAATCTTCTGTTTTTTTGTAACTTTCTCTCAAATGTTTCAAACTTTGAACAAAAATATGTTTTTTATTGTTTAATAACAAAAAACATCAATTTAAACTAAATTATTTAACAAATTTGAAGCTAAAATGATGAAAACTTCACCTTCTTGAACATGTTTCAGGTACTTTTGAAACTAATTCATGAAGTTTTTATTGATGTTACTGGAACAGGAGGAGATTAGAGACTATATTTGTCAGTGGATGAATTTTTTTCTAAATAAAACCAGTCGGCTCCAGGTCTGACGTAGGTGAAGAGTCTCTTCATTTCTGATGCATCGACCGACTTCAGTAATAATTTGTTAGTTGTTTGATGAATAATTTAATGACAGAAGGTGAGAAGCAGCGACGGATCGATGTGTTTCTGTTTCTGTTGAGGTGAAAAATATAAAACTGAGTCCAGACGTTCAGATAATAAAGGACTTTTTGAGATGAAACTGTTGTTTGAGTGTTTCAGCAGCGTTGATGTGAAACGTGGAGCAGCTCTGCTTTTTAGAGACGACACACAACCAATTAACTACGGAGGAAGTCAGCGGCTTCAACCCGACACCCACCGGGCCCGGACTTGTCTGCCTCGTCCTCAGGAACCAACCGCCTCCCGGCTCCACACGTCGTCACATAGAAACAAACACACGCCCACACGAAAGCTCACAGATGGCTCACGACTGTGGTATGTAACACGGAGCTCGTACACGACGGAGGACGGTTTCCTCGTGCTCGGAGTGGAAACGCCGCAGGAGGAAGATAAAGACGTGTGAGCTGCTGAATAATGCAGAGATGATACGAAGCTGCTGACCGGGACCAGGCTGCAGTCGATCTTCACACTGGTTATAAATCCAACACACTGCTGCTGCTGCTTTCACCTCAGGCTCAGACCAACTCTGCTGCAGAGAAACTGCCTCAATATGAACCTGAACATCCTCTGATGGTTTATAAAGAGACGTAGCAGAGACGTTCACTTCAGGTCATAATCAACACTGTTAGCAGGAGCTCTGGACAATTTAATGAACCTGGAAACAAAATACTGGACGTTTTAATTTCTCTTGAAGATGAATAAAGTCTCTAATGTCTCTTCTCCACCACTTGGTTGTGTCTCTACTCTACTGGACTCTACTGGACTCTACTGGACTCTACTGGACTCTACTCAGTCTGGTAGCACAGGTATCACAGTTTGGTTCCTCCTCCACGTGAATGTGGTGAGTGGAGTCAAACTGCTGCGACGTCACGACACTAAAACATCAGTAAACATTAATGGACATGGAGGAGATGCTGTACTTGTTGCTGGGTTAGCTTACGACCAGGTAGCTACGACGATGGCTATCACTCTTGTCCTGTTTAAAAATGGAGCTTGATTATTTTGTTGACGCTCTCTCAACTCAACTGGCGTCTGGTGGCAGCTTGTGAAGACACTCCCTCTGACCAATCAGTGGCCGGCGTCTGTTCACGTCACGTTTTAGTATCGACTCAGCTCCATTGGTTCCTCCACAGAGTAGGAACTAAAACAGTAGCTGGAACCAGGAACTAGCACCAAGTGGAAACACTAGAAACTGAGTAGAGACGAGATGAGTTTTCCAGATTTGATATCGATAATAATCAGTTGATCAAAACAGGAGAAACACTGACGACGAAAAGTTTGTTACAGACGTAGAAACTTTAACAATTTCAAAAGGTAAAAGAAGCAAAACAAATCATTGATGAAGTCAACTTTCACTTTGTGAAAAAAAGTAAACAATAAAGAAAAAAATCAATCAAATGATTGAAATAAAGATCAATATGAATCAAAACAGACCGATGAGCTGCTCATTTCAGCAGAAATAATGAAGTAAAACAAGAACCAAACATCTGCTTCATCTTTGGTGAAAACAGGAAAGAAATTTGAAACAAAACTAATTTTCTCTTGATTTCACCGCTAACGTTAGCTACGTAGCATTAAACTAACATGCTGCACCTTTAATCAGCAGGAAGTTGTGACCTTCAGGTCTGACAGAAACGTTTATGTCTCGGTCTCAACATCAGTCTGATGATACGATGATGTTTTATAATAATTAATATTTAGAGTCACTGAAATATACAAACCTAATGTTAATGTTGAATCATAAAACTCTTGTTTCTCTCACATGAATCAGTGTTTTTCTTCTTCCCTCAGACAGAAACATACCAAGTCTGCAGCTGAAATTATTAATGAGAAGTCGTGCAGCGTTTGTCAGGTAACGAGGTCCCCGGGCGTTTTTCTCCAACTGGACAAACTGTTTCAAACGAAGTCCGAGGTCGAGGCCTCGAGGCTCCTACGAGCTGAGAGTCGACACGTTGACAAGACGTTTCTTTCAATTATTTTCTAACCTTAAACCTGATTCTCCAACAGTTTTAGGACATTAATGATTGATGGGAGCAGAAATGTGAGCAATGGTTCTGCTGCTGAACCAGACTGTTGCTGGTTTACAGACTCAGTTAGTTTGTGTTGAATTTTAAAGATTCAAACTGAACCACAGGATGATACTAAAGTCCAACTGCTCCAGGAAACGTGTCCATATATATGATGAATTCCTGGATTATTTCATCTCTTTATACATTTTATTCTAAAGTTGAAATGATTAATTGTTTTAATTAGTTTCTTTCTGTTTTATGGTAAAGAAACTAAAACTGTTATTGAGTCTTAAAATCAAAACTTCACATCAGGGACTCGACTCTGGTGAACGATCTTTTTAGAAACAGGATGAGATGAAATGAGGTTTTACTCCATAGACGACAGTAAAACCTGGTTTGGGGCTTTATCATTATTATTATTATTATTATTATTATTATTATTATTTGATATCGTTACTGAAACACTGATCAGGTTCATCTCTGATGGAACCAGAGGACGTGAAACTTTCTACGTTTAATATTAAAGTGACGGTCCAGAGCAACATGAACCCAGAGTCTAAATAAACTGTCATTTTTTAACCACTAATAAAGCTCAAAATATCACTTCACTTCAGCAGTAGCATGAATAGGGTCCCTACACATAAACTGAAGTACTGATAACTTAGTAAGTGAACCCAGAGTTTATTAAAACACTGTTTTACAAGACTTACCCAACGTCTGGTTTTATAACAACTGGTGATGAAGGTTGTTCCACATCAGCAGATTCAACATTTTTCTCTCTTCACAGACACATCGACCTGTTGTTCAGGAAAATGATGAATCTGCTGATGTGGAACATCCTTCATCACCAGTTGTTATAAAACCATGAAAACAAGATGTTGGATAGATCTTATAAAGTCTTACAAAGTCTCATAAAGTCTTGTGTCTGACTGCCCCATTTACTTTCATTGTTAACTATTTGGTTGTGAAAACAAAAGACGGTCAAACTGGATATTACTTCAACCAACGTAACATATCTGTTGAGGGGAGTTTGACTTGTATTCATGGTGAAACAGACTCTGGTTCATGTTGATCTGGACGTCACTTTAACATGAAAACTTTCCTCTGAGATAAAGTTTCTTATAGTTTGTGAGGATTCAGGTCCTGGATCTTCCTCTAGTCTACGTCTTCATCAACAGCAACTCAAACTGATGTTTTCATGAACGTGTTGATCTGACATCAGAATCAAACAGGATCTGTTATAGATCCTGTATGTAGACGATGCTCTGCTGCATTTTTCTATAAAAAAAAACAAAAACATGTGAATCGACCAAAGCTACGTCCTCATCACCAGACTGAAGTGACTCAGTCTGACGGTTTCAACCAGATGTGTTTGTTTCTAAATATCCTGGAGATAAATATATATTTTTATCATCTTATGTATGAACATGTATGAATAAATCTGTTCCCTGATTAATCTCCACATTTCACTTCACAAATCTACAAAACAAAGTCTGAGACTTGAATCAGACGACGACAGAGCTGCTGTTTTTCTCACATCGCTGCTCCGCCCTCAACATCTGTTCACACCTGCGAGGGAGCGAGAGGGAGAACTGATGTATTTTAGTGCCGTTATGTGTCGGAGGCCGTTTAAAAAAAAAAAAAAAAAAAAAAAACCTGCCGCCTGCATCGATCCAAACTCAGAGAAGAGCCAAGGTGAATTCCTCCTCAGCGACTGATGGACGGAGATAAAGTGTGAATCGTCTCTGGCGGTCGATAAAAAGCTCTCCAGCTCTGAGTGTCGGCACCTTCTCACACACACACACACACACACACACACACACACACACACACACACACACACACACACACACACACACACACACACACACACACACACACACACACACACACCTGCTTCACACACACTTCACTAACCATGTGTGACCTCAAAGCCAAATTCCAGAGTTTCATCAGAGCGTTTGAAACATTTTTATTGTGCAAAACTAAATATTTTTAGCACATTTTTCCCTAAAAGCAGATGTTTGATAGTCGGAGGTTTGACATCAGTTAACGTCTCTACAACTGAAACGTCAACTCAGACAAAGAGTCACGACTTTGTGACGTCAACTCATTAACACGAAGCTGCAACAATAAACTTTTTAGAAACAAAAACACTCGTCAACATCTGCCTCCATCTGTTTCATTCAGGACAAAAAAGCAATTTTCTACCAAAACCTGGGTCCCTGCGGAGCCTCGAGTGGCGGCGCCGCTTCTCCCGGTGAAACTGGTGGGATCGCTGGGGTTGGCTGATGAATTAAAGCTCTTATTTCAGCCAGATGGCGACAGCTTTTTTTGTACCTGGATGAAAACATTTAGAAGTGAATCTTTCTTGGGATTTAGAGCAAAAAGAAAATGTTTTCACCTCAGAGGACGAAGAGCTGGCAGCAGGAAATAACGTTGGAAACGTTTACTGGCTTTAAAAGAACCAGGTGAAAGAGAGAATATGAAACTGTTATAAGATAAATAAAGTAAATTTAGCAACAAGCACGACTGGAAACATGATAATACTCGATATAATTATCAGAAAACCTGCAGGAATCACAAATATGTGAAGTGATAAATCAATGACCTGCAGCTCAAAGTCGTTTAAATGTGACAATAAAAATAAAATCAGCTGCTTTTATTTTGTAGGAGTGAATCCAGATGGAAGCTGGAGCAGATGAGAGGTCAGAGGTCACGGTGAGTCTCGTTACTGAGACGACCGAGATTCATTATTCATCACACACCAGAGACATGTGGCTGCAGGACACACACACACACACACACACACACACACACACACACACACACACACACACACACACACACACACACACACACACACACACACACACACACACACACACACACACACACACACACACACACCCCTCAGCAGCAGAGCTATTAGAGCGACGGCTCCAGGGAACCTCATCCTCAAAGACGTTTTGACACAAAGCGACGACACTCGACAGTTTCTACGACAAAGTATAGTACGACAAATACTTCAAATAAAATAAAAACGTCACTTTCTACTTCTACTCTTCTTCTACTCTACAACTGAGCCGCCGACTGTGTTGACTGTGTTAGTGTTTATACACAATCTGGAGAAAACGTGAGTTTCCAAACGTCCTGTTTCCATTTTGGAGGAATGAGTCGTTTTAGAGCAGAAATAAATCTGAGGTTGGAAAGTGTCGACTCTGCATTTTGGTTCAAAACTTTACACAAACGTGTTTGTAACAGAAACAGTTTGTTAACTCGAGCGGTTCATAGATGTTTAACCTCAATGTAAAAAATAATCCTGCAGGAAAAGAATTTTCCTTCTGTAAACGTCTGAAACAAACCACGACTTCCTCCAGCGACCGGACGATAAATCAGAGTTTTAACTTTAACTTCAACGCGTCAGAGAAGAAGACGAACATGTGTCTGCAGCTGTTTCATGTTTTAATCCTTCAGACGTGTTCAGACTCTCACCGAGTCGCTCCAGGTGAATCAACCACGTCACAGACAAAAACCACTTTAATAAAAGCTTCGTCTGCTCCGAGATGTAACTCTACTACAAACATCAGGCTTCATGAAGCCGCTGCTGCTCGTCTCTAACTAACTAACACATCAACACATCGTTACCACGTCAACACACCTCCGAACCTGGCGGCTGCCCTGCGTCTGGACGGCGACACCAGCTCCTTGACGATCTGAAGGACCTGCATGGTCACGAGGAGGCGGGCGGAGGAGTCTCACCCTCCACCTCCACCTCCACCTCGTCCTCCGACGGACTCATGGCTCTGATCCACGTCCAGACTCCAGGATCCACCTGGGTTTTATCATCCTGACCCAGTGGTAGTTTGTGTTTTTAATCCTCGGGTTTGTGATGATCTTCTTCTTATCTCAGATGTTTTTTAAACTCAGACTCTGACGTTAAAATGAGATTCACCTGTTTTCAGTCCAGATGCAACAAAATCCCAAACCTCAGTTCAACTCAAAAGTAGCTGCTGTTCGACTCTTTCAGACGATGATGATGTGATGATGTGATGTGGTAGCGGCTGCAGTGAAGAGGCAGAACAGCCTCCTCCTCCTCCTCCTCCTCCTCCTCCTCTTCTCTATGTCTCTGTTCCTCCTCCTGCTGATGGTTGTGGATCAGATGTTGACCGGTGATGATGTTTCTCATCCGTCTCTCTCCGCTTCCTCTTGGCTGCTTTTCCCTCCGTCGTCTCTTCACATCCTTTAGATTCAAATTAACGAGCGCTTCCCTTCAGCATCCCTCCCTCCCTCCCTCTCTCTCTCTCTCTGTGTGCTACTTCATGCCTCACCCTCCCTTTGTTGTTGTATTCATTTACCGCAAAGCAGAGAACATGAGCTGCATGTAAAGAGGTAGATGAAGCGTGAGCGTCTGTCACCAATTTCACTCCTCAAATTCAAATTGCCACATTTTAAAAACCTGCCGTTTCTGCCCATGATGAACTGAAAACCTGTGATTGTTCTGTCGAACTTCCTCTTCCTCCTCCTGACAGCGGTGCAGCTGATATTCACGTTTTAAACCTGCGTCGTTCAAACCTCAAACAGCTGAACAATCACAGCTTTAAGTGCCGACGTCCAAATGTGAATGAAATTAGTCTGTTTGGACGATTTATCATCATTTACTACAAGTTTTCTCAGTGAGGCTCCTCAGGGATCAGAACTAGATCCTGTTATTATCTATAAAAACACGACGACGACCTTTTCTCACCTGCTCAACGTCTCTACAAAGACGTCTCTTAAAGTTTAACTGAGCTCATAACGTGTAGTTTTATTACTGTTTGTTTTGTCCGTGATAACGGTTGTAAACAGTGAAACGAGTCTGATCTTTATCTGTGTCGATGGTTTATTGGGTCCAAAGATTAAACGATGAAGTGAAAATAAAGTGAAACAATAACGAGTCGTTTATGATAAATAACGAGTTTAGAGAAACAAATAAGCACAGCAGTTTAAAACTACTATATTTTTGCATAAAAAGATAAAAAAATATATTAATAATAAATTTAAAAAATGTTCACGGCCACAAATTACAAATAAAAATAAACTGCTAAATATGCCACCACTCATAAAAAATAAAAAAAAACCTCGACTGTCAGACTCTTCATCTTCATCTCCTCCAGTTTCAAACCCAGATTAAATTTCCCAGCATCCTTTGCGGTGAATAATGTCCTGTATGTGTGTGTGAGTGGGTCAGAAGATGAACTGTGACCTTGAGCAGCGACGTCTCACACACTTTCAGGGAACATGAACACACACACACACACACACACATGTATGTTCACACACACATGTATGCTCATACACACACACACACGTCATGAGCACCGACTGCCATCGGGAGGATGTTCACACACACACACACACACACACACACGTATGTTCACACACACATGTATGCTCATACACACACACACACGTCTGACATGAGGACAGACAGTAACATGCAGCAGCAGCAGCCATGTTCATTTTTTACACTAATGGAGTCGCTGTTAAAACACTGTTTCTCTGATAGATGCATGTTTTTATCTCTTCTCTCTGGAGGCACATGTTCTCTCTATCACACACACACACACACACACACACACACACACACACACACACACACACACACACACACACACACACGTGTCCTTGTGATGGATGCGTCTCAACGAGTGTTGATCCTCCGACTGAGTCACCAGGTCCAATTACTGGTCTCTGGTCTGTTGCCAGGACTCAGACCTGCCATCCTGCGGCTACATCAGGTGAAGCCGTGGCCTTTTCACCAGCGTTTAATGACACGATTGTGGTTGAAATGAATGAACTCTATGACCAGGCTGCAGCTGGATGCGCCTCCGGATGTGATACACAGGATGTAACAGACGCTAGAAGACGTCTGATATATTTATCATTGTTGCTGCTGCTGAATACGAAGCTGTAGGAACATTGTTGCTTCTTAAAACCAAATAATATTCACAGAGTGTGAAGATTTTCCTTTTAGATGAATAAACGTTTCCTGTATTTCTCAAAATACTTTAAAAAAACAGCAACATCACTTCTGATGTGATTGTTTATGTTATTTAATGAGTAAAGTTGCAGTTTATATCCACGTCGTCTATCTAACGAGGTCTGGTGACAAAATTAGTGTCTCTGATTTTGGTTTTGATATAAAACATCATCACAGCGTCGTCTTATCGATTTAAATGTTTGTTTGAAATTTGTGTGACCTTTGAACATCAAATTTTAAACACGTCATCTTTCAGTCCTGAGGAACATTTGAGCCAAATTTGAAGAAATTCCTTTGAAGCGTTTCTGAGATATCGTGGTCACGATGCTGAGACGAACAGACCGGTGTCATCAGCGTAGAGGCGCATCTAGAAAATATCAAATTAAAAACTTGATCAATATGTTTTACTTGTTCTAACTGAATCTACATGTATCCT
This sequence comes from Polydactylus sextarius, assembly GCA_016801845.1. Classification (NCBI taxonomy): domain Eukaryota; kingdom Metazoa; phylum Chordata; class Actinopteri; family Polynemidae; genus Polydactylus; species Polydactylus sextarius. The sequence goes on along the minus strand of CM028923.1, from coordinate 856,740 downwards.
AGTTTAATAGTCCTACAGGTTCTTCTATTATTTGTTCCGTAATATTTACATTCTCCATCACTTCATTTTCTTCTGTAAATCTTCTTTAAAAATTAAATAATGAGCATCAGTAAAAATGAAACTAGTCCAACTCATGTAGCAACAACTTCCTGTTTAGCAGCAGCAGTTTACAGGAGCAGTTTATTTTCCTGATGTGAACTTCAAGCATCAACTGACTTGTCCGGTTCTTCCTCAGGATCAATAAGTGGTTTCAGATTGAAGAAGTCAGAAGGTGGAGGTGGTTGTAGAGATAGAGATCGACCTGCCGGTGGAGGCAGCTGGATATTGACGGAGACTTCAGACGTCAGCGTCCACGGGTTCAAACGAGGATCGATTCTGCTCCGGACGAGTTCATCTCAGCTCTCGGGTCAGATCCAGTGAGTCACTGAGACATCGTCGCCGCTCAGTCGACGGTGATGAGGCAGCAGCTTTCACTCAAACTGACGACGACGATCACGACCGTGATCAAGGTCTTCAGCCTCAGACGTCGAGGAGGAGACGTCTGCACATGAGCGGATGTTTGTTTGATGCTGTTGAAGCTTGATTTTGTTTTTTACTTATGTGGATTTGTTAAAACCATCATTGTTTGGTTCTTTGATCAATAAATAATCTATAAAACTCTGAATCAGTTGAAGTTACAATGATCAAACTTTCAGTTAAATCTACATTAATTAGAAAAACCTGACAGTTTCTCAGAGACAATAAGAGACGTTCAGACGTGCAACAGTTCATTGATAAAGTTGAAGCTATAAAGGATCATTAATGTGCGTTTGTTGATGTTCTGTCGGTGTTAACTTCAGATACAAGTGAACACAACTTTTATGAAAACTCTGAGCAAGATTTCCAAAGAAAGAAGAAGTTTTTGACGGATCATGAGGAAGAACGAGTGAAGCGAAGACATGAAAGACTTTGTCCACAGATTCTCTAAATGAATGAACGTCTCTGCCGTCCGACAGGAAACGCAGCGTGAAGCGTTTTCTCTTTGTTTCCGTTCGTTCTCATCATCATCGTGACCTCGAGTCCTGACTTCTGTCTCTGCCAGAAACCATCAAACCCTCCATGACGCTTTGTATCTGCTTCCTGTTTCGGGTCGGTGGTGTTGGCAGTTGCCTGAAGGACCATCACACACACACACACACACACACACTCGTCTGTTGTCCTAATGGCAGCTCTGTGTTCTGAGGGTGATTGAATTAGGTTCGCTGCTGATTTGCTCGCCACATTGATTAATGCTGCCTGCTGCGCTTCAACGCTCAGAGTCCCACCGCTGAATGCCAATGAGACGCTCTGCACCCGAACAATATGAACAACACGAACACCAACCACTCAACACATTTCACACCGTCTTAATTTTCTGTCTTTAATGATTTATGTTCCACTGGGGGTCGAACCGGGTCCCAGTTGGTAAACTGGTCAATTAAAGTCACGTAAAGACGTTTAGTCTTTGAGGTGGAGGAGAGAACTGAAGCACGTTGAGAACAACCTCCATTCACTTCTTTGTCTGGAAACTGAAGATCTGCACGATGTCGATAAATAATCAGGAATTATAATACTGGAGTTATTACCATTATTCCTAAAGGTTCGTCTCCACAGAGCAGCTGTGTTTGTAACACGTCGTCGCTCTTGGACCATGATGTGTTGCACACGTTGATATCTCAATATTGCAGTTTTTTTAAGGCAAATTGTGCAACATTTGAATAACGAACATTCGAGTAATAAAAAAATCACGTCAGGTAGCGTCAACGAATCATAAAACCCGTCAACGCTGCTTCGTGACGCTGGAAATTTAGGGTCAACTACAACTTTCAAAAAGAAATCAAATCATCCGTTAGTGTTGTTGGGAGCAGCAGCTCTAGACTGACTCTCCTGACGTATCTGAACCAGTTTATCTTGGTTTAACTCGTCTGTGGACGATGAAACGTCTACACTTTATAAAGAAACAACAGAAACAAAAACAGAAAAAGCTCAAAGAAAAACTAGAAGACGAGCAGATAAACTCTAACTTTAACAACTTTACTTTTACTGCAAAACACAAAATACCACAACAAGAATGATTCACAACCTGAAATCAACTTTTATCCAAACTACAAACGTTTCGCTTGAGATGAAACAATCAGGTCATAAAACCTTTGAAGCCAGACGACAAGTTTCCGTTGACCTTTGTTGAAAGTTTGACCTTTGTTCAACTTTTCTCTTCTGGTTTTTTTTGTGTTTTCACCTTTTATAAAACAATAAAGATAAAAATCAACTAAAACTAAAAACAGCAGCTCTGCTTCCAAACTCGCGAGTTTGTTAACAAACAGATGTTTACTTACATGTCCAAGAGAAATGCAGGAACATTATCCCATTGGAGACATCGTTTGTCGTCCAGCAGATGGATGACAGGTATTTATTACAAACTGTGAAACATCAACGATCTGTCAGCGACCGGAGCTTTTAAAACCGAGTCTGAGTCTGAGACAATGAGGGTTTGGAGTTTGGACTCAGCATTTTAAAGGTTGAGACTATTCACAACAGTTTAAAGTCACCATGGGAAACACAGAGGAGGGAGGAGAGAGAGGGGGATTACCCACAATCCCCTCCTTCACTCCCCTTCCTCCCTCCTTCCTCTCTGGTCCTGGTGCGTTGCCGCGGCAGCGAGCGAGGGAATGGGAACGGACGGGAAAGAAAACAGGCTGGAACAACATCGGCCGCTCGGCCTCGCGCTTCCTGTTCACCCCCTCCCTCTGCCCCCGTGTCACTTCCTGTTTGAAGTGTGAGTCTTTGGACCAATCAGACGCCAGCGTCCTTCAGACTGAGCAGTGAAACTTTTTCTATCGACACCTGCAGCTTCAACACGTCGTCTTTAAACCTTTAACGTCAGTTAGTGACAGAGTCGATTCATCGTTTGATCGAACTGTTTCTCCTTCGTCTCTTTTCGTTCACTTTCATTTGTTGCATATTTGTTTGTGGTTTCTTTGGTTCGTGTTTCTCCATAAAACTCAAACCAGCGTCTGGAAACAAAAAGTTGGTGAGAATCTGCTGCGACGCCTCAAACGTCCAGAATTAAATCATCAAACCTCTTTTGTCTTCGTTTATTTACCTGATTTATTTAACACTGTTTGTCTGTTTCTCTGTGGACAGAGGACGTCGTGTCCTCGCTGATTAATTAATCAACCATAATTGATCTGACGCGCGTCGCCGTGGAGACGGTGCTAATAATAGTGAGATTACATCTGTCAAAGTCAGAATCAAAACCAGGTCAGTTTTTATTAGAAAACATCAAATAAAAAGACGTTTGAGTAAAAAAACAAATAAATAAAGTGAATAATCATAGTTGTAGAAAAACTGTTAATTTGACTAATTTAACTAATTTGTTTAAGATAATTTATGAACAAAAACGTCACCTGATGATATAATATCTGATTATTTAAAAAATATATTATATATATTAATACTATAAAATATTATCACATACTGTAATATAATAATATATCATATATATAATAATAATAATATAATATCTAGAAGATACGATCATCAATAAACTGATTATTTATGGTTTAAAAATGTCGACACAGTTTATTGATCAAGAATAATCATTAAACTGTGACGACCGATCGACCGTCGTGATAAATATTTGATGTTTTCAGCTTCAAAAATGTGACAATTTGCTTCTTGTTTTCATTGTATACGATCAAATAATCAATGTTTCTATTCTGATCGATTGATTGATCAGAAAATGATCTAAAATCACAGTTTTACATGAAATGATTTGATGTTAACTTTCTATCAAACCTCGACCTGAGGATCATGAATCAGAGCTGTGATTGGTCGTTAACCCGACGTGGCTCCGCCCCCTCGCCCTCTCGTTACCACAGGTGAAGTTTGTTGTTTTCAAGTCGACGGTCGAATAAACAGCAGCGGTTTGATCTACGACCACAGCGTGAGTCGGACCGATATTACCCACAAAGCTCTGCTCTCTACACACACACACACGCTCTCATACATCACACAGTCGATCAGGTGAATCCTGGCTGACGTCGGTCGATACGATGTGAGTCGTAGATCACATGACGACAGGCGGCAAGTGTGTGTGTGTGTGTGTGTGTGTGTGTGTGTTACTGTAAGAGGCTGTAGAAATCATTTCAGTTTGACGTGAAAACACTCAGCTGGACGACGACGTCTGATTGGACGACTCTGATGTGAACACGACGACTAATTTACTTATTCCTTATCAATGATCAATAATCCTGCTGATTGATCATTTGGTTCATCACAGTAAATGAAACATCCTGAGACGTTGTTCAGACGTTTCCTCACAGTTTAAACGTTTCATCGTTTCTGCTTCACATCAGGAGCTTGAACTCAATAAATAACTGAGTGAAGCTCAGCAGGAGACGACAGAAGAGATCAGACGGAAACTAAAGTTAACTGAACAACTAAAATATCTGAAGTCTGGACGTGAAGACGACGATGAAGATCGTGACATTTTCTCTCCGTTCTTCATTTGTTGTCACTGTTCAATCATCGTCAGGTAGAAACGATTTACTGCCATAAAACGACCGACGTGTTTGACGAAGATTAAAACAAACAACAAAAAAAAAAACAGAAAACGTCGCAGCTTCACAGGAAACGGTGAAGTTTCTGCTTCACAATAAAATAAATGTCTCCAATTGTTTCTGGACATTTTTCACTTTTTCCGACTCGTCTCTGTGTCTCTACCCGGCTCGGGGCCGGGACTAATTCCAGGAAGTGAATGTGGGCCAGTGTCAGGAGGAGGTGGTCGACTTCCTGATGTGTTATCACTTCACAACGTTACGACAACAAACACGACGGCGGCTACAGATGCTGCTGCTGCAACGTGACGCGAAGACAAACGCGACCAGACGACGGCTACAGATACGCTGTAACAACATGAAGGCAACAAACAGGTTCAGATTCTCTAAATAAACAACAACATTTTTGTCCAAAATGTTTCAGGTTTTTAAAACTTTTTCAGACGTTTTTAAACCAAAATGGAGAAGTTGAACAGTTTAACTATCGATTAGCTTAGCATTAGCAACCACGAGGCTAAAATGAAAATAAACTAGAAACTGAAACAGTCACATGTAACGACAGTTACAATAACTTTGTTACAAACAAACAGTCGATGGTTTAGATGAATAAAGATCAAACACGTCGATGTGTCGTTAATGTTCAGTCGATTATTATCATTTTATAAAACTCAAGTCAAGTTTGTCTTGAACCAGATGATCCAGGAGACGAACTGACTCTGAAACATAAAAACACGACTTTATTCTATAAATATTAACACTTTTATTGTGGTAAACTTTAGCTTCGTGTTCTCCAACGTGGCGCTGACACACGACTCACTACAGACTCAGAACTAGAGGCGACAAACACTGACACGTCATCTCTGTCTTGATTAGTTGATTATTATCTGAGCAACAAACCAACTCAGCAACAAGTTTTGTTCCAAATCTTCAAACATGAAACTAAAACGTTCAGGTAACGAGATGAAGTCAAAGATCAAAGCTACTTTTTAACTTTAATCAACTTAATGTTTTAATCGTTTCATCAGATGACGACGTCGCTGATTCAAGAAGAAAAACACCTGAGAATGTTAATGAGCAGCTGACGACACGTCAGGTACGTGACCCAGCAGGACGTGTGTGTGTGTGTGTGTGTGTGTCACTATATGATGATTCAGTTCACGATGCCCTGAGGACTCTGTGGATCCATTTCCTGCTGCTGCCATGTTTACTGGGAGATGTAATCATATTCCAGCAAGGCTTCCTTCCTGTAACACACACACACACACACACACACACACACACACACACACACACACACACACACACACACACACACACACACACACACACACACACACACACACACACTTGTCTCCACTAACATGACACCGAGCATCATCTCTCTTCTCTGCAGGAAAAGGACAGAAATCTCTGCAGGGTGGTCGGACTGCATTCCTCTGCACACACACACACACATACATACACACACATGAGCTGAAATAGAACACGTGTGTGTGTGTGTGTGTGTGTGTGTGTGTGTGTGTGAACCAGAGATGAATGAGGTGAACGGATCAAGGTCAGTTTCTTTTTGAACGAGCAGAAACTCTTCACGTGAACATTCTACATTACACTACACATACAATTTTCTAATGGTGCATTGTGGGTAATGTAGTCCAAAATATATATATATATATATATATATATATATATATATATATATATATATATATTGACATGCTAACAGATTCAGCTAACATGCTAACAGTAAATCATGAGAGTAAACCTCAGATCCTCCTCGTTGTTGCTCGGGGCGACGGCTCTTTGAACAAACGGCGACTCGTAGTAACGAGCCTCAGGTGATGAGGTGACATCATGACGTCATGACATCATCACTTCAGGGTTCGACGGGTTTAACAGGAAAAAACAAATTAAACTAAACTAAAGAATGAAACGTTGGAGACGAACCAACAACAACTGATCTGCTGCAGCTTTGATCAACAACGATAACAAAACACATCAGTCAGTTTTATTACTGATAAGATTATCGTCTGATACATGAGTAAAACGTAGCAGAAACAACATAAACAGGAAATTCTCCGCAGACTAAACTGTCACCTGAGCATCGAACACGCTGCGACACTTTGACACAGTTTCTGTTACAAAGAACAAAAACATCCAGAAACACGACATGTTTAACTGACGACACAAAAACTGTTGCAACGACGTGTAAAACCTGTTATTACTATTATCATTACCTGTTTAAGACTAATAAAATACATTATATATATATATATATATATATATATATATATATATATATATATATATATATATATATATATATATATATATATATATAAAGTAATAAATCATAACAATAATTCATCAGTGGTTTATTCACTGATGAATCAGCATCTGATCCCTGTTGTTACTTTTCTCTCTCACCACGTTTTCACTTCAGGTGTGAACCAGAGACAGATCCTGTAGGTTCAGTTGAGTGTGAGTGTGTGTGTGTGTGTGTGTGTCGTGGCTAAGCTAAGCTAACAGGCTAACGGCCCTAACAGTCCGATGGAGCAGATGGAGGCCAGATGAGGCTTTGAAGACGAGATAATTATCCTGCACCACACCCAGACAGACCTCAGCACGCCGCCATGACATCAGTCTACTGCTGACAGAGGGTGAGTGTGAGAGAGTGTGTGTGTGTGTGTGTGTGTGTGTGTGTGTGTGAAGGGCAGGTGAACAGATTGCAGCCTGTAAACTCATGAGCTCCTCGTCGTCTTTCTGCTCAGACGTTGCAGAGAAACACTGAATTCTTGTAAAAACATTTAAAAAAGAGAAACACAGTGTCAACGAAGAAGTTTAACGAACATTAATGAAGCTAAAATCTTCTATAGACGAGATTTAACGTGAGGAAGTTATTTAACATCGTCAGTGTTCAGGAGAAGAACTGGATTCAGTTCAAATAAAATGATATTTATGTAAATTATCGATCAAACAAACATCAGATTAAACTTTAGTGGCAAATAACGATGATGATCTGATTTTAAATTTGTTTATCAATCAGATTAAAATTGATAAAACATTAAACATTAGATCAAAGTCAGTGGATCATCTGATCTGATCTAAGGTCTGTTCACTGATAAGACGTCGTCTCTGACGTATAGAAACTCATTAACCTCGTTACAGTTTCTTCATGGTAGAAACAAGGAGACTCTAACACCTTGAACCGCCAACGACGTTTATAACAAACCAATAAAACACCAGTCTGGTCCCGTCAGTCGCTTCATCCGTCGAGTCTCCTTCAGTTTTACTTTCAGTCTCACTCGTAGGTAAGAAAATAAAAATACAGTTTAGGAGTCAAATGAACCCAATCCTCATGTTCTAAATAAATAAACAGCTTCGATCGCAGCTCGTTTCTTTTTCCTGTTTCTCTGTTTTGTTTTTTATTTTCACACTGACTCATCCGTCCTCGTTAAGAGGCTCGTTGAGAGGAAGCTGTGACCCCGCCCCCACCGCGACCACCACCGCCGCTGTGTGTGTTTGTGTCGTAGGAGGCTGATGAAGGTAATTAGCTCCGGATATTAACATCATCAGGAAACACAGAGAGAGAGAGAGAGTGTCAAAGGTTGAGATAAATAATGAAACAGATAAAAACCTTTTACGGTTTAACAAAGGTCACGTTTACATCATTTAGATGAGACTAAAAGTCTCACATTTACCTTCAACATCACTAAGGACCAAGAGAAAGAGTCTCGGGGCAGATTTCACCACAGAGGAGGAAACTGTTTTATATTGTTGTGGAGCAACAAGAGGAAGTCGTCTGTTGACAAACAACTTTGTCCCAGAAACAGACGGAGAAAGTTAGAAACACAGGGAGGACGTGAGACCAGACACGTCACTGACACTGGTTTATACCTTCACTCTGATCATAAAGACGTTAGAATCAGACTGGTTTGAACTTTGACTTGATCCTGTAACTTTATCACAACAAAACGTCTAAAAACTCCACAACCTTCATCTCAATGTTTTATAGAAAAGCTGCAACAATTAGAAAAGAGACGTGAAATCCTGGAGGAAGTGGTTACTAGATGGTTAAATATCTAACACACACACACACACACACACACACACACACACTGCTGCTGTTTCAACCATCGAGCTGCTGTTGTTCTTTTCCCACCGTCATCAATCACACTTTCCTCCTATTTCATCACATTATCAAAAAAATTAACCATCTCACCTCTGCTGACACACACACACACGCACACGCACGCGCACGCGCGCGCACACACACACACACACACACACACACACACACACACACACACACACACACTCAGCTGTCAGTGTGTAATCAGGTTAAATCTCTTGTCTTCGTCTCCAGCGTCTGTTTTTTTAATCCAATCATGTTCCAGTAAAACACCTCACATGCCGCTGGGTTGCCCCGGTAACCCAGTCCTCAGACTCCCCCTCCCCGTCCTGTTTGTTCTTATCACTGGACTGAACTAAACAACAACAACAACAACATCAGAAGATGAAACTGAGACTGACACGTAACAGAAAACACCTTCATCTCTGATGTTTTCATCATTTTCTGACACAAACTGTTTCTTCTTCCGTCGTCTTTTACGTCCACGTCTCCACGTTGATCTCAGCACGTCGATGGAGATAAACGACGTGAACCAGCTCTGACACCGACCTCATCACACATGAATCATCCTCAGCGATCGACGGCGACGTCGTTAAAACGCGACGTTTAGAGAAAAACATCAGATTTAACGAGACACGACTCATCACGTCTCCAGTCGATTCTCTACAGATGAAATTTACATTTAAACTTTTAAATCCTTTTTCTGACGCTGGTGAAACTGCAACTAAACATAAAGATCATTTATCATTTACATTGAATCATAAACACGAACTGACCTCAGGTCTGTTAATTATTCACCGTTTACGCTTTAACGACTTCGAGCTCGTTAGGAATAAAAAACAGACGTTTCTGTGACGCAGCAGAAACTGGATCAATGAATTAAATTAACGTTGATTCGATGATGTGACGAGTGATTTACTGGAACGTTTACATCAGTGGCGTGTTCAGCAGAACACGGGACGCTGGACACGCCTGCTCTGCTGCAGCGTGTGTGACTCACACGTACTGACATGATGAAAACATCCTGCTACGCTGGAGCTGCCATCATGACGATGAGGAGGTGGCGACGGCTGTGACGTTTATGACATCATCAGAGGAAAGAAAAGATACAACGTAACATTTTTCTTCAAGAAAAACAACAACGATGACAAAATCTGTTCTCAGTAAAAAAAACATCACGTTTTCCAACAAAAAACTGCCACTGATCAAACACAAACAGCTTCATGAACGGCTTTTTAACATCATCACACTGTGACATCATCACACTGTGACATCATCAAACGTTTCCTCTTCATACAAACTCAAACATTCACGGTTCAAACGTCAGACAAAAGCAGTGAACGAGCGTTTCCTTCTCAGACAGATAAAGTAAAGTACGTACTCATGATGGGAGTCCAGCGGCGGCGGCGGCGGCGGGGGGCAGGGCGAGGCCCAGGAGGGGCGGGGCTTCAGACAGGTGAGGTTATTTTCCACTGGGTCTTTCCTAAAGGTACTCATGACCTGAGGAGGAAGACGAGAAGAAAAACATGAGATTAAACACAAACAAACGTCTTCAGATTTTATCCATTTGTTGCATTTTTCTTAAAAAACTCAACGTATTGATAATTCTCCTGATTATTTTATGTAACTGGAGCCTGGAGGAGTTTTATAGTGAATAACATTAATGTTTCTTTTATTCTACATCATCATCACCTCCTCCTCTTCCTCCTTCCTGCTACAAACATCTGCTGTGATCAAATGACCGTTCATTACCACGTACGATCGTCTGATTACTGTTATTTAGCTCCAACGTTCACACGTTTGTTTGAAACATGGAACAAAACACGAAGATTTGAATGAAGAAAAACAAGAAATGAGCGAAGCTACGAACTGAATGAAATGTTCAATAGTGTTTTTATTTTGTGACTGAACATTAAAGTTAAACCGATTCAAAGCGTCGAGACTTGTTCTAAAGTGAAACATTCAGTGACGACGACGAAGTTCAGGAAACTTTCTACTTCAGGGAAAGAAGAAAAAAACAATGTGAATTTGTTTTTAAATCATCACAGTTTCAGCAGATCTAAAGGATTTTTACTAAAATCTCAGTCACATCATCATCACAGCGACGGCGCAGAATCACATGACCTGAGATTACATCACTGTCACATGTTCATCTCTGACCTCTGACCCTGAACATCAACCTGAACCTGATTCACTGAGGAAACGTTTTCACGGTTCTGTTCGTTTGTGGAGTGAATGAAAACGCTGAGTCTGAGCATCGCAGCAGGAAACAGGCAGCTGAGTGTGTGTGTGTGTGTGTGTGTGTGTGTGTGTGTGTTGGCTCAGCATCTGCTGCTGTGCTGTGTTAAAGCCTGGTATTAAAAGGCAGAGAGTGTTGGACGGAGCCAAGTGGGATCAGCAGCCAATAAAGACGAGCAGCAGCAGCAGCAGCAGCAGCAGCAGCAGCAGCAGCAGCCAGAGAGTGTGTGTGTTTAGTGTGTGTGTTCAGTGAGTATAAAGAGTGTGTGTGTGTGTGTGTGTGTGTGTGTGTGTGTGTGTGTGTGGGCCACGAAGTCAATTTCAGCTGCACTGTGGTGAAACTGTTCACATTTCTGTCGACCTGTGTATTTAAAGAAGCCGCAGGTTTTATGAAAACATGTGAGTTTCCTCTGTGTGAGGCGGTGGACAGGAAGTGAAGCGTCAGGACAGGACGACACCTGGACGACGCCCACCGGTGGTGAGGAGTAAAACCAGAACCCACCGGGATGGAGACGCCACCCAGGACGAAACGACGTGAACGACCGAAAAGAAAAAACGAAAACACAACGGAGCCAAAAAAAACATGAGGATGAAAATGAAAACATCACGTGTGTGTGTCACCATGACAACGTCGCATCTGCGTCACCATGACAACATCACATCTGCGTCACCATGACAACATGATGCTGATGAAGACAGAAAAATTGGAAACTGGATCCAGACCAGGTCCCTGTGGGACTCCACGTCTAAACACTGGACCAGAAAACATGAAGTTTAAAACTCGTACGATTGTAAAACTCAAAGTTTTTTCTTCAAACACCAACGATGCGTCGATCACAGCTGATTCAATTGACATTAAACATTTTGTTTCTGTTAAAATCTTTTAATGACAATTTATTTTGCTGCTACAGACGTTTTACTTTTATCTGTTTGATTTTTAACATTTAGAACAAACATGAACATATGTTCATGTTTCTTTTGACTCAAACTTTATAAACTGAAGAAACGATGAGTTGAATAAAACGAACTGATCTGCCGTCGTTGACCTTTTAATTTCTCACTTCCTGTTCATCACCGAGCATCAGAGCAAACAGGAAACTTTACTTTCTTCATCCAACATGTTTCAGTTGATAAATAAAATCTGTTTTTTAGCCAAAATGGTCAAAACTGAAGCTGAAATGATCAATTTATCAGATAAAATGTGAATAAAATCAGTAAACTGAGTCTATGTGACGTTGAAACGTCCGTGGTTGAAGCTTCATGACTGTTGAGTGAAGACGTCAGTAGATTTCCACTTCTCCAGTAACACGACGCCTCGATTAAATATTTATATCTCACTCCTGATACTGTTTAATTCCTACAAAATAAAAGCTGTTTTAATCCTCGCGTTAGTGTGAAAGGACTCGTCTCCTCCAGGAATGTCGCTTCCTCTCGTCTTTATCTAACTGAGCCGTGAAAAAAAAATGGGGCTGATCCCAGAACAGCTACGGTGACACAATGGCTCCAAAATAAAAGCTGATAAAGCGAACACTGTGACCCTGACACATCCTGACACACAGCTCAAACACTTCAACAACCACCACAGGAGCAGGAGGAAATGTCCATGTGTTTCTGACTCAAGTGTGTTTGTTTCTGTTTCACAACAGAGGTCAAAGGTCACGTCTTCAAGACAAAAACAACCTCAACAACAAACGCTGCTGCGACAAAACGACTTGTGTTTCCAAACTGTAAAGCTCTTCACTGAGTTAAGCCGCATTATCCTGAAGTGGGATAGGAAGGATTGACTACACACACACCACCGTCAAGTCAACAACACTACAGGATGTCATCTCCTACTGCTACTTTCACAATAAATCCCACATTTTCTCTAAAAAAGACTCTTATTTACTATAAATACTGAGGAAAATGTAGTTTAACGCCTTTAAAATGTTGCAATGTTACTTAACTAAACTAACTAAAACTAAACTAACGTTTTAAATATAAAGTTTAAATATACATAAATGTTAAAGTCTTGAAACTTTATGGTTGATTTCAAACTTCCTGTTTTGTAAATAAATTACATATTTTTATATTTATATTTCTAAAGTTTAAGTTCTTTTGTGAGATTAATTTAGTTATTATGTATCTTCACAAATGAAATATAATGTTTAAACTGTATATTAAAGTGATTTAATGTGTCGATTTTGGACTTTAACAGACACGTTTCGTGCTTTTATTTTGAAAGTCGCCCTGCCGTATATCCGTCTGAGCTGTCGTGATGTGCAGCTTGACGCTCGTGGCTAAAAGGTAACTCTTCCCGCCTCTACTGAGGCGCGCGAGGCTCAACTTTATTAAACACAAACTCTTTAATAAAAACTCTCTTCGTTTCGTTCGTTTATCTTCAAACATTCACGTGTTTCCGGTAGAAAACAACCGCTTCAGTTCATTTAAAAGAAGCCGCAGCCCCCCCCCCCCCCCCGCGAGCTCGTCAAACTGATTGACAGCAACGTTCGACCAATCAGAGCCCACGGAGCCCGCGGTGACAGCCAATGAGAGGCGGTGATTGGTGCTCGAGCCGCAGTGACTCCGGTGCGCGAGGTTGCCGTGGAGTTTCGACCGCGTCAATCACAACAAAGCAGCGACACGCGACCGGAACTACAACGGTTTGGACTTTCAAAATAAAAACACATTAGTTCGTATAAACACTTAAAATCTTAATTGATACTTAAAAAAAAAAAAAAAAAAACAGAATTTTTGAGTTTTATTGTTGATTTTTTTGAGGATTGACAATTAAAAATCACTTTTACATCATTTTCTCGGATCTATTCTGGTGATTTTTAACATTTTTTACTTAACCCTAATATTAAAATAATCAATACTGATTTTAACAACAAGCTGCAGATAAATAACAACAAATTTAATAGGTTAGTAAATTCAGAGAAAAGTAGATTTAGAAATAGATTTTTATGTATATTATAAAGTGAAAACTTTGGTGGATAAATACTTTGTTGCCACTTTATTAGTTACATAAATAAACAGCAGAGCTACTGTAAATAACTCGGTTATAATATTAATTTTATACAAGTATTGACTTAACGTGGCGTCATGTTGGAGGTTTTGTTTCTATAATAATAATAATAATAATAATATATTTAAATACAATCCAACAGCATCACAAACTAAATCCTCGTACGTGAGAGTTTTAATAAAAGTAAATGATATTAATCTGTCAATTTATTATGGCTCCGAACAACAAGTTAGTTGCTTTTGTTTATATAAATTATAAATACTCAACATAAACGCATTTAAATGTTGTGGAAAGATATTAATAAAACATCATAATAATAGTTTTAATTTTTATATCATGTTTGAGAAATGTATGACCCAACTTTATTTGTTAATAAACAAAGACTTTATTTAGTCATATTTGTTCTTTAATCTATATTTCTATTTTGATCAATTAACCTTAAATTACCCAGAAGATTATATGTTGTATAATAGATTAATAAAATGTGAGAATATCAATTTATATTGTCCTGGTTTAATTAATAAACTTATCTGACATAAATGTATGACCTTGTTTTACCTTTAAAGATAAAAGATTTGACTTTCATTTAGTCATATTTGTTCTTTATCTATTGTATATTTTCTATTGTCTCAATATTGATATATTCACATTTTTATGTCGTGAAAAAGAGTTAATAAAGCATCGTAATAATACTTTGTGCTGTCCTATTTTAATTCATCTTCATATTTGACGTGTTTGAGAAATGTTTAACCTTGTTTTATCTTAAAAGATAAAGGATTTGAGATAGTAAACAAAGGCTTTTATTTTGTCGGCTGATACCGGAAGCGTGGCGGTGCCGTGTGTGAGCTTGCCAGCGGTGGGTTTGGCTAGCTAGGCCTCAGTGAATACAAATAAGCACAAAGTTTACACCGATTAAACACGTCGATTCACATCAAAACAAGGTGAATAATTTCACTAAACAGTCGGAACAAAGCGGTGGAAGCTGCGGCAGCTGCGCCGCCATGTTGGCTCCACTTTACCGTTACCGGAGCTGCCGTCATTCAGCCGTTAACGATAACGTGTCGGTGACAGTTGAACGAATTAAAAAAAAAAAAAAAGTCAAATAAAAACAAGAATAAAAAAAACAAACGTTAAACTGACCTTGGACTGGAGCTGGACGCTGCGGCGGAGACACGGACGGAGGCCGCTCGGTGCTCGGTTCACATCGCTGCGGTTTGTCCGTTAAAGTGGAAGAAAATACGGCCACAGTGTCCCGGACCAGGAAGTCCGACTGATACACACACA
The DNA here is from genome assembly GCA_016801845.1 of Polydactylus sextarius. Taxonomy (NCBI): domain Eukaryota; kingdom Metazoa; phylum Chordata; class Actinopteri; family Polynemidae; genus Polydactylus; species Polydactylus sextarius. The sequence goes on along the minus strand of CM028923.1, from coordinate 841,505 downwards.
CACACACTCACAAACACACACACTCACACACACACACACACACTCACACACGGAGAGAGAGAGAGAGAGAGAGAGAGAGAGAGAGAGAGAGAGGAGCTGCAGGTAGACATGCACCGCCCGGATCAACACACACCGGTGTGTGTGTGTGTGTGTGTGTGTGTGTGTGTGTGTGTGTGTGTGTGTGTGTGTGTGTGTGTGTGTGTGTGTGTGTGTGTGTGTGTGTGTGTGTTACTGACCCACAGTAACCTCCTCCTCTGTCTGTTATATTTTATTTTTAATTAATTTAATTTACTTTTATTTATCAAATACAAACAACAATAAAACATTTATTTTTCCATTTTCCAACTTTTCTCTGACTTTACTTAAACTTACTTTACTAAAACAGAATTATAACGTGATAAAAAATTGTTTTATTAATTAGTAGTTTTTCCAGAAATCTTGTTTTAATCGTAAACAACTTTTTTCAACTTTTACTCACAAAACTATTTTTTTTTTCTACAATTTGTTTAAACACGATTAAAAGATTAAAAAAAGTTTTAAAAAGATATTTAATCACATCAGTTTGTTACTTTAAAATCTAAAATAAAAGTGTTAAACTTTAAAAAAAAAAGATACATGAAAGTATCAGAAATGCAAATTAAACTTAAATAAAAGAAAATGTTTTTAAAGTTTAGATATCACAACAAAAAATACCTAAAAATGTTTTTTTTAAAATAAAAAATAAAGAAAATAAATCCATAAATTTTATAATTATCTGAGTTTGTTGGTTTTATTTAACATTATAAATAAATGAAGAATTAAAAACGTTTATTAAAGTTTTTAAAGTGAAACTAAACTAAATCTATTTATTGTCATAAATTAAAACTGTGTTTTCTTTTATCTGGTGTGTTTCAACAACTGTGATGTAAAAAAATATATTCTAATAATAATAAATAAAATAATATGAATAATAATCAATATGAATTTAATAGTAAATTATATAAAATATCTGTTTTATTATCAGTTTATTTTTTATTCATTAATGTTTTATTAAAATATTACATATCTATTAAAAATAGTCGTCAGATTAAAAACGAATCTAAATGTTTCACATCTGTTTTTACTCAGTTTGTCACACGCGGCTTCGTTTCAGTCGCTCAGTTTGTTTTTTAGAAACAACAGTAATTTTGTGGCCACATCGTTTGTTTTCTGCTTCTGTTGTGGTTGGAGGTTGAGTGAGACGATACCGACCTCTAGTGGCAGAAACACTGACGTTCAACTGAGACAAACATCTGTCTGCAGGTCTGGACAAGATTTATTGGATTTAAGTCCAAGTTTTCAAAATAAAAGCATGTTGGTTATAAAGGAAGTATAACATTTAATACAAATATTTCATTTCAGCCTCTAGATTTATTAAAACCTGGATATAAATGAAAACAGAGACAGATATTTGTTTAAAATGTGACGTGATGGAGAAGAAACAGGTTAAACTGATTTAATTCAAGTTGAGACAATAATAACAGTGATGATCACAGGTTTTTAGGTGAATATTTCTGTTAAAGTGACTTTAAATGATGATTTCTGCAACATGAAAACTAAAAATAACATGTCAATATATAAATAAAGGCAGAACCGTCACACCAGTTCTGATACCTACAGGTTTCCTGTTGTAAAAAGTCTTTAAATCAAAGGAGCAGTGACCATGTGCAGACTCACACAAACTAGTTTCTGTTTGTAAAATCTTCTAACTGGTTGAAGTTGAAGATTTAAAACGACGTATTAATATTGACAACGCTGTGTTTAAAATGTTTGTTTGATTTTATCTGCAGAATTTATGAAACTGACACAGGTAGATAGTTAACTGACAGATTATCTTACTGTCTGTAATTTAGTTAGCTAGTTAGCTTGGTCACAGCAAACTGAAGAGACAGCATGCTAACGTAACTAGTTTAGCAATAGCTAGCTTAAATACTCGCTAAAATATTTTAGTATTTAACAGTCAACAAGCTGTTGAACAGATAGTTGTTGGTTTATTTTACTGTCTAATTTACTTAGCTAATTAGCTTGTTAACTTAGAAAGCTAACTAGCTAACTAACTAACCAATGAACCTCAGTTTGTTAGCTAAGTTAACAAAGTTAGTTAATGTAGCTGAGGTGGTAAAATAGCTAGCTAAATTAGCTATTAATATAATATAATAATAATATACTAAATTAGCTACAGTGGCTAAGTTAGTTGAGGAGAAGCTAAATTAGCTGAATTAGCTAAATTATCTGATTTTTCTTTTGACAGTTTTTAGACGAGCGACAGCAGTTTTAGAACAATTAACCAACTGAACACTACTTTTATACTTAATAGTAAAAATAACATTTCACATCATATTTATTACATTTAATTGTTAAAAACATTTGAACCTAATTTGTAACCTTATAAAAATGTCTCTAAATGTTACAAAATAAAATGAAGCTTTGTCGTTAGTGTTAACTGAATAAACAGATAAAAGGTCCAACTTGTTACATTTGATCAGAATCACGTTGTTTATTGTTTTTCACTCTATTAATCTAAACATTTACACACATTTATATACAAGTCCAACGTATAAACATCACATTTCATCTGTAAACTGGTGAAGATGTTTGACCTTTTATTAAAGATCCAGTCTGTTGTTGTTGTTAATGATGTTGTGTCGTTTGTGTGTTTGTGTCGACCTGTAGTTGGACCAGACGACTGTTTCACACAGCGGCGCCGCAATCACCGAGTTAATAAACCGTGAAATCAACAGCAGCAGCGAGGTGAAGCCCTCGTTTCCTCCTTAACACGGTCACATGACACATTACAGTAACAAATAGTCCGTAACGCTCGGCGCTAACAAGCCCAGCGCTACCGGTCTGATACCGAACCATAAAACATGTTTCCATCATTAGTTTAAACTGGTTGTGCTCGTCCTTGACGACTGAAGGACACGTTCAATAAACGAACACAACAAGCAGCAAATGAATAAATCAATACCTGACTCAGTCGATACTCAGCCGCAGGAAACTGGAGACGTTTGTTAAACTGAACTTAACTCAATTTATCTTTAACCTTTTTAGTCGACGGTGTCACTTTTCTCTTTGTCTCTGTGTTTTATTAAAGACACGAGGATGAAAAACATAAGATTTAATCTTAAATCATCACTTTTTAAAGGTTTTAACACGGCTACATGCACATGGTCTCCTGGTGGCGATGCTGATGCTTTTTAATATTTGTTACTTTTACAAGCTAAGAGGCTAGCTGGCTAACTAGCATGCTAACTAACATGCTAAGCAAAGCAATGCATGATGGGTTATGTTGGACTGTGAAGGATCCAACTGTTGTAGCTTCACGTCTCAGGACTTAGCTCATTTAGATACATTAGCTAACTTTCTTACCTTAGTGATTTAGTTATTTAAACTAACATAGTCACTTCAGATACCTTAGCTTTGTTAGCTACCTCAGCTAACTTTGCTATGTTAATTGATGTTACTTTAATTTAGCAAATTTAACCATTTAGCTAATTTAACTACTTCTACCAACATAGTTACTTCAATCATTGTAGCTAATTTAGCTACCTTAGCTTATTTAACCACTTCAGCTAACTTAGCTACAGCTATGTTGGCTAACTTGGCTACTTCACTTTAACTTAATTAACACGGATCAGTTAGCTAACAAAGTTAGCTATGTTAGCTGTCTTGGCTAACTTAGTAACATTAGGTTATTTCATAACTTTAGCTAACTTTACTATATTAGCTAACTTGGCTATATTAGCTAACCTGGCTATATTAGCTAACTTGGCTAATCTAAATATGTTAGCTAACTTTGATTTCTTAAGTAAAAAGAGTTAATTTAGCTTCGTTAGCAATGTTAAACGTTGACAGGAGACATCACGTTCTTCCTGTTTCTGACAACAGTCCAACAATAGATGTGCACTTTAAATAAGTAAATGAACATACACAGGATAGTTTATAATTCTTCTGAGATGATATAACTTTGGTTACTTCATCTGTTACAGTGACGGTGATTTTAAAAGTGTAAAGTTTGTCACCATGAGTCCGTTTGTACTACGACACCACTGGTTTCTGACTCAGATCAAAGCGATTAAAGATCCAGGACGTTCACACATCAGTGAGGAAGAGGAGGCTGTAATGAAGGTTTACTGTTAATCTCATCAAAGAGCTTCTTGTTTAAAAACACAGCAGCTTTATCCTTTACTCCATTAATGAGTCAAACATGATGCGCTTCCCTCCACCACCACTAGATGGCAGCAGCGTATCAGCTAACGATGCTAACGCTACATCCCTGTAACGTTTGTATTTTATTTATCTGAGTCTGTTTGAACAACCTGCTGAATATTAACAAAAAAAGAAATGAGTCACTTTAATTCTTCAAAGAGAAACATGAGAAGAAATAAAATAAAAACACTATAATTTAATTACCTGAAGAGAAAAGAAAAAAGACTTTATTTTGGAATTTAATTCAGTTTCACAATACAATTAATTAATTAAAGAAAAGTAAGAAAGAAAAACTGTTTTGCTTTTTGCCCCATGAAAGTTGATAAAGATTATTTATAATGTTGAAAGTTTTTTTTTTTTAAATGTTATATCTTATAGTTTTAATATTTACTATCTAATAATATAAAATGTGGTGACATTAATTAACCACTGTTTTGTTGTTTATTTTTATATAAAAAAATATTTTCAGGATTTAAACATTTATTTTTTCTTCACAAAAGGAAAACGTTCTGTGGTTTTACCTTTTTATTCAAAATAATGTGATTAGTGGCAGTTTTCTCTGCAGGAGAATAAACTACACTGGCATTATTATATTTTATCCTTTTTTATTTTTCCATCTTTGTTGTTATCATTTAATTCAGATTATATAATTACGAGCCTCTAGACTGTAGAGTTTGTAAAGAGCTTGAATCCATTTTCTCTCCTGATTGAAGTGTGTCCTGTTTAAAAGTGAAAATAAAGTGTCAAGAACGTGAAGCTACGACTGATGCTAATATGACCACGACGTCTGTTATTACAGTATTTATGTCACTTATGTCAATATACTGTTTTATGAATTAAACTAGTTAAACAATTATAGAAGGAGGTACTGGGATGGAACAGCCACCCTAGGTAACTAACAAGTTAGTGAGCTAGTTAGCTTGGTCACTTCGCAAGTTAACTAACTAGTGTAACTTGCTAACTGTTAAATTAGTAAGCTAATTAGCTTGGATGGTTGCAGTCAACAAGCTAAACTGAAAGTTTGACAGCTAGCTGTAAGTTTAGCTCACTGACTGTAAGTTATTACGCTAATTAGCTTGCTCACTTATGGAAACTGTAAGGTACAAAGCTAACTAGCTTTATCATTTATGTTAGACAAAATCTGATATCAGTTTAGTCTAGTGTCTTAGTTTGTCATTTATTTAGCTAAACTGAAGGTTAGCAAGCTTATCTAACTAGTTTAACTTGCTAACTTTTATATTAGTAGACTAGCTAACTTGAACACTTGCTAAACTAGCCACATGCAAGTTATTGTCCTAATTACCTTGGTCACATATTGGAAGTATATTGTCAATATAAATGACTAAGCTAACCAGTTTACTAATCCAAGAGTAAAATAAATCTGTTTGTCAGTTTAGCCGATTGTCTTAGCTTGCTCAGTTAGCAAGCTAACTACCTAACAAGTTTAGCTTGTCAACTGTTAAATTAGTTAGCTAATTAGCTTGGACAAGGCAAACTAAATAAATATTTAGCAAGATAAACTGACAGTTATATAGCTAGTCATAGCTAGCCATTAGGTTAGCTTGTTATAAGTACATTTTTATGCTACTTAGCTTGTTTACTTATTGGCAATATATTGTTTTGTGAATAACAAAGCTAGGTAGCTTACTAATGTTTGGTATTTGGTCAGTTAATCTAAATGTCAGTACTGCTAACATCTGTGAGTTGTTAGCTAGTTAGCTTGATCACTTACTATCAACATATTAATCAAGCTAACTAGGTAACAGCTAACTAGGAGAGTTTTTCTGTCCCATTTAACTCTTTATTGAATTAGATTTGGGACAAACCTGAAAACAAAAGACTATAAATAAAATAGAAATGCACCCGGAGCGCTACAGCGCTAAAGCTAGCCTGGTCTGCTAGCTTGGTCAGCTACTGTTGTTTACAAGTTTCTACAACTTTTGCTGAATTATTTCCTGGTGAAACCAGATGCAAACACACAGATTAAACTAAAAATATCAAATTATTTCTTGTCTTCTTTAACGTCTTCTCCTCACAGGAAGTAGAAAGTTTGTTCTTCACGTCTGTAGAGAACGAGATGATGTTTGTGTTTGTTTCTACTCCCTCGTGGTCGTGAATAATAATCAAACTTTACCTTCGTCCAAAAACATTGAGCATGACGCCTCTATTTTCATCTGCAAACACTGTCTTTGTGTTAGTTGTATTGATCCCATTTCGCCACCGTCTGCTCACTATAAATAGTCGCCATCGATCTGAAGATTTATTCATGTGATATTTATTCTAACAGCTGCGTTTTCACGCTTCTTCAGGTGGAAGAAATATTTGCAGATAAGAAAAAAAAAGTCATGAAAAAACTCTCAACAGTGATGTCGTCAAGGTCGTCTAGATGTATTTAACTCGTCATGAATATGAGTCTTTAATAAACGTGTTATTGTGTCAAAGCTTACCTTGAAACTCTCAAAGCATCCTGGGTAATTTGGCTCCTTGGTTTTATTTTTAAAGAATAAAAAATAAAGATAGAAACATGGGATAAATAAAAAATCTGGAGCTGCTGGACATTTTCTTGAATTACAGGCCACACGTTGACAATAATAAAGGTTTATTGTTCGCCTCGCCTGAACCGCACAATCAATATTTAATAACAGACGTGTTGAACTGGTGCGGTGATGAAAGGAAAAGATGCCAGGACGTAGCCAGAGCCCGCGGCCATGAGGTTATTTGTAGAGAGAAGCTATTAAAGATATAAAAATACATTAAAATATCTGAGTAGATATTTAAAAGTGTATTTTTCCCCGTTCTGAGGAAAAAACCTGTAATAAAAGCATTGTTTGTTTGTTTGTCTTTTCCTGTTTCTTGTATTTATTGTGAATGAAAGGTGAAACCTTTAACCTTTGACTTTCTCTTTCCTCTTTCCTCTCTCTTTCTACTGGGGATGCAGTTGTGACGGTGAGACAGCGACGGGAAGTGGATCGGACACAAAGAAGTGGACAAACAGTGGACAGGCCTCGCCCAGGACAGCGGACAGCACAGGGAGGAGGGACGGCCTTCATCATCACCAGCCAATTCATCAATAAGAGTCAGAAAAAATGTAACATTTGTTTCAACTGAATCTAATTAAACGTCAAAATGAAAAATTTTAATTTTAATATTCAACATTTTGGGAAATATGCATAAGAAGCTACCGTCTGTTAGCTTAGCTTAACTTAAAGACTGAAAACAGAGCTAGCTTGGTTCTCTTCTATACTAAAAAGTTTAATTTAAATAACAGAATGACTAAAGCTCTGAAACTACTAAGTTTGAGCTAAACTGACATTTAGCTAGCTAGCTGGTAGCAACTAAGCTAACTACATAAGCAACTTTACAGATAACAAGCTAAATGGACAATTGAATAGTTAACTATCAGTTTAGTTTACTTTGTGTGAGTTAGTGAGCTAGTTAGCTTACACAGTTAACATTTGATCAACATGCTCTCTTGGAGGCCATGCTAACTAACTTGCTAACATGTCAGTTTAGCCTATTAAGTGTGTTAGTAAGCTAATTAGTCACTTAACGCCAACGCTTTGTTTTATAAGTGACCGAGCTAACTAGCTCCTTAACTTAACAGTTAGCAAACTAAACTGACTGAGTTAGCGATCTTAAAGCCTGTACGTTATCATGCTAATTATCTTTGTCACCTACTGCCAATATATTGTTTTGTAAGTGACAATGCTAGATATCTTACCAAGCTAATAGCTGACTGTTACTTTAGCCTGCTGTAAGTTTGAAAGCTAGTTAGCATGGTCAGTTATTATCAACACGTTGCTCTGTTAGCAACCAGGCTAAATAGCTTCACAGTTCACATTTAACATTTAACATAACTCTTTGTTGAAATAAATGAGGAACAATACTAAAAACAAAATGTCACAAAAGAAGCTACCGTGCTAGCTAGCTTAAACTGCTTCACCTTCAACACCAGTTTCTATATCTTTCTCTGAACTAACCAGACACAAATACACATATTTCCCAAAACGTCAAGTTATTTCTTTAAGATTAGAAAAAAACAAAACAAAACAAAACAGAATTTTGTTTTGTGTCAACTAACATTTTATCGACTGTCACGCGGCGACTTGGGCTACACAGTAATATACATACAAACACCTCGATGTATATTTACTATGTTTAGTGAGTTGTCACTGAGGGAGGATGGAGTCGACTTTACTATGTCAAAAAACAAAACACGAACATGACGAGAGGAAGAAAGAAAGAAAGAGAGAGAGAGAGAGAGACTATGAAAAGAGGTTGTGAAACAGTACAACATCAGACAGCCACTGGAACATAACAACACAGAGAGAGACGAGTATTAGGAAAAATGGTTTAATATAGGAGACAGAAGCAAAAAACTGCATCACACAAGAACATACGTTTACAAAAATAATTCTGACTGCTTCAGCTACACAGTTAGTTCACAGAGAAGGACAGAGAAACCGGAAAAATCTAAACAGCTAAAAGCAAAAAATCTTCTAATTAGTTTGATCTCTTTATTAAACTAATACATTTAATCCACTGAAGGTGACTAAATATTTCTATTCCTTCTTTTTCTATAATTGTCTTAAATCGTGTAGACGGCACAAATACAGAAGTCAAATGAAACTTACCGCTGTTGTAATAAGACAAACTCGCTAAGAAGAACTATTTATAAAGCAAAAAACAAAACAAAAAAACAACAGAAAAATCCAATATAATCTGACACTCACCTACCCTCTGTTTGATCGGAAAAAAAGAAAGAACGAATCCAGAAAGAAAGAAAGAAAGAAGTGAAAGAAATAAAGCCAAAGATCTTCTAGAAAATCTGATATCAAAAGCCAAACTTCCTTTTGACGCCAGCTAGAAATCAATCAATCAGTCAATCAATCAATCAATCAGTCAAACTCGGGGACCAGTCGAGGGTCAGGCCACAACCACCAGGCCAAGACAGCGTTGTTTTCTAAAGAGTTTTTTTTTGTATCCTTTAATCTCCAGTATAAAAAATTCCACTGGTACAAAATGCATAAGTACAATCAGTTGTAGAAATAGGAAAGCCTGCATTTTTTATACTTTTTTTTTTATACTTTTTTTTTTTTAAATCCCATCCAGTGACAGATTTTTCCGAAGTGTTCGTCAAACAAAACATACATCACGCTTTTACAGGATCCACTGAAATGCATTGACTTTGGCTTCTCTCAAGACAATAAAACTACTGAAAACCATTTGTTGTTTTTTTTTTATCAAGAATTAAAAAGAAAAAAAAACAACAACAAGAAAAACAACAAAAACAAAACAAAAGAAGAAGAATTCCTACAGACAACAAGCTCTTTCTTTTTTTACGGCACGTAAAGAGAGAAACACACAAAAACTTTTTGACATAAGCCCATAATGCAAAGAAACAACAATTATTCAATTATTATAATTTCATTTTTTTTCTTTTTTTTTCAAGATTTCATTTGTTTGATAAATAGCACTTAAGATAATTAAGAAAGAAGGAGAAACAGAGAAGTGAAGCCGAGCGGTGACAGCCCCTGAGGCGAAGCCGCTCGACAGGAAACCACCGTTTTTCTTTGTGCTTCGACGTCGACGACACGAAAAAAGACGAGAGAGATTTTGGCAAATTTGAAACGTTAAGTTTTCTCGTGTGAGTGTACTGCATTCAAGAAGAAGAAGAAAATAAAAGTGTGCTCGCCTCATTTGTCCACCGGGTTTGGTCTCAGAGAGGTTAATAAAAGCTGCATCAACTTCTTCATCGCGGCGCCAGTTGTTGTTTTTTTTTTTTTTCGTGGACGTGACCCTTCGCTTCTCCCTCGACCAACGCGCCGCTTTATTTCCCACATCACTATTCCAATAAGACGTTTGTAATAAACCCTGTTAGCCTCGGAGACAACAACCAACAACCGCTCTTCTCTTTCTCTTTCAATCGTCCATTTCAGCTTCTCTCTCTTCGCTCTGATGGACAAAATGGCGGCAACGACGTGGCGGGAAGTTTAAACCGTAACACGAATGTTTGGCACGAATCACTCGACTTGACATTAACATCTTATATCGTAGATAATCTGATAATACTGATACGACGCTCCCTGGTTAAGGCGACTGGTGAGCTTCTGTAGAAAATAATGCTGCCGTAAACGAGGCGTTTTTTTTTTGTTTGTTTGTTTGTTTGTTTTCAGGGAGGTTGTTGGAGGGAAAACGGGGGCAGTTGAATCGACTTGACAACATTGTGCCATGTAAACGGCTCGACTATGAGAATGTCAATAACACGCTTTGGCATCTAAACATGATTTTGGCCCGTTACACCACAAAACTTACACACGGACAAGTCGTACAACCACTTTAAAAAAAACATTAAAAACGACAAAACTATTTAAAAAAAAAAAAGATAAAAACTATCACCGACAGCGACGTGTGCTTGTTCCTCAAAACATTTGAGGCTTGGTTGTGAACGAGAGGCGATAAATTAACACGTTAACATACTGTCCTGGAAGTGTCCGAGCTAGCTAGCTATTGGTTGACACGCTAAACTAACAGTTAGCTAGCTAGCTAGCTAACTGTTAACAAGCTAAAAATAACAGTTAGCTAGCTAGCCATCCGTTTATCTCACTTCAATAAACAGTTATAAGTACTGAAGCCAACTAGCTTACAGTTAGCAAGGTAGCCGTCAGTTTAACTTGTTGTATTTAAGTTTAAAACTTAATCACCTGTATCACTGTGTTGTTCTGTAAGTGACAAAGTTAGCTGGCTAACAGTCGACAAGCTAGATTTAGTTAGCTAGCTAGCTAGCTAGCTGTAAGTTAAGCCCCGTGTCACTAATTGTTGACTTTGTTTTGTAAGTGACAAAGCTAACTAGCTAACTAGCTAATGTAATAGCTGGCAACCTAAACTGACATACCTAGCCATCACTTTAGTTTGCTGTCTGTGAGATAATAAGCTTACTAGTTTGGTTAGTGACCAAGCTAACTGACAGTTAGCTACCTAGCTGTTGGCAAGTTAAGCTAGCAGTTAGAGAGCTAATCTACCTTATTGTCTGTAAGTTAAAAAGCTTACTAGCTTGGTTACTTAATGTAAACATATTGTTCTGTAAGTGACTAAGCTAACTAGCTCAATAACTTTAACAAACTAAACTGACAGTTAGCTAGCTGGCTATTGGTTTAGCCAAGCCTAAGCTAATAAGCATGGTCATTTATTATAAATATATTGTTCTGTAAGTGTCTGAGCTAGCTTGTTTCCTAATTTAACTGTGAGGTTAGCTTGCCAAGTAACCAAGCTAACTAGCTTAATAGTTAGCTAGCTTTTTAGCTACTAGCGACCGTCCCGCGTCTATCAGGATTATGTGCTTGTCCTCAAACATTCGAGGCTTGAGTTTCTGTGCTGACATCATCATCATCATCATCATCTGAGACGATGCACGAGAAGCTAACGTAAAGTTTACGTAAAGTTTACGATCTTCAGCGGTGACGCTTACGGCTCGAGACACTAACGAAAAAAAAAACATTTGGAGGCCTCGTGTACGACTCTCGAGATGCTAATATTTCTATATAAAGAGAGAAGAGGAGTGCAAAGATCGGCTTAAACGGCTAACGGCTAAAAGTATCAGTGCGTGAGTGTGTGCAGCGTCTGTAGGGGGCGCTGTTGAGGCGTTCACACTCAGGGGCTCTCACACGCAAACAACAACAAAAGTGAGAACTGTGAGGTCTGCACGAGAGTGTGTGTGTGTGAGTGTGTGTGTGTGTGTGAGTGTGTGTGTACGTATATAGATATATATGACACATGGGCACTTTTTTTGTTTGTTTTTTCTTTTTGTTTGTTTGTTTTTTTTTACATCTTTACAAAGAAGAAGAAGAAGAAAAAAAAAGCAAACATGACATTTTCAGGCAACAAGACCACAGAATAGCAAGTTAACAAACTCTTTTTTTAAATCTATATTTTTAAATATGAGGGATCCATACAAAACACTTATAATAAAATACCCATGTTATCAAATAATTTCACAAGAAATACACTGACGCGCTAGGCAGGAAGTACCTTCAGGATTTGGCACTAAACTCCACTGATCTCGTCTTTTTTTTCTTTAATAAGACAATTTTTGCCGAACAACAAAACACATCTAAATATTGTTTCCCACGAGAGAAATAAAATAATAATGACATTGATGCTTCACAAGCTGACATTATATATATTTATATATATAGATATATTTATATTTATATATATTTTTAGGAATTTTTATATAACTAATTAACCAACAAGAATTTTTTTAGCAAATAGGGACTCCTTAGAAATTAAAAAAGAAAAGAAAAAATAATAAAAAATAAAAATCAAATAAAAGAGTAAAATTATAGTAATATGAAAGGCTTTTGTCTATTGTTCAAGTAAACTGATTTTTTAGTTTTCTCTTGAAAAACATGAGACATTTAAGACCGTTAGACTTTGTGATGAAACCACAACTAAACTCACAAGAAGCACCGACGTTAACGCAGGTTACAGGTATATTTTTTTTTGTTTTTTTGGCTTTTTTTGTTTGTTTGTCCTCTATACATTTAAACAGTAGAAAATATAGGTCATTTCATCATGTGCATTTATTTAAACCACGGATTGTCTATCTGTGAGTCAGTTCAGCAAAAAGGTGACAACAAGTAGGTAGCATTTCTCCCCCCCAAACAGGGCAAATGTCTTTTTTATTTTTATTTTTTACCTTTAAACTACTCTAGAAAAAAGTGGTTTCTATATATAGACTTTGAATGAGAAACAGAGCCACTTAAAATGGCCTTATCAAAAAACTTTACACTGCCTGAAAAATGTAAAAACCATTAGAGAGAAGCTCTGAGAAGAGTCTAATAATATTTGATCAGACAGTTTTTGTTCAAAACTGTGTGGAAGTAGTCTTATATTTCAGAGAAAGTGGCACCGGCGAGCTGCTTCTGCGCCGCGCTCTCGTTTTTATCGTTTTGTTTGTTTGTTTGTTTTTTGTCTGTTTTTTTCGGCGCCAGAAGCGAAGCGACGCACCACTTCCTGTAGTGAACTTTCAAGTTTACTTTAAATGAAGAAGAAAAACGAAAAAGCTGACATAAAGAAGAAGAAATAAAAGTAAAATAATTTTTTAAAAAAAAAAAAAAAAAAAAACTGGAAGTCACTTTGCCACAGGTTGTTTGTATTTTTCTTCCCACAAAAAACAACAAAAAACAAAAACAAAAAACAAAAACAAAACATTTGTTTTCCATAAAAATCTCAGTCTTTTGTGTTTTTAAGAATGCAGCTTTAAATCTTTTTCACATTGATTCATTTCCTCCCCCTTCCTCCCTTTATCGCCTCCCTCCCTCCCTCATGGAAAACAGGTCCAAATGAGGTCACATGCAAAAAAAAACCAACAACAAACAAACAAACATAAACCAAAAAGAAACAAAAGTCATCAGTAGGCGGCGGCGGAGGAGGAGGAAGAGGAAGAGGAGGTGAGCTCGGAAAAAACAATCAATGACGAGGGAGGAAGAGGACGTTGTTGTTGTTTGGTGGGGATTTTTTTGTGTTGTCATGGTGTTTTTTTTTTCTTTGTTTAGAAGTTATTTTTTTTGTTTTTGTTTTTGTTTGGACGCCACGGAGACATGCTAGGCAAACGATGAGCTAACAGGCGCATGGAGGAGGAGGAGATGAAGGTTTGTTTCTAAAAGGGGGAAAGAAAAAAAACACAGGGGAGAGGAGAGAGTCAGAGCGACCACACCACAGCTACAGCATTGTTTGTTCATAAACAATAACAACAACAACAACAACAAACAACGAGGAACAAACAACAACAACAACAACAACAGCAACGATGTAAAACTTGCAGGAAACAGCAACACCAACACGATTTTTAAAGTTTGATTTTGATCCGTTGTGTCTTTTTTTTTTTTTTTACTTTGTTAATACAAAATGTAATAATGTAACACACACACACACACACACACACACACACACACACACACACACACACACAAAATAAAAACAGAGAGCACCCAAAGCGTTAATCCATCACATCCCAGATGGATAATTTGTGTCATTTGGGAGGAAAATAGTTGAATAATATTAAATTTTTCCTTTTTTTAATGTTTTTTAATATATATTTTTAATGGGGGGAGGGAGGAGTGGAAGAGGGTGTGTTTTCATTAAATTTAAATTTTTAAAAATATTAAAAATTTTATTTTAAAGGTGATGGGATTTTTTTTTTAAATAAAGATAAACAAAAAAACGGAAAACACTGAAAACAAACGAACAAACAAACAAATAATAATTAAAAAATAATTGAAAAAAAATAACAAAACGCGGAAAAAGGTAGAAAAAGTTCGACAAGTGAAGGAGACGGAGGAGAAGAAAGAGGAGGAGAAACATGGAGGATGACGGGGGCGGAGCTTTTGTGAGGTTTAAAAAAATGGCGGCGAATGTTGAGGTTGTTTGTGATGGCAGGTAAAAAAAAACACAAACAAACAAACAAACACGGACAGAAACGCAAAAGAAGTGAAGAAGAAGACGAAGAGAGAGAGAAGAGATGGATGATGGGTAATTTTGTTGGGGGGGTTATGCGGTTAAAAAAACGGCGTAGATCACGTGATCGTTGTCGCTTTGTGTTTGTCGATTTATTTTTTTTCTTCTGCACTGAAAAAAAAAAAAAAAAAAACAAAAAAAAAAAAAAAAAAAAAAAACATGAAAAAACAGCGACTTCTCCACGAGGGTTTTACTTAACGATGCTGTAGAAGTTTATCGGAGTCCAATAACTTAACGATAGGCAATAAATCAATAAATAAAATCCTTTTTTTTTCATCTGAGGCAGTAAAAATGTTGTATAAAAATAGAACTGCTTTTTTACAAATAAAATTTACAGGCCTGTGGCTTTCTGTACTTTGAATTATTTTATCTTTTTTTTTAAATCTTTCAACAAACATCAAGTATTTTCAGTTTCCCCCTTAAACCCATAAACTCTTTTATTATTGTTATTATTATTTGTAGTAATACTTTAATTATTCATATTTTTATTCATCATTATTATTATTATTATTATTATAGCCTTCATCAAATTCTGGATGTTATTTTTGAAAATGTCCGACAAAGACCAATGTGATCTGACCCAGAAAAGTAGTTACTAATTATTTTCTTTTCATCTTCTGAGAAATAAAAAACTGTTTTTTCTTTTCACATAAATAATAAGACGTAGCTGGAGAGTGTGTGTGAGTGTGTGTTTAGTTTTTCTTCTTCATCTTGTGGTGGTGGAGTGTAACTGTATGGCAGGCTGAGAAAAGAGGCCACTAACGTTTCATTGACATTTTTGTTTTTTTGTTGTTTTGTTTTTTTTGTTTTTTTTGCAGCCTTTGCTTCCTCCCGGGTTGCCAGCAGGCGTAAGACAAGGTTGTTGTTGTTTTTTTGTTTTTTTTTCTTTAAAAGTTAAGTTTTGGAGAAGCAGCGGCGGCCTGCAACCAACACCGCGGAGGTCAAAGGTCAAATGTGCATATCGGCGTGCGCGTCAAAACCAAACCAAAAAAATAAAAATAAAAAATTAAAATTAAGTAATAAACCCTTCATCAGGGCTCAAGTTCACGTTGAGAGAGAGGAAAAAATAAAATAAAATAAAATAGAATAAAAAAATCATCATGGCTCCTTTGTACCTCGGCTCTGGCTGAAACTAGTCCTCAAAAATGTATAAATAAAAAATTAAATAATAACTTTTATTTTCTTCTTATTAAAAAAAAAAAAAAAAAAAACCAAGATAGCTACTTCCTTCCATTGTTAAAAAAAATTGCACAAAGTAATGGCGGTTAATGGAAGTGTTCATGTGTGTCAAAAAATAAAAATAAAATCGTAATAAATAATAATACTTGAAAGCTAACATGAAAATCTTCAAAAAAAAAAAAAAAAAAGGCAAGAAAAATAAGAAAATTAAAAATCAAATCAAGGCGTGTGTGTCTCCCTCAGGGTGGTTGTAGGTCGTCTCCCCCTCCCTCCCTCCCTCCCTCCTCCAACCTCCCCCCGTGTTCCTGTGTAGAGGTCGTGGCTCGGTTTGCTGTTGTTTCTTTTTTTTTCTTTTTTTTTGTGTTCAGTTTCATTTTTCTGTGGGGGGGACTTACCCTAGCAGTGCTAACATGGGGAGCAGATAGACCCTAGTGCTAAGATCAGTACGGTTTGCTGTCGTTCTTGGAGCGTTTCAGCTGCACCTTCAGCCGCTTCATGCCGATCTGGAAGCCGTTCATGGCCTGGATGGCTGCCTGCGCCGACACCGGATTGTCGTAGCTGACGAAGCCTGTAGGGGGCGTCGGAGGGGTGGGACGAGAGGAAAACAAACATTAAAGTAAAACACAGTTATATGGCTTTAAAAAGTGAAACGTGGTGGCCATGTTGTTTACGTAGCCCAACAAGAGGAACCAGGCTTGTTGCCAGGTAGCGTCAACAAAGCGCGGTAGCTAACGCAGCTAGCTTGGTAGCTAGTTGACAAACGTTGCTAACATTCAGTACAATGTTGATGCTATTTACTTTTCAGTTTTACGAAACATGCCCGTTGTGCACTCAGGAAACAGCAACTATAGCTATAGCTATAAAGCTAACTATACTTATAATTAGCTAGCAATAGCTAGCTAATTATAAAGCTAGCTAGCTAATATAGCTAGCACAGAAATTCTCAGACTGTCAATCATCCAGAGCAGTTGTTATTTCTGTGAACATATTTTAAAATGATGATATTTCCCTTAATCTTCATCATTTCCTGTTGTTGTTTTCGTTCTTTTCTGACGCATGACATGAAAATACAGACGTCAACAACCTCGGTAACTTGTTACTTCAACTACACGCCGACAAAACAAAGGTGTTGTAAAAACACTGTGGCGTTAAAATGCTACACGAGGCGTCCTCACTGTGTCGTCTGTGTCTTGAGAGCTGATTTATCAGGATTACATTTACACCGACATTAAAACGCACCTCTGCTAACGCAGTAAGAACAGATTAAACTTTAATGACTCCCACGGGGAAACACAGTGTTGTTTCAGAGACGAAACAATGAAGGAACAACGTCGGGTAAAATGGAGAAGCAGTAAAACAAACAGGAGGTGAAGTGACAGAAGTAAAATCTGCTCTAAAAATACACCACCGACATTTTGTCCAAAGGCCAGAGAGCGTCGACGTGTTTCTGAGCAGACAGGAGCTTATTCTGTTTTATTTCTCTGCTGTTTCTCCGTCGTTTCCTCACACACTTCACTTCCTCCCGTTACATCCTCAACCTCTAAAACTGACAGTAAACTCCTCGTCTCGCTTGTCTCACACTCATCCATCGTTTTCTGACAAGTATCACACACTGTTTGTGTGTTTGTGTTGAGCTTTTCCTTCCCGGATCCTTCGCCTCACATATTTCTGTTTCTCTTTAACTGCTGTTGGAAGATGGAGATGCATTAAACTGACGTTCAGTTCACAACGTGGTTGAACGTCACGTTTCTTTTAATGCAACTGAAATCACTTCCTGTTTCCACCAAAGATCGATCAACTGATAAAGTGACCAAACGTGGAAGATCCTCTATAATTCAACAAATCTGGTTCTGTGATGCTCATTAAAACACGTTGTAGGTCAAAATCTTAAATAGGTTAAATAAGTGTAAACGATGAATGACAACATTAAAACCTTAGAAAACTGTTTCCTTGTAAAAAAAGTAAAACTAGATAAAAACTATTAGTCATCACAACCATCTTGGTACCATCAAGGCTGCAAGACTTTGCCAAACACATAGACGTGTTGTTTGTGTAGATGAAGTGATGAATGACTGATTTACAGCAGTTTTAAAAAGTGTCCCACGCTGGTGCTAAAAAGGTCAACAGCTTAAAAACAACAACTCAAATCATTTCAGACGACAAATTACTTGAATCGCCACAAGTTTCTCTTCAATTTGATACCAAACTTGTTAACGAGAAATGAAAGACGTTGAAGCTACAGGAGATAACGTAACAGGAATATGTGTAAAGAAGCAGCAGCTGAGGAGTCAGAGTGATGATGTCACCGGTCATGTGACTCACTGAACGTTCCACAACACACACCCATTATAAACTCAGAAAAACTGTGATAATTCAAAAACTATAGAAGATCTTAAAACGATGATTAGAAGATGAACAGATAAAAGTCTTGTGAACAATTTGAAGTTTAAATGACGTTTGTAGGTCAAAGTAAGATGAAGCAGTGAGACAGTGAGAAAAGGATGAAGTTTTTGTGTTTTATCCTTTTGTTTCTATGAGAAAAAAGTTGAATAAAATTTGAAATAAAACACTGAATAATGACACAAACTAAATGGGACTAGTTAGCAACTGGACAACATATAAAATAGAAAATATAATAATTATCATAATGATTTGATCACAACAGTGTTAATACTGTTTATCCATATTTGTTGGATGTAAATAATGTTGAATAGTTGATATAAATGTTCTTTAGCTTTTTGTGTTTATGTGATAAAAACCCCAGTTTTTACAGTGTTTGTGTTGGTGTCGTACCGAAGCACTTGCTCAGGTTCGTCTGCTTGTCGATGAAGACTTTGGCCGAGACCACGTTTCCAAAAGGCATGAACATCTGCAGGATGTCCTGGTCTCCGAACTCCTGCGGCAGGTGGTAGATGAACAGGTTGGCGCCTTCGGGACCTGGAGGGACGACACGTGAGGTCACAGACGCTTTTATTTTGAAGGAGCTTTGTGCGCTATCGTCATAGGAACGCTGTGATATTTGAGTGTGTTGTTGCTTTTAAACCACGCTGTGTGATTGTGTTGAACATTAAACATAAATAAAAGCTTTTGGTTTTTATATAATAATTATATTTCTACTTTAAAACTCAGCTCCGTTACGTTCTATTTGTTCATTCACTGATGTTTCATCAGGTGTCGGAGGTCGACCTCCTCCTCCTCCAACATCCCGACAGGTCACTGCCTCTAAATGAAACCTGGAGGGAGGCGACGCTGATGATTCATCAAAAGAAAGAAAAGCATCTTTACAAATGTGTGTTTATGTGGAGCAGAGACGAGACAAACAAACCATGTGGCTGTTGTTTGTTTTACTTCACGTTTCATCATCGTTGGTTTGTATTCAGCTCCGTCGCCTGGAGCCTCGAGATGAATTTAACTTCAGCCTCCAGCTTCAACATCGCACTGACGCTTTTTACTTTTTCTCTCTTTCATACAAGATATAATGAAATTAAATGTACAGATATTAATTAAATCATTAATGATACTCAAGATCTCATATTAAACACTAATGTCTCGTTAACTAATTCATCATCACTGTAAATTTTAGATTTGGTTCAAAATTTCTTCAAATTAAGCAACATGAGGAATTAAGTTGATTTCATAGCTTGAAATACATATTTTAACAATATTAAATATATTGTAATGTTCATTACTTTCTGCTGAAGCTGAAGGTTGTTCTTGGTGCTTAAAGAGCGACAGTTTAAAAACAACAAGTCGTATCAGTTCAGACGTCACACAGCTTGAATCGCCACAAGTTTCTCTTCAATTTGATACCAAACTTGTTAACGAGAAGTGAAAGACGTTGAGGCTACAGGAGATAAAGTAACATGTGAAATACGTGTAAAGAAGCAGCAGCTGAGGAGTGAGAGTGATGATGTCACCGGTCATGTGACTCACTGAACGTTCCGCAACACACACCCATTATAAACTCAGAAAAAAAGCCCCAAACTTAAACTATGATAATTCAAAAACTATAAAACATATCACAACAATTATTAGAAGATGAACAGATAAAAGTCTTGAGAACAATCTAAAGTTTAAATGACGTCTGTAGGTCAATCTACGATGACACGGTGAGGCTTAAAAGAGGATGACGTTTTTGTTGAATTCAAGAAATTATCCATTCATTTCACCAACATTTTCACTAAAATGTAGCAGCTGTTCTGTTCTGTTAGTAATTTAATTTGAGCTGCTAGATTTAAATATTTCAGTTGCTGCTAACTAGCTAGCTAGCTCGTAGCGGTGCTGTTGTAGTCAGGTCCGACATCCTGTGGGCGGGATCCGCCATCTTGGATAGTTGTAGTTTTTCTTGTTCTGCTCAGCTGGAGAACTGGGTCACGTCCTGTTACTTTAAGCTAGCCGATGCTGTTAGCTGTTAGCGTGCTAGCAGCGACCACTAACAGCTAGCCAGCCCTACCATCCCTCAGATACTGACCCTCCTTCTGGCTGCCGGCGGCTCCTTGCTGCTGCAGCAGTGACTGGCTGTAGAGGGTGGGCAGCGCGGCGGCGGCGTACTGCTGGATCCCTGAGTAAGCCTGCGTCAGCGCGTCCATGGTGCCCGCCGTCCCGTTGGTGAGCCCCGCGCCGCCGAGGCCTCCGTTTAGAGCCGCCATACCTGAGAGCATTTGAGCAACTTTACATAAAACCCAACAATAAAGAAAGAAGAGTGCACTTACTCATTAGCGCTCCCACTGAAGGTTGTGTTTTAAACCACACATACACACACTGACGTTACCACACAAACACACACACTTACTGACAATAAGTTACACAAACACACACGGAAAGACACACATCAACACGTCGACACGTCAACACAAACAGGACAAACAGTTTTAATTTAAACAGTAAAGATACAATATGAGTGAAGCTGATGACAGCGAGAAGCGACGTAGCGACGTAGCAACGTAGCGACGTAGCAACGTAGCATGCTAACGAAGAAAAACACAACGTTTACGACACAATGGACGAAGATGAGAACAGACACACGATGATGAAACAGTTAAAATATAAAACACTGTTTGTGGATTAAAAATAACGACATAAAAACAAATATTTTAGTGGGAAAAAGTCTGAACTATTTACTAGAAATGTAACTGTCAACTGAAAAACTGTTTGTTTTAGTTCTTTTTAATTTTTATAAATATAAAAATAATAATAAAAATATTTTATAAATTAAAGTAGTAACAGGTGAAAAGTGTGAAGACGAAGGAAACATTTTTCTGTTGAAATGAAAACGGATGTTTTTTTCTCTTTTTTATTAAGAAACATATTTAAATATATTTAATTCAATATAATAAACTTTGGCGTGTTCTGTGTTTTATTTCATCATAAAAACGTAAAACTGGTTCAGTTTATATTTTCTTGTGTTTTACTGGTGATTTGTTTATCTGAGTTTTTTAAGAACTTTTGGTAGAAAATCATCAAGTGTATTATTTCTTTAATAAAAAATGATCTTGTTTATTATTTTTATGTTTCATTTGAAAATCGACACATTTCATGTCGACATTTTCTGGGTCGTCCTTGTTTTTTTGGTTTGTTAATGTAACATTTTTCATCTTTGATATAAAATTTAAATTTTCAAGGTAAAAGAACAATATTTGTTTTCAGGGAGAAAAATATCGATTCAAAAATAATCAGATTTCACCCTTTTCAGCCTTAATATGTTTAAATAAATGTTGTCTTTGTTTTTCATCCATGTACTATTTTTGTTTTTCATCCTCCTGATGAATAAATATCAGGTTTTTAAAGTGATAAAGTCAAATGTTGCTCCAATAAAACAACATCAACCTGCTGATTCTAGATCGTTATCGAAGTCACGACAGTCGAGTCCAACAATAAGCAGCGATGCAGAGAAGAGGAGGAGGAGGAGGAGGAAGATGGTATCTAGTTTAAAAATGAAGGGACGCCGCGGTTACACTCATTAGTCGCTTGTAACGTCTTAATTCGAGGACGGAGGCGACTTGTCTGAGGACGTCTGACACCGACTCGGTGTCCTGTCGCTTCACCGTCAGACACAGTGAAATAAATTATCACGGCTCCGCTCCGGATTATAGGTCACTCATTTATTCAGGAGTAATTGCACCGGTGACCTTTGCAATTCAATTAAGGCCTCGATGTGTTTAAATGAGGGCAGTTGGAGGAGGAGGAAGGAGGGAAAGAGAGGACGCAAAACAAAATGCAAAGACACATTCCTTCTGAAAGGACGAGTATCGTCCGTGTGTGTGTGTGTGTGTGTGTGTGTGTGTTAGTCATATGATTTACACGGCGGATGCAGCTTCTGCAGCGAAAGGTCAGAGGAGAATAATGTGGTGGAAGAGGACAGGATCTGTGCTGTCATAACAGCACTGATTAAGATCCCAGAGAGGTCAGAGACAGGACACACACACACAGACACACACACACACACACACACACACACACACACACACACACACAGACACACACACACACACACACACACACACACACACACACACACACACACACACACACACACACACACACACACACACACACACACACACACACACACACACACACACACACACACACACACACACACACACACACACACACACACACACACACACACACACACAGACAGACACACACACACACACGATCGAACTTCGACTCGTCTAAAAACTCGTTTCAGTTTCGTTCGTTAAAAAATGAAACGTTCTCCTCGTGATCTAAAAATGTCTGTGTGACTACATCTTTGTCTCATTTAATATTCATGTTTATTAATATGTAAATGAACCTCAGCTCAGGCTCCGCCCACTTCTCCTCGGCTACGACTTGTTACCACGGCAACGTTCAAACAGGAAACTGACTGGATGTTTCTGTAGTTACATTTGATCATTTATCACAACTTTAATAATTTTTTTGTCAGCTATTGCATTTGACATGAAAATATTGTTACATTTTATTTTAAAAGTAAAATTTCTGTTTCATTTTTAAGAAACAAACATAGTCAAAATATATTTCAAGCTCCATTTTTGTCCATTTTTTATTTTATCATAAGAAACTTTCTGAATTCATATTTTCTGAAACGTATCTTTTTTGTAAAAACAACTTGTTTCGTTTGTTTCATGAGGAAACAGTTTTCTGTCATGAGAAGTTGATATTTTCTGGTTTGTATGTGTTTGTTGTTAATATTAATACATTTTGTAATTTTTTTGTATAAAATTGAACATGTTTCTTTTCCGTTGGAGGAAGGTGAAATGAAACAGGAAATACACATTAAAAATAATCACATCTCTACTTTTTCTCTTTTTATATTTTCTTTTTTTTTTAAATGTTAATGTGTGTAAATATTATATATTGTTTCTAATACATGTAAATTTATGTAAAATGATATATTTGGGATAAAACTGGACGTTTGTGTGTTTGGTTTCTTTTTGTTTTGTAAATGATCAGATTTTATAGTTTGATTCTGTTTTTGATCCAGTTTTTATTGAAAGTTAAAAGGAAACAGGTAGTTTTGTTTTTAATTTGAAAATCTATATTTTCTGTGACGTTCACGTCTCTGATGAACGACAACAGAAAAAACGACAACATCGACAGGATGATGTGAACGACGACGTCAACTCTGCCGAGATGGCGAACAGCAGCACTCCCACAGCGAGCATCACCCAGGACACAACCAGGAAGCAGGTGGAGACATGAGAGATGGATGAGTCATGAATAATGAATGGATGGATGAAATCCCCGTGTGAGCGGATGAATGAGTGAATCAGCCATCAGTGAGAAGAGTGAAGACAGTTCATTTAAACAGAGACACAGAGAGAAGACAGGAAGTTCTTCTATTTCTTCTCTGTCTGATTTGTTGTAAAATATGAAGTTTAATGTTTAAAATCATTGATTTTAATCTCCGTTAATCAAATGATGATGTAAAAGTCATAAAGTATAAATACTTCTAATCTGATCTGTGCAGCCGTCGACGTTAAGGTTTGAAAACCACATGGATTCTTTGAGAAACTCACCTTTCAGCGTTTAAAGGTGCTACATGTGCACTTTTTATGCTAACGTTAGCATTAGCATTAGCAGCCATCGAAAAGAAACGTTGCAAGTTCACGATTAAAACTTTGTTCGTTTACTCTCCAAGAGCGAACGACTGCAACGGTGGAAAATAAATATAATGCTAACTCCTTATATTACCTACAGTTAGCATTAGCATGCTGATTAGCTAGCCCCAGTCCATCCTGTCTCCAAGTAGCACTGTTAAGGCTAACATTAGCCAAACAAAAACATACATGAAGCACCTTTAAGGTGTTCGAACTGAGTTGGTTTTTACTATTTGTGAAGGTTCAAAGGTTTTAATGTAGCATTTTAGTGAAATTGTCAAAAATACAAAAATTATACAATTTTCTTTTAAAAGAAATCCATCTGTCAAACTCCAATGATGATGTACAGGTTAGAAAGTATAGATATGATCAGTAAATACTGTGCAGCCGTTGACGTTAGAGTTTGAAAACCACATGGATCTTGAGCTACATACACACGTTTAGCTACATAGCTAACGTTAGCATTAGCAGCGGTGTAGAGAAAAAGTTGCAAGAATGAATAATTGCAACAATGAAAAACTAATGCTAACTCTTTCTATCACTACAGTTAGCATACTTAGCTACACCCAGCCCTTGCTGTCCTATGATGTCAATGGTTAATTCTAGCGTTAGCAACCAACATACATACAGCACCTTTAAAGGTATTCAAATAAGTTCGTTTTTATTTTTAGTGCAAATTTTGCAGGTTTAAAAGGTTTTAAAAGCCTCAAATCAAACAAGAAATACATATGTATATATATGTTTATGCTAACGTTAAAACTTAATTTCTTTATTTGCCAAAACTGAAAGACTGCAACAACTACAATCATAACTTTTTCTGTCACAACTGTTAGCATGCTATAGCAAGCTAATCAGTTAGCGACAGCTCGTCCCGTGATACCTCTTTACCAAGCAGCGGTGTTAATGCTAACGTAAGCAAACAACATACATATAAAACCTTTAAAGTTATTAAATTGAATTTGTTTTTATTTTTTACTGTAAATTTTGCAGGTTCAAAAAGATTCAACTTTGAGTTTTAGTGAAAATATGAATTCAGTTATTAAAAATTAGACAAAAACAGATGGAAAAAGACTCAAAACTCCATGTGTCGAACTGTAACGGCCGGCGTGTTGTGAAGCTGTAACACTGCGTCTCTCTGCATCGTGGAGGTGATGTTGCTGCGTGTCTGGAGGTGGAGGTGTAGGTGGAGGTGACATGTGGCTGATGGCAGGGTGAATACTCACTGTTGACGCTACCTGCTAGTGCATTAATGTTGTTCAGGCCCACGGTGGCGCCTGCCAGGCCCTGCAGGGTGCCCAGAGAGGTCAGAGAGTTCATGGCGCCGGCGTTGGAGCTGGCTGTGGTGCCTGCTGCTGGGGGGGAGGTGAAGGGGAGATGGGGGAGGAGACAGGAGACAGGAGGAGGAGAGAGGTACAAAAAAGAAAGGAGGGACGAGGACGGAGGTGAAGAGGGAGAGTAGGAGACAAAGACACAGGCTTGTTATATAAACGTTTCATAAAACTTCACGAAGGTTTCTCGAGTGGAGCTGAAGGATTTTACACAGAAATACAAATAATTCATGACTGTTTCACACACTTTATTCAGAAGAAGCTGCATTTTATCAGGAAACTAAAATATTTATGTTGTGACCTCCAACGATTGAAACCAATGAAACGACTGAAACCGCTGCAGAGAAGATGTTTGAAACCTTTGATGTTTGTTTGATCGTCAACAAGAAAAGATCTGAATGGAAACTGGTGCAAATGTGAGTTTTTGTGGAAACTGCACCACCTTGTGGCTGAGTGGTGCTAACGCAAACATCAAGAGCTGGGAAGTGTCTTCATATGAGGGTGTGATGATTCATAAGTCACTGTTAGCTAAAGTTAGCTAAAGTTAGCTTAGATTGCTAAAGATATGACCTGGATTCAAATTAGCATAACTTCCATGAAGACTAAATAAGTGGAGGTATCTGGAGTATATAAGTTAGCTAATTTAGCTGAGGTAGCCAAGTTAGCCAAAGCAGCTGTAGCAAAGTTAGCTGAGGTGGTTAAATATGTTAGCTCAAGTAGCTAAATTAACTAAATTACTAAGGTAACAGACTTAGTTAGAGCGTCTCAAAATCAGCTGAATTAGCAAAAGTGGCTAAATAAGCTAACTAACATCGCTAAGTTAGCTAATGTAGTTAAATTAGCTAAAGTAGCTGTAACAAAAGTTAGCTAAGGTGGTTAAATATGTTAGCTCAGGTAGCTAGGTTAGCTAACACGATTAAACTACTAAAGCAACAGAGTTAGCAGGATTATCACCAAATTAGCTGAAGTGGTTAAATAAGCTAACGTAGCTAAGCTAAGCTAACGTAGCTAAGCTAAGCAAAGACTGAAGGAAATACAATATTAATATGAAATGTTTGTTTCTGTCTCGTCTTGGAACCGTTTAACGTAACATTTTACAAAAAAATCATTAACTTTGTGTTTGATTTTAATTGATTAATTAACAACTAATTGATCTAATGGGATCTTCATAATAATCATGTGATGTGTTGGAGCGTTTTAACACATCTGATCTGAATCCTGAAGCGAATTAAAAACTTACTTCCTCTTATCAAAGCGTAACCTTGTGTCCATGTCTCAGGTTATGAATGTTTCTTTGTTTCACCACATTTCTTTAGAAATTTGGAAACAAAACGACGCAGCAGAGTTCAAACAAAGTTCTCGGCGGCGGTTTCCTTCTTTTATTGGATCTGAACCCTGAAGTGAGACGCTAACGTCCATGGCAGCTTTAATTAATCAAACAGGTCACAGCGCCTTGACCCTAAAAACAACATGAGAATTGAAGAGAAAGGTTTGTTGTTTTTGATCAAGAGGTTTTTCATAAAAGCAGATAAAACTGGAGCATCGCTGTGTTCATGCTGAAGCTGTGATGGCATTTAAAAAAAAAAACAGAACAAAACACAAAGACCACCCAGAGGAAGCAGACGTATGTACAGAGAAAGCTTGAACACAATCAGAGGAGACCTTTTCATGATTACACGTAACCTTTGGGAAACTCTATGAAACCTCACGTTACGTTTCCACGTTTCCTGCTGCTCAGATTCAATCAAGTCGCTCAAACATTTAAACACAAAAACAACAAGAAGAGACGACGACGAGTGGCTTCGACACAGCGACGCAAACTCACACACATACACCTGAACACACACGGGTGTGACATGTGTGTCGTACTCTACATGGAGTCAGTGGTGGTGGAGGTGGGATGGCGGCGGCGGCGGTGGAGTGAGGAGGAGGAAGAAGAGGAGGAAGAGGATGGTGGCGCACAAAGCTCATAAAAACCTCTATTTTATAAAACCGACTATTTTTAGAAACAAAAATCATCTCGTTTATCGTCGATGTCGCCAAAAAAAGCGAAACCAAACAACAAAAGCAGGACGGTCGTCGAGTTCACGCTGAGATGGAAAACACAGACTGTCTCCATGCAGATCTGACTGGATTTATTTATCAGATTAAAAAAGTGGCGTGACGCTTCGGTCTCAGTGACACATGCAGCATCAAACATGACGCCGACGAGCTCGACCTGAGGGACGACCTCCGACGGGACTGATGGTGACACACACACATGAAGAGGAGGAAGATGAAGATGAAGAAGAGGAGGTGGGATGGAGGCGTCAACGCTTCGTTTTCAGTGAGATTAAAGAAAAATACAAGAAGGTGAACGATGGAGCAGAAACAAGAAGCTTGACAGTAACAAACTACATTTACTAGAGAATCTGATCTTCATTAGTTTTTGTATTTTACTTTTACTTCACAACATTTAAAAACAAAAACCTTTAAAGACTCTTGCTACTTTTCTCTTCTAAAAGCTGATTGGTTGTTTATCAGTGATCAATAAGTAACTATAAACCGGGTCAGATCAGTGTTACAATAAACTAAAGATGTAAATCTTCAGTTGATCTTGTTTCAAACTTTGTTGTTGTAAAGTCCTGAAGTCAGAGGTTTGATAACAAACTAACGACCGTTTCATTCTGTAACTTTCCATCAGTTCAATCAGAGTAACAATGTATCATCGTAACGTTTGACTCTGACTGAAGTCATGAAGTTTGGGATCATCCACCTGGACGAAGACGAGGAGGTGAAGATATTTATCCTGACTGACATGATGGTTTTTAAAACTTTGACACAAACAAACAAACAAACACACGAGGTCACAAACAACATGTCAGGAAACACGTCGACACATCGACTTCACTTCCTGTCTGAATCTACGTCTGAACACCAACATGCACACACACAGAAACACAGCGTGTGTGACGATGATGTCGTTGAGGATGCGGCAACGTGATTGGTTGTTTTCAGATGGTCGTGGTCACATGGTTACACACACATACACACACACACCATGGGGATGTTTGCGTTGATGGCGGTGAGGTGGGTCGTGGTCGGTGGAGGAGGGCGGAGGCGACAACACGGTGGTGATGAACTGCAACAGTGGAGAGCGGAGGCCCCGCCCCCTTCCCTTCCCCCACGGCGTGGACCCCTCCCCCACCCAGAGAGGCTGCGGCGTTACCTGGGCTGGCCAACGCTCCCAGGGAGGCGGCGTTGGAGGACAGGGGGTTTGCGGTGTTGGGGCTGGCTGAGTTTTGGGCCGCCGCCGCTGCCGCCGCTAAAGTGGCCAGGTTCTGCAACTGCAGAGCACTCATACCTGGAGAGAGGAGCCAGAGAGGTGGTGTCAAACCTGGGGAGCGCAGGCTGAGGCGGAGGCCGGGGTTGCTGTTGCCGACCGGCGCCGTTAACCGCCGCTGCTGCTGCTGATGTTGATGATCGGCGAAACTCGACTTTTGAGCCTTTGAATCGTTTCCTGTTTGATCGTGAAGAGTCGGTGGCGTGTGGAGGCGACAGCTGACTTCACTCATCAACTCCAACGGTTGAAGCAGCAGAAGCAGCTGTTGCTTAAGTGTTTTGTGTTTTTACTCTGAAACTTTAACTTGATGTCTGTTGATCTAATACTTAAACATCTACAGCTCTGGTCATAATTAAACCCTGACTGATGTTTTAACGTTTTAATGTTTTTTCAACAAACCTAAAAATAAAAAGTACTTTTGTTGTTTTGCCACCAGGGGGCAGTCGTCTATCAACAAGCTACAGGCTGACGTAGCAAATTTTGTTGTTATCAGCTTCTCCGCGTCTTCGCAGAAATCGAGCAGGATGCTAACATCGCCCCCTGGTGGCTGACGTGAGTTTTTCATCATAAGAGAGAAAGATCAACTCGTGTATTTTATTTTCTTCCTCTGAGGAAAACTGAAGCTGCGGCTCTGAAACAAGGTTTATGGTTGTAGTACTCGTGTAAGCCACCGGGGGGCGATGTGCTTCTGTCACGGTCATAATTTAACCAACAACTCTAGAAATCATTTAACGATATCTGGTGTTTTAATGAACATGAAGAAACATTTGTTAACGTTGTTAATAAAATGACAAATATGGCCTCTGGTGGCTGATGTGAGTATTACATCACTAACAACAGATGGCTGCCACCTAGTGGCAAAAAGAAATAAAATAAATTGAAATAAAGGAGATAAACACTATTTTATACGTTAATTAATTCAACTTTGACACCAGTTATGTGTCGTTAGTTATTGATCAACATCAATCAGGTTCTAATCAGGACGACAGAGACTTGTGTGTGTGTGTGTGTGTGTGTGTGTCAGTGAACCAGTGGGTCTTTTCTTACCCAATCAGACGCTTTCTTTGCCTCATGAGCTTGTTAAGAGTTAAAGAGGGTGAACACTGTCGATGTGGTGTATGTGTCGTATATACAGCAGCGGTGTATATACAGTACCATGGGGGGGTAACACACACACACACACACACACACACACACACTCTCACTCTCTAATACACACACACTCACACACACACAAAGGTAGACACACACTAACAAACAAACGAACGAACGAACGAGACACCATGAAGAAGAACTTCGCCACCATCATCACATTTCTCATTAAATAAAATAAAATAAAGAATGTAACTGCAGCTTTGAAACGGTGTGTGTGTGTGTGTGTGTGTGTGTGTGTGCGAGTGTGTGTGTGTGTTGCAGTAATGAGCGTGTGTGTGTTGTTGTTTTAACTCGTCTGTTCTTGTCATGAAGCGAAGACAAAACTAATCTTGTTTCCAGTGATTTTCTCTGTGAAGCAGCAGAAACTGAAATAGATTTTTATTTGTTCACTGGGGATGAAAAAATAAATAAAAATCAGACGCTCACATCTGTCGCCGTCACTCGTCGTGAACACGTCGATCAAAACTTCAGATCCAGTCGCGTTTTAATGATGAAAACTTTTCACTGTTTTATAATAAAAATCATTTTTCTTCTTTTCTTCTTTTTATTGTTTCTTCATTCAGACACATTCAGTTTCCTCATCAGCTTTATTAATGTTTATATTATTATTATATATTATTATATATATTATTAATGTTTCATTTATTTTCTTCTTTTTCTTTCCTCTTGTTTATTTCCATATTCCTTCTTCTCTTTCTTTCATTCTTTTATTTTTGTTTCACCATCTATTTTTATACCTTCACTGTCTTTTTCTTTCCAAAAACATTCAGTTCCTCATCATTTTTCTTTCTTTAACTTGTTTCTTTTCATCTCTTCTTACGTCCTTTTCCTTCTTTTTCCTGTTTCCTTCGTCTTTCCTCTTTTTCTTCTTGTGTGTTTTGTGAGTTTCAGACTCTGGAGTAGTTTTTCTTTCCGGTCTTTTCTTGAAGCAGCTCAACGTCATCGGACATTTTTTTCGACAGTTTGAAGAAAAAAAAAAAAAAAATTCAGATCAGAGTCGATGAGAGAAAGTGAAGAAAGAAAGTCGACAAATACAAATACGATTTACTTCCCACGTTGGAGTCGATGGAGTATCCGGGTGCAGATGGTGTGTGTGTGTGTGTGTGTGTGTGTGTGTGTGTGTGTGTGTGTGTGTGTGTTATAGCTGCCGTTGGCTGCGTCTAATTGAATGCTCATTGGTGTAATTGAAGCCTCTCAGCTCGGCGACTCGTCGTGTTAAAGACCGGGACCAGATGTCATTCAGCTGTCTCACGTCTCCCTGCCAATCACTAATACTGCCTCCCCCCTCACTCTCTCACAGATGGGAGAGGACTAACAGATCCTCCGATTCAGACGCCGTTACTCACCCTTTGGTTTCCAAGTCCCAAAGCCCATTTATCCACAGAGTGAATGTGTGTGTGTGTGTGTGTGTGTCAGCATCACGGCAGTCGACAGATTTTAAAAACAGCCACGAGGCAACAACACGACACAGAACTGGAGGAAACACACGACACGATAACTCGCTACTTAAAAAAAACCAAGAACCAAAAAAACCTCCTATCATCTTCATCATCATCATCATCATCATCATAAAGCCTCTAAATTTCTTAAAGACACAGATCTTTTTACTCTTGTTTAGTTTCTTCGTCCTCTCGAGGTTCAGATCAACAGGAACCAGGTTAAAACAATCTC
>CM028923.1:665000-805000 GCA_016801845.1 Polydactylus sextarius | reverse complement strand
AGTTTTTTTCTAAATCACACTGAGCATCTTTTTGATATTGATCAATATATTTACAGATACTGATTATCTGTTATTGGCTGATATTTATTATAAATAACATTTAAAGTGTCGGAGTCACAGGAAACGACGGAGAACAACTCGATTGTTTTATTTCGTCTCGTCCACTAAAACCGACAGATCTCACGGAGGCTTTTATTGTGAAGGACTGTGGAGGAGACACACTTCCTGTCACTCAGACGCTTCAGACGTGTTCAAATAAACAACAGACGATTGATTTTATGGTGAAACTTCAGTTAAATCAGACTGAAATGATTCATCTGTTTGTTTTAGACTCAAACCATCGGATCAAAAACATCAAAATCCAAATAAATATCCACAGCCTTCGTTTTCTTTTTTATTTATTAAAGACAATAAAAGGTAAACTAAAGTTAAACCTTTAAGTATTAATCCTCTGTGTCTTTGTCTAGAAATTAAAAATAGGACTAAAACTTTTATAGAAAGAGAAAGTTCATCAGCTCAAACACGAAACTTCCTTAAATTAACTTGATGTTTTTATTTCAACATCTGAAGTTTCCAGTTTGGTCACTTTTAAATAAAAACCAGCAGGGGGCGATGTGACGACTTCACTTCTTCAGGAAGATTTGATGAGTCTCCTGTTTATTGTTAATGACTAAAAAAAGAAAAGAAAAGACTGATCCACTGATTTTATTAATTACAGCAGCTGCGTCCATGGGGACGAACCAGACCTGGAGTCATAAAAACTGTTGTCTTAAACGGTCTCTGGTTAAATATATTTTAATAATAACACGTTGTTAAATCACTAGTGTCGATTTATTCTTGATAACGTGTCGAGTACGAAGGGAAAACTTTATTTGTATTTGATTTTTATCAGGTTGTTGCAGATCTCGGGCGAATAAAGTGGATTTTAAGTTCTTAAACTGATGATTATCGATGTTTTTATCATTTCAACTTTATTTAAAACTCTTTTAAATGAGTCAGTTTGATGTTTCCTGACTGACATCCGAGTCTGCGGAGGCCGACGGGGTAAAAAAAACCTATAGATTCATCATCCAGCAAACGGGCATAATTACAGTCTCCACATTTATAATTATCTAATTGCAGCATATGGAAAAATACCTGAGCACCTGCTTCAGGCTGATGTGACCTCGGCTCCAATCACAAGACAGAAAAACACTGAAGTTTAGTTTGAGCCAGAAGCTGCAGATTCTGCTGCGAATCATTCGCCTCCATCTTTTCCTCTGAAACGCTCCGACACAACATATAATCTCTGCTCCGTTTAGTCTGAAAATCGATGGTGAAATTTGCAGCTTTCAGGACGAGTTTGTTCTCTGAACCTTTATTTACGGCTCCTCAGCCTCTAAATGTCAAAGCGTGTAAGTGTGTGATCTTCTTGTGCTAATGGGACGACACCCGGCTCTTAACTGTGGCGTCCTGAACCCAAACTGTCTGTCTGCACTGTGCTGCTAATTTTAATGTTTCACACTTAAACTTCTTCTAAAGATCATGGAAGACTTTATTTTAAATGTTAAGTTACTTTCTTTGCTTTAAAACTTGTTCCCAGAGTTTATCGTCGTCTTTTAATCTGTTTTTGTTGCAAATTAAAAAACAAACTTCTGGTTTAAAGTTACAAAAATGTTTGATCTTAATTTTTATTTTATTTCATTTCATTTGTTGCATTTTTATTTTTTTTTTTACATTAAAACAGATAAAAACACAAGAAAACAATTAGCTACGTTAGCTAATGTGGCTAAATTAGCTCCATTGGCTACAACTAAGTTAGCTAAATTAGCCAACGTAGCGAATTGTTTTCTCAAATAAATTAGCCATGTTAGTTACCTGAGCTGATTTGTGATACTTTAGCTAATTTTGTTACAGGAAAAGAAGCTGGATACAAATCACAAGTTACTAGCTACTGATGCTAACTTGGCTACGTTAGCTAACTTAACTAATTTAGCTAACTAGGCTACTTCAGATTAACTGAGTTACTTAATTTAGCTAATTTAGAAACTTCAGTTTATTTAACCACCGCAGCTAGTTGACGCTAACTTCAACTAGCTTAGCTACTTTAGCTGATTTAGCTATTTTTTTTTCCAGTTAACTTAGTTATTTCAGCTACTTGAAATGAATTAGCTATGTTAGCTAATTTAGACTATTTAGCCACCTCAGAGAACTTAGTTATAGTTAGTTACCTTTTTATTAACATTAACCAAGAAAACAACTTTAGATACTTGAACTTACTTGGATAACTTTGGTAATTTAGTTACCGACATTATCTAACTTAGCACCATCAGCTAACGTAACTAATTTACACATCGTATCTAAGTCGACACCTAAGACGTAAACAGACGTCGACCCAGTTTGTGACAATGAGTCGATTTATTTAACCTGGAGGTTTCATGTCGACGTGTTATGAATCGTGCTATTAAACCTGTTCGATCGTAAACGTCGTCTTGTCTCATAAAACATCAGCTAATCTGATGTATCGTCCTCATGTTTCTGTCTCGTCCTCGCTGATGTTGACAGACGTGTTTCTGTGTTTTCTCGTTATTCAAACAGACGTTTCTCTGTGTTGTTTTTTCTTTCCTCTCATGTTCTACTTAAGTTCTCGTCTAAATGCACTTGAGTGTTTGTGCATTTACGAAGTGTGTGTGTGATTATATGAATATTCTTCTTCTTCTTTCTGCCGTTTGTGTCTTTACAGGTTCGACGTCTTGCTCAGATCCACGTTCATTACATCCTGACATTCAGTGTGTGTTCACCTGAATGTCAGGATATAATGAGAACTGATACGACGAGTCGAGTCTAGTGACGACCACAAACACACACACACGCACACACACACACACACACACACACACACACACACACACGTGATCCTGCTCTAAGACAGCAGGGTGCAATAGAGCCAAGACAATAACCCAACTCTATTTACCAGACCTCATTCCCTCATTCGGACCCAAAGTAATTACTTTTAAATTGCAAAACTGAGGAACATTAACAAACAGATGCGGCAATTTAGCTTCGCCTGAGGCGAGACAGCTTGTT
Organism: Polydactylus sextarius; assembly: GCA_016801845.1. Classification (NCBI taxonomy): domain Eukaryota; kingdom Metazoa; phylum Chordata; class Actinopteri; family Polynemidae; genus Polydactylus; species Polydactylus sextarius. The sequence goes on along the minus strand of CM028923.1, from coordinate 801,934 downwards.
TTCAAATGGAAATGAAGGTATTTTACTATTGTCCACTGCAACATCACCGTGTTACGCTTTAAGGCTGCTGGGTTGGTTGTTTTTTTTTTTTTTCTTTTCTTGTTGTTTCCTGATAAAAGCGCCGGCCGGTCGCTGTCGGCCTCGTCCGACTCAGAGCGAAGATAATTCCAGTTTAACGCTAAAAGACACAACGGTTAATGTACAGAGTCAGTCCAAGTCAACAACACGACGCCATGTTGTAACCCTTTTAATGTTTAACTGTTCCAGTAAAACGTTCATTTCTCCACTGACAGAATCATAAATATCTTTATCATCTGACATGTCAAGAAACTCTTGAATGTCTGCTGGTATCAGTTGTTGTTTCTTTTCTTCTGTCCCTGATAAAAAATCCTGATGAATTACATTTCACACGTTATTCAGATAAAAATAAAAATCAATGTTTCAAACATTACTTCTCCTCCATACTGAAGGTGGTTGACGACTGAACATCTTTTAAAACGTTGTAATAATTTATAAAACTAGACCATCACCTGTCACCTTCAACAGCTGTAAACGAGGGTCCAGATGTGTGTGAGGTCACCATGAGTCATGTGACAGCACCTGAACCAATCACAGGCCAGAACAGTTGAAACCCAGTTGAATAAACTCTACGTATTAATGTCTATGAGCGTCAACACACACACACACACACACACACACGGAGGGAGGAGCTCAGCGTTTCCTCCACGTCAGGGTCACAGCACATCAATAGCAGCCATGATTATCATGATCAGCTGTAATGAACGGGCGCCGCGGGCGAACGCCACTCGGCATCTTTTTCTTGAACGCAGCCTGTTATTACCAGTTTTTGTGTCTCTTCCTCTCTGACTCTACACAACATGTAATTCTCTCTCTGGGTCCAATCACAGTCCTGTCATCCTGCCCTGTCAACGCTGACAACGACCTCCCCCACCTGCCTTAAATAAAAAAAAGAAACCACACATATGACACAACAGGAGGCGCCGTCGGGGTCCACGTGCAGCTGATGAGGTCTGAGACACGACGACCTCATCGCCACTCGTTCGTGCCAAAAGGTTTTTCTTTTTTTGAGTTTGTCAAACTTTATATAAATTCAGAGGAATAAGAGGCGACAGCTGCGACTTCATCAGAGACAGAAAAGACTCCTCTGTCACATTAATGTTTCATATCAGCTCCGATTAACGACTGTTAGGACCGAATGTTGGAGCTGCACACGAACGGAAACTAAAAACTAGAAGCTGGGACGAAAAAACCGACGTGTTCGTCAGCCATTGTTACGTTTATGTGACAAAACTGGACGCTACAGACACTAACGGCCACGTTGGGTCACAGCTAGCCAGTTAGCATGCTAACATCAGTACGAGCTAGATTATTTAAACTTTTCTTAGTTAGTTGGCTGATTTTTACAGTTTCACTTCACACTGGAAAATGTCACGTAGACAGATTTTTAAACATGTTAAAGCTAGGAAGTTAGCATGCTAACATCAGTAAAAGCAAGAGAGAGTTAACATTAACTTTGGTTTACACTAGTTTTAGTGAGTAAAGAAATACATTTTGATGCTAAACTTGCAGCGTTTCTGCAGGGCTGGAGGGTAAACATGCTAATGCTAATGCTAGCCTTGTAGCAACAGCAACAACTCACATTTAGCTTCTTTAAAGACCAAACCTGATCAAGTTAAGAGGCCAAATCTCCTGATTTCTTTCAAATATAAACAATATATTTCAACCACTGTTTCAAATACATTACACACGTCTGCGTCACATGACACACAGGAAGGCAGATGATTGGTCAGAGTCTGAAAAGTGAATTTGAAGCCTCGTATTGTTTCTGTACATTGTATTTCTGCTGCAACTTTTATCTGTTTTTAGTTTTAGTTTTGTTTTTTTGTGATTTTGACCATATGAACTGAATCTCCTGAACAAGTTCACTGGCTGATTTTTACAGATTTGTCTCTTCAGGTCAGACTGATGTCACACTGGTGAAACGTCACCTGGACCGATGTTAACGCTAGCGGGTTAGCATGCTAACATCAGTAGGCAGGTTCCTTTCTATTGCTGAGCTTTTGTTGAGTAAAGAAATAAAGTTTCATGCAAAACTTGCAGCATTTCTGCAGGAATGGATGGTTAACATGCTAATGCTAATGCTAACGCTAACCATGTAGCAACAACAACTTTTTTTTTTACAGTTTCATGTCTTATTTGACTTCAGTGTTGAGGTCAGAAAGAGAAACATGACCTGAACATGTTGATATAACATGTTGAAACATGTTAAAGTGACAGTGTGTGTGTGTGTGTGTGTGTGTGTGTGTGTGATGTGTGTTACTGTACCTCCATAGTCTGAGACTGGTGCATGGCTTTGATTGCATTCTGTGCCATAGCTCTGGTGGAAAACGTGACAAACGCACATCCTGTAGGGGAGGGAGGGGGGAGGAGGAGGGAGGGATGGAGGGACAGTGGAGGGGAGGAGGAGGAGGAGGAGGAGGAGGAGGAGGAGGAGGAGGAGGAGGAAGAGGAGGAGGAGGAGGAGGAGGAGGAAGACAAGAAAGAACAAAAACAAGACAAAAGGGTTGGACACGTCGTTGTTATAAAAAAACCCAAAACAGAGAACAGTTCACAGTAGACAACAGTTCTCAGTCGCTGTGGAAACAACAGCTGAAATAATGAGCACAGTGTCATGACAACCACAAGCCCCGCCCACATTGACCCCGCCCACCGCCACATCCACCTCATCCGCCCGTCTCTTCTCTCAACGATGTAAATCAGCTTTGAGACAAATTTACATCAGATTTGATTCTTTTTGTTCTGAATTGTTTTTTTAAGAGGAAGGAGATGGCGGCGGTGATGATGAGGATGATGATGACGGTGGCGTTTGGGGCGAGTCAGAACATAATATCTGCAGGGGCTCGGGGAGACGAGAATCAAGTTAGAAAATCATATTAATTAAATCCACAGAGAGACGAAGGAGAAAAGAGGATGAGGAGGAGGTGTGACCGACCTCCTCCATGACTGACACTGATTTGAGCCAATCAGGACGGGACGCAGCCGGAGGCAGGTTGTTATTGGTTGGTTGTGGGTGAAGGAGGGGGTGATGTAAGGGTGAGTTAGAGGCTGGTCGGGGAGTGATTAGAGGAGATAATGTGAGAACTGCTGCAACAAACCCCCGGGCTAATAATATGCTAACAAACTCACTGAGACATGTTAGCAGCTAATGCGCGCACACACACACACACACACACACATGTTCAGGTTCAGCTAAAGAAGCTAATATCCAGGGTCAGATGAGATGAAAGGGCAGAGAGAGGAAGGAAGGAAGGAAGGAAGAAGAAATGCAGTGATGAACTGACGCGAACGTCGTTGTTTATAATTAAAACGCCGTCGGTTGATGTGATGAAACGACGTTCGTCATCAACCAGACGAAGCTGCGTCACAGTGAACATGATGTGGTTTCTTCTACATTTTCTTTGGCACCATGAACGTCAACATTGACCTCATTTATCAAGTCACCTCTGATTTCCTTTTAACACAGATCAGGAGTTTTTCATGACATAAAATGAAACTTTTAGTTACATAAATTTGGCAAAAAACAGGATCAAAGTTAATGCTAACATTAGTTTTAACCATTTAACCGCAAATAATCAAATTTAAAGCTAATTAAGCTAATATTTCTATTACATTTTAGCAAAAAATAGGATCCAACTTTACACTAACATTAGCATTTTTGCAAAAAAGGCTAATCCAACTACTGCTAACATTAAGTTATTTAAAACTACCAAGAATTATTAATTTATTATTATTAATAATTAATTAAGAAGCTAATCTAATATTACCATTAGCATTAAACATTTAGAACAAACTAACATTAGCATTTTAACAAAGAAACAGGATCCATGTTAATGCTAACATTAGCTTTAACCATTTCAAGCAAACAAGAATGATATTTAAAGTTAATTAAGCTAATATTTATATCAAAATTCAGCAAAAACAAGATCCAATGAATGCTAACACTAGCTTGTTTATAAGGAGCTAAAATTATGATTTTGAACAAAAAAAAAAAGAATCGGATTTAATATCATTATTAGCATTAAATGTTTCGAGCTAGCTAGCATTAGCATTTTAACAAAACAAACAGGGTCCAAGTTGATGCTAACATAAAAGCTAAAATAATAATTTTAACTAGAATCTGCTCTGATGTTAGTATAAATCGATTAAAACAAGATAAAATTAGCATGTTAGCAAAAAACCTCAAAGTGTTTAGTTGTGCAGTTCAGTGCTGAGGGGGCGGAGCTTAGACACAATTCAACTGTTGCATCATAAAGTTCATTATGTTGTTAAAGACTTTGAGTTAGAAACCAACATCTGACACAAACGTGGTTTTAACGTGTCAACAGATGCTCAACGTTGTTTCTATGAACCAGCGACATCAAACTGTTTAAACTGAACATTTGTAACCAAATGTTTCCAACAGAGACGACATGATGAATAAGGACTTGTATCCTCCAGACTTCACCCTGAAAGTCTTTAACTAGTTGAGGTGTTTCAGTTTTTACAGCTCAGACATCTTCAGTATTTATCTCTACAGATCTAAAAACATCTCTGTGTTGTTGTCGACGAGGCTCAGTAATAAAACAGACTGAAGGTCATCTGATTCTGTGTCGCTGACCCAGTAAACATCTCGTCGTGTCCTTTACTGAGTCGTTCGTATCTCTGCAGATAGGACGTTTGAAAGAAACGGGTCAGGTTTTTTTCAGGGGACTGTCTATTTTAGACGAGGCCACAATCTGTCAGTTAACTGTTTGTTTTCCCGTCGTCCTCTGCAGAAGACGAGCTGCCACCAGAAGTGGATCAGTCCTACAGGGGGCGTCCATGTGGGTTAACCCACCAGACTGGACCCCATCAGACCTGCGTCTATTTATAAAGACGAGTCGCTGGTTTCATCTGATGGAAACTCCTCAAGTTTGTTCTGATCAGGTTCAAAGTGGACGTCAAACTTAAGACGTGGTCACTGACCTGGCGCCATCTGGTGGCGCAAGAGACATCGACATCGACCTCGTTTATAAAAAGTCACCTCTGATTTCATTTTAACAGATCAGGAGCTTTTAGTTATGTAAACTGAAAACTTTTAGTTCCATAAACTCTGACTTTTAAAACCGGGCGTCTTTATTTCTGCAACAAAAGGATCAAAGTAATGCTAACGTTAGCAAAGAAACAAAATTCACCTTTAAGCTAACATTAGCTTGTTTATAACGAGATAAGATTATGATTTTAACAAAAAACTAAAACCCAAAATAATGTTAGTGTGTTAGTTTTAAATGTTTTGAATTAGCATTAGCAATTATTAGAATTGTGGCAAAACATAGGATCCAACTTAATACCAACATTAGCATTTTAGCATAGAACAAGATGAAATTTATGCTAATCTATCTTAATGTTAATATAAATCATTCAGAATTAGCAATATTAGCATGTTAGCAAAAAACAGGACGCAACTTAATGCTAACATTAGCATTTTAGCTAAAAAAACACCAAAACTAATGCTAACATTAGCTTAACTAGCTAACTAAAATTATGATTTTAACAACTAAATATTAACGTTGACATTAAATGTTTAAAAGTAGCTAACATTAGTATTTACTAATAATAAAATAATAAAACAATAATAATAAATAAATACAGTTTGAGTGTCCGGTCGCAGTTCGTCTTATTTTTCACGTTGCAGCGTCGGGACGATGCTCGATGCTAAAAATACCTCGCGGGCCGCAATCTGTCGTCAGCGCAGAAGCAAACAGTCCTTTAATGAAAGTAGGGTAGCTCCCCAGGCCCGGCCGTCCGCTGGTGGTGTGATCCATATTTTATTAATAGCAGGACGGAGCGGCTTCGTCTGATTGATACCGTGATTTAACAGGAGCTCAGCAGAAGCTGCGAGCAGCGACCGAGGACCTCAGGGACTTCCACCGATCCTTAAAGACCTATTTATTTCCAACCTGGTTACTGAGGTGGTTTGTTGTTTTATTTATTTATTTTGTTGTTCGGACGAGCAGCGTTTTTTTTTCTAAGTGCTTTATATTTGATCTACAGAGGAAAAGATGTCGATGTCACATCTGAAATATTCATGAGGACAAAAGAGAAGAGCTGGAGGAGGAAGGAAGTGAATAAAAAAAAAGAAAAGAGGACAAATTGATGTAGGAGAGGATTCTGGGACAGTCGGGGGGGGGTCATAGCTGCTCGAGGAAGCAAAGGATCATGGGAGTTTGAGTCATTTGGTTCTAGATAGAGAGAAGAAACACTGAGAGAAAATCAGACTCGAGTCAAAACATCGACAACGTTCGACAAGAACGAGAAAAAAATAAACGACAGGAACCTGAGTGACGGCGACAGGAAGTAGAAGAGGAAGAGGACACAGAAACAACAAGGGGGAGACGGGGGGAGGGAGGGAGGATGGGGAGGATGGTGGCGGCGAGAAACGTCCTGACGCTGCGACACAATTTATTTCTAAAGAAACAAACGTCCTGAACGAGTGAACGATGACGAGTGTTTTATTTCTTATTTGAGACGAATCTAAAGATTGTTTTTTTTTTTGAAATCACAATCAGACGTTTCCTGGTTGAACATAAAATGAAGCCAGCGACAGTCAGATGATCCGATGATTCATTGTTGCTGCGTGACCTCATGTCAAGCGGCTGACGAGGATTTCAATCATCGTGATGATCAGACTGAAACTCTAAAAACATGATCTGTTATTATCAGCGACCGATGATGTTTGTGTAACCGTCACGTAGCAAATCAAAGACCCGGTCACATCCACGTTCTGTTACTTGTTCTTTCTTCAAACAGTCGCTGATTAACATCAAAACAGTTGAACGTCTGTTTATATCTGAGAAGATGAATCATCAAAACTCAGATACGACGTCAAAACGTCCTGAAACATTTTTATCGTTTACTTTTCACTCGACCTGAAGAATAAAATAAAGAGGATTGTATTTCTGCGGCGTAACGTCTGTCTGACCTGGCGTTTGACTGGTGACGCTACAAATCTTTAAGTCGACGGGTTTGTAAACAGGACGAGATCGACGGGAGGAGACAAGGATGAATGGAGGAAGAGGAGGAAGAGGAGGAGGATGATCGGAGAGAGAGAGAGAGAGAGAGAGAGAGAGAGAGAGGGGGGAAGAAAGAGAGATATCGACTGTATAGAGCGAAAAGAGGAATCATGTTTTCACAGCAGCCTCTAGATGTCGCTGTCGTTCATCTGTGAGTCAAACGATGAGAAGCAGCTGGAGACGAACGGTTTGAGACGCAGGACGGACAGGAAGTCGTGCACAGTTAGAAATAAAACATCTGGTTAATTTTCAAAATAAAACACTCGTGGTGGATCATGTTTACCTGCACCACATCTTGAAAACTGGGTGGAGGTTGAGGTTTTCAATTGACACTGTATAGAAACTACATCCTATATGCTGTATCACACAATCATGAGTGAAGTTGTGATGTGTGACCTTGTGATTGTGACGGAGGAATTTAAACAATAAACAAAGAACAACTGGTTCCTCTGGTCTTTAGTTTAGTTTGTTTTTATGACGATATTTGTGACGATAAAATAAAAAAATGATACAATGTTTCAAACGTTTCAACTGAGCCTCGATTCATTGATCAGTTGATTCTCAAACTGTGTGAACTGACTTTGTCCACGTTTGTGTCCGCAGGCGGTTACATACCAGCGACGCATCGTTTGATCCGACAAAACATCGATTCAGTTTAACTTAACTTCATGTGAGTTTGACTCTAAAGTCAAAGACAAACTGTGGTTGAATATTTACAGCTCATTGTTCCTGAGTCTCTAACAGCTGCTGCTTTCAGTTTGTTCCTGCAAAACTTTGGATGTTTCCTGCTGCTAAAGACGCTGATGATCACCACAGTGAACGACAAACAACATCAGCTCATGAGAAACTTTCGCTACAAGACGTTTGAAACATGATGATTATGCAGAAAAAACTTCCTCCACATACTGAAAAACTCGACTAAAGATCAGCTGAAACGAAGCGTTCAGAGTCGGTCGTCAACCAGCTGCTTCTCATCGTCGACATGATGAACTGCAGCGCCCCCTGGAGGCCGCTCAGCGCCGCCATGAGAAGTGAAAGTGTTGGATGAAGTTGAGTTGAGTCGTTAAAAAAAATAAAAAACAGTAACGAACCTCTGCTGAGTCCGTCTGGTCCTCGGAGGATCCGACACTCCTCGATCTGTCCGAACGCAGAGAACATGACCCGGATGTCGTTCTCGTTGCACTTCTTCGACACCATGCCGATAAACAACTTCCTGTCTTCCACCGCTGCAGGAAGGAGGAGGAGAAGAAGAAGCAGGAGAAGGAGAATGAATAAAAACAGAAAAATACAACGAGACAGAACAAAACACAGCAGTCGAAAGAAAAGAACCGACGGATGAAGACGGACAGAGTTCGTGTATTTCATCATGAAATCTGCGAAGCTCTGATCAGTGTCTCATTATCACTTCAACACGATCCTCTCTCACCCCTTTTCCTCCCCCGTCCTCCCTACGGGCTCCTCTCTCTCACCCTCTCTGACACAATCGCTGCCTCTCAGGTGAAACCTCCAGGAACAGGAACCGACCGCAGGTTCAAACTCTACGTCGTCTTTAAATGTGTGTGAATTAAGCTGAGAGCAAAAATCACAACAATACAACGTGTGTGTGTGTTGAAAGTAATGCTAATCCAATTCATTTTTAATGAGGAAACTGTCAACTCTTACCGCGAGGCGAAAGAGATAAGCGGTCTGTTGCACTCTGGGAAATCAATAGCGCACTTGTTTATTTTGCTGTTTGAATTGTTTGTGTGTTTAAAACACAAACCGTCGGGATCCTTGTGTTGTTTCAGAAAGCTTTAACTCCTCTGTACACTGTGTGTGTGTGTGTGCATCACTCCAGAGGAAGATTACCACAAGTCTAACAGCAATGTAATTAATTTACTGTGTGTCGATAGAAAAGAAAAGAGACGAGATATCGTTACAATTGACTGTTTCTGTTTCTCGGACGTGGCGGCGGCAGCGGCGATAAGACTCATAACGCGACTCTGGGATGATCTGGCATCAAGCTTTGCATTGTGGGAAAGAATTGGAGCAGAATTGGCTTCATGCTGAGATTCAACACATTAACACACACCAGAGGGAAAAAAACACAGCCGATCAAAAAGAAGAAGAAGATTTATCAACGATGTGATCAGTTCCTCTACACTACATTACACCGGTTTATTAAAGGTCGTTACCACATGGAGCCTAAGGCCCTTCCTGTTGACCCACGGGTCCTTGGATTGAAAAAACAAAAGAATGATAGTCAACGGAGAGATGAAAATTATTGTCTTCTACCCTGGATCACACATGTCCTGTATGTTAATTTAACTGAAACTATCAGTGAGTCCAGACCATGTTTGTGGTGTAATTGTTGATTTATCTGCTTCTGAAAACACGTAACTGGTTCGACTACAAACCAACCAGTCTGGTAGGTGACGTCACGTCACAGTTTCTTTCCCCGTCTCTTCCCTGAAGAGAGAACGAGGAGCAGGTGATAAAACTGACCAGGTCACATATTTTCCTAGGTTAGCGTAGCTGCTGTTAAGCTAATGTTAGCGTCAGAGTTTGACGCTAACGTTTGCTGCCTGTCACTAAACAGACTCTCTCCATGTCAAACATTATCTTTAACATTCACTAACATCACATGTTAAAACCAGGACACATTTCAAACTGGACCAGAAGATTTTTATCTCTCATTGACTCTGTTCATGGACCAGAGGTAGATGATGTGACTTAACGTAACATATGGACTCGACCGTGTTTCACCAGTGCAGCAGCAGTTTTATTAAGTTCCAGTTATGTCTTATAAAGTGTTATTTTGTCATATTTCAGTGAAGCGGATGATGGTTTTTAAAACCAGCTCCTGTCAGTTGATTGTGTTTCTCTGCAGCGGACAGTGAAGTAACACGACGACGCTGCAGCTTTTATTTAAAAAAACCAACACAAGTTTCCTTTTTTTTTAAACAACCTACAACCACATTTAAATAGTCAGTTCATCCAATCATGGTTTTATTTTTATACTATCCATTTTCATATTCTGCTCAATTACTCAGCTTTAAGGGTCACTTCACCTAAATTGGAAAAAAAAAAAACCTCAACACATTTTCTCACTAAGTCGAGCGAATAATTTCAGTTTTATTTGATAAAATGTTCAGACACCAGCTGCTCAGTTTCACACTCAGGTCTCTCAATTATCCTCAGTTACCTGGAGTTTGTTCCTGGAAAGACACTGATGGAGTTTTAGAAAAAAATCTTTTGAAAAAAAAATGTTATTTTTGAGAATAAAACAGTTGAATCAGCTGAAGATCATTGGTGATTTAACCTCAGATGAAACGTGACGAGTTAGGAAACGTTTTCTGACACTTTGCTTCAGTTACGAAGATTTCAGATTAATTTATTTTTATTTTTAGTTAAATTAGTCACGATGACTTTATCATAATTATAATAGTTCAGGTTCAGTTTAAACCAATTAACCAATTTAATTAAAATCAATTTATGTTTCGTTTTGTTTCTTTTTCATAGTTACAGGAAGTTTGATTTAGGTTAAGTTAGTTAAGTTTATGGTTAGTTTAGTCTAGATTAGTAGTAGTTTACTTCTCGTGTAGTTTAGTTTAGCTGATCTTATCTTAGCTGTGTTTAGTTTAGTTTAGTTTAGTTTAGTTTAGGTAGTTTAGTTTAGTTTGATAGTATTTGTCGATACATTTAGTTTAGTTTAGGTTTGGATCGTTAACACTGGAATTAGTTTGGGTTTAGTTAAATTTATGTTATTTGAGGACTATGTTTTGTTTAGATTAGTTGAATTTAGGACTAGTTAGAGTTAGTTTCAGTTTTAGTTAGTGAAGATTTAGTTTGGGTTTAGTTGAATTTGAGACATTTGGACTGAGGTTAGTTTATGTTCTGTTAGGTTCATTTAGTTAAGTTTGGGATAAATTTAGGTTTAGTTTAAATCCACTTTAGTCTAGATTAGTAAAGATTAATTTAGGTTTAGGATTAGTTAGTCCTAGAACACATTTTTTCTACTACTGCAAACTGTTCTTTGAGCCTCTACATAGCATATATGTAATTTTGGGGCTGAGAATGACCAAGGAGCACTGCTAGTGGGTCTAATACAACCCATGATAAGGTCCTAGAATAAAACCACTGGTTTTCCCTCTTTTCCACAAGCTCATTAATAATGAAACAAGCTGTGGGCTGATTGGTTGGTTTACCCCGAAGCTACAAACCCCGTGTATTGCAGCCAGAAAAAGAATTCAGACTGAACAAACAACGTCTGTATCAGTTATTCAACCGTACATGTTTGAGTCAGAAGAAGGTTCAGATGTAGAGAAACAACAGTCAGTTCACCAGCGACTGGAAATGAATGTGTCAGAGTTTTGTCACATAGATTTTCTAGTAACTATGTGTAAAATTAACTGTATTAATGCTAGTGTTACAACTATTCTGCTCCCTGTCTAGATGCTAGCAAACGTTTTTCTATATTCTAGCATCAGAAGAGCATTTTAACGACCTCTTGAGCCCCAATGGCCCCGTTACTGGGGGCGAAGTGGGTCACATCTGATTTCACGGTGTGTAACGCTGCCTGTATAAACATCAGCACGTGTTATATCCTCAGAAACGTCAGAATCTCAGCTAAAAGCAGATATAACCAGATATAACATTTCTAAGACAACCAAACAACAACTCCACAAAAACACATAACCCCATTATGTTAAGGTAAAGTTAACTAGGGACAGGATTAGTTGAAGTTTAGTTTGATTATTTCAGACTATGGCAAGTTTACATGTCATTTCATTTCGGTAGATTTAATTTAGTTTAGATTTAGTTAAATTTAGTTTGGGGTTTGGTCTTAACCCTCAGTTTGATATTGATAACAAGCAACGTGTTCCTCATATGTTCAGAGGTTTGTCATTTATAATCCTATGAATAAAAACCTGCTGTGTCTGTAGAGTCGAGTGAGAGATTAGAGATTAATGTTTTTAACATTTTGAGTGAATTGACCCTTTAAACCCAGTAAACTGACTCTAAGCCGGCTCTTTGGTTTCAGACGCTTCATGTCCACAAATGTTTTGCAGCTTTTTTGGTTTCTAAATCTACCTCGACTAAATATCACTGTACATAATGAACCTGACAAATTACACTGAATATTATTACTGCGTCAAAATGAAACCAATTAAAAACAGATTGAAATAATAGAGCAACAAGATCCAGACTCATAAAACTGTCTTTAAAGATGCTGTTTTATCATGTGTCCCTGCTGAAACGGCTCCATTATCTTTTATTAGATATGAAACAGGAAAATATATAATAAAAATAATTTATTATTATTTATTAAACTTACATTTGGTTTAAAACTATAAAATCTGACTGACTCATGATTCACACATGTATCTATAGTTTCAATGTTTCTGTCAAAACAAAAACTGAACTTGACCAGTTTGTTTTAGACCAGAGATGGTTCAGGTTGGTTTGGACTAGAGTTAGTTAAAGTTTAGTTTTAGATAGTTTAGGTTAGACAAGTTTATTTAGGTTTAGTTAGTGTTAGTTTTGGTTTGATTTAGGTTAGTTTCTTCATATTTTATTGAATTGTGTTTTTGTTTAGACTTAGTTTAGGTTTGTCAGATTTAACCACTAGTTGACACCAGTCGACTCCACCAGTGGTCTCCAGTGGTGGTGTCTGGTGGACTTGGTCCTCTGATGGTTGGTGAATCATCAGTTAATGATCATAATGTGTGAACAGCCCTAACGACTCCATCAGAGGCCGTCGGGACCTGGTCTGAGACCGGGACTGGATCTGTCATGTTAGAAAACTGGAGGAGTCTGAAGAGACTGACAAAGAGCGACAGCCAATCAGAGGAGGGATGTGAGATAAATGCTGCTGCCGTCTCACTGATTCACTCACAACCACGTTTAAAAGTCTGACGTTTTAACGCTTTTTCTTTCATTTTCACTTTCTACAAACTCCCCGCGTCTGATCCAGATGTTACCCGGTACCGGGAGGTCTGCCGCTGATTTCAGCTCCATCCGTGAAAACCGGCGTGTTGCCATGGTGATGTTGTTTACGCCCGGTTTAGCGGTTTAGTCTGTGTCGGAGGCAGCGTCTTCACCGGTGCTCGTCAACAATAAACGGCTGTAAATCACGGTGAGAAGCAGCGGCTACATCCTGTCTAGTTCACGTGACCAGACGTAGAGTTTGGTGACGTCACGGTGTGATCGGGAGTCAATCACTGACAAGTCTTGTAGTGTGAACACTACAGGTCTCAGACCAGTTGTTGAGACTCCACATCATGGGAACACAAGTCGCCAACGATCACGACAGAGACTGAGACTCACTGATCCATGGTGAAGTCGACTGGTGTGAGTTTAGTTTAGAGTCTTAACCTTTGGTTTGGTCTTAACAACATGTTCAGTTTAGATTAGTAAAAATTAGTAAAGGTTACATTCAGTTTAGATTTGGACCAATTCATGTTGGTTACACAGAAAAAGGAAATCCCGACATAAAGCCCCTTTAGCCCAGAAACCTTGTATCTGTGAGCTGTTTTAAAGATTTACAACCTCAGGGTTTGAAGCCTCAGAGCCTCAAATAGGCTCCAAACGCCATGAAGTATTTATAGTTGAACAAACACATTGTTTTCTTTTCACAGGATTGGTTGAGACAGATGGAATAAAAGCGGTTTTATCCTTTAAAGAAGCCGCGATGCTTCTTGTGCCTGATAGCGTCCGACTGCCGCCTCATTAGAATGAGAAGAAATGACCGGACGAGGCTCGGTATAGGAAATCGATTTAGGACTAGATCTGCAATATGTAGTTTGAAAATGAGGTGATGTGAGGACGGTGTGTGTGTGTGTGTGTGTGTGTGTGAGACAAATGCATTAAAGCGAGTGTGTGTGAGTGTGTTTGTATGAGCGAACTGGTTCACCACGAGGCCAAAACGATTCAACTTTCACTGACCTCTTTCTGAGGCACCTTAATAATTCATGGCACATATAAAATATATTTATATATGTCAGTGTTTCTCCTCGTTTCAATCTCCTCCCTCCGACCCGTCGTCCCGTTCTGCCGCTCGGATGGTGAGTGAACACACGGGGGAGATAACTATTACCAGGCAAATTCAAAAAGCCTATTTATGAGTGTGAGTGTGTGTGTGTGTGTGTGTGTGTGTGTGTGTGTGTGTGTGTGTGTGTAAACTCACCGTTAGATTTCTCACTGTCTGCAGGTTTCATCTGAATAGGGTGATGCATCTGTAGCGACAAAGAACATAAAGAAACATTTAATACTTGACTCAAAAATGCATTTATTCTCACTACATAATAACTTAAACATCAGACACAAATCTGTGTAAAACATAAAACTCTTGAGTTCAGGAGGTGGTGGTCAGGAGCTTTAAGAGGTCTGTTAATTGCCAGAAACACTAGAATAAGAAGTTAAAGATCAAGAGGAAGACGAGGATCATGATCAAGAGCTCGAACACAAGGAACTCGGAGACAAAATGTAAAAAGACGTTAGAGGAAACAGTTGATGAAAGTGAGAAGCTCGTAAACACACAGACGACCTTCCTGATGAAGTGGTCGTTTGTTCACTCGTGACCCGTCTCAGATCTGAGGTGAACAGATGTTTAACTTTGCTGTTGTAAACGAAGATGGCCGACACACCTCTACTTCCTCACATCGCACCAAAAGTGAAGCTAAAACATCTCAGATACGACTTCTCTGTAACAGGACGTGGAGATCGTGAGTCGTATCGACCTGTGACCTGTGTCAAATCCTCACAGGATCAAAAATGAAAACGATGTCGCTGGTGGACGTGTTCAAACCTGAACCGACAGGAAGTGACGGAGTCCAACGACCTTTAAACTCGTCTTGCTTCGGTAAAACAACTGAAACGTTATCGACTTGGACTCAGATTCAGTCAGAGCGTTAAACTCGGCCGTTTACACCGTTCATTACTTGTGTTTCTGCTGCTCAGGGATCAGCGGTGGAGGTTCGGTGTCGGGTGTAACTGAGGTCTAATGCTCACGTTTACACTTGTCTTTTCAGATATTGGATATCACTGCTGATGCGCTCGAGAAGCAGTTTAATGGAGCTGAATGATGGATGTGTTTTTAAGGCGGTGGGTCTTCTTTTATGGAAAACAAGAAAACACTTCACGGTTGAGAAAGGCTTTGTCACCCCGTCTCCCCCGTCTCCCCCGTCTCCCCCGCCTCCCTCCCTCCTCTGTCCCTTTTTTTATTCCCTCCATCTCTCTTTCCTTTATGGGAGATTATGTGGCTGTTTGATCTGCGCAGAGACGAATGACAGTGATTCTCCAAATCTAGCCCAGTATCAATCACACTCAGAGTCAAATACCAGCCGTGAGTGAGTGTGTGTGCGCCCCCGTCTTACCCATAATGCCCCTGGGCTCAGTCACGCTGTGACAGAAGGCTTTGATCTTCCAATTCTATCACACACCTTTATCCCAACTCTCTCTTTCTTATCATCCTCCTCACTCTGCTTCTTTTTTCCTCTCTCTCTCTGACACATCTCGTCTGTCCGCTGATTAGTTCCCGAACTCGCCTGAAGGGGGCGATCGGGAGCAAGACAACCGTCGCCCGCAAGAACAAAACCCAAAGAAATTATCAAAAGAAAAACACAAAGCTATGTTTCAGCAGCTCGATTTACACTTTAAGATTCAAAGTTTGAAAACTGACTTGTAGTTTGTGATGAAAAGAAAAAGAAAAAACATGAAAACGTAAATGAAGTTCAGTGACGGTTGAATGATTCGACACCAGTTTGCAGAAAACATCTGAATGTCGGAGGAAATAAAACAGAGGAAGAAAAGAAACGAGAAAGTTTGAGACGTGACGGATGGAAAAACAAAAGAACGACAAATTAAATTAAAGTTAAAGTGACGAGGCGACGTTTTGACAGAATAAAAAAAATAACTAGGAAAATGAAGACGAGTCTCATTTCATCTTAGTTTTGTTTTATGATTCTTACAGTCGCATAAACGTCCAAAAATCATTTGAATGTTTTAAATCAACATGTGATAAAAACACAGTGAACACGTGTGACGAGACGGACGCTGCTGAGACGCAGATTAACAGACTCAAACCTGCTGACGTGAACAGAAACACAAAACATTACATACTGAATGTTTACCAGCACAAAGGGGGTGAACATTTACGCAATCACAAATTTAATAATAGATATGTTTCATTTATTGGCATTAATTTATAGAAATATGTTTTCACTTTGATATTCAAGAGTTTCTTTGGAAATTCATGTCAAAACTGATTATTTATAATAATAATAATAATAAAAAAGACTTTTTACAGACTTTTCTATTGTGTTTTTACACAAGTTTATAGTCAGGATCATCAGAGGCAACATGTAAAATGGAGCTGAATTCTGTGTGGAACAGATGCTAACAATTAGCAGCTGTTGTTGTTGTTGTTGTCCTTAGCGACGTAAACAGGAAGTTGGTTCAGACTGTAGACTGACAGACTTTACAGACTCAAACTCAACTTTCTAACAAGAACATGACATGAATGTTAACTGACATGGGGGGTGAACATTTATGCAGTCATTTCTTGTTATAAATCCTAAATTTATTGGCATCAATTTGTATAAATATGTTTTAATGTTGATATTAGAGGATTTCAACTAATATTGATCATTTATAAAAGCAATGAAAGAGAAAACATCCAGGGGGTGAAGACTTTTTACTGACTTAATTTAAGCAGTGATTTCATAATTTCTGGCAGTATGAAGCTGTTTCCTTTGTGTTCACATTCAAAAATAAATTTTGGACGATAAATTTAGAGGCTGATTTAAAAATATCAGTGTCTGTTTCTGTCAGAGAACGATTCGCTGTGAGAAATTAAACTTCAACGTTTTGTTTCTCCAAAATGTCCACGAGATAATGAGGATGTGACGACGAGGAAACAAGAAAGACAAAGAGATAATGAAGGAATAAGGAGGAAAAAATAAGAGACGCTGACAGTTTTCTCGAGACGATGGACGGACGGGAAACGCTTCAACGCGGCGGTGGCTGCTTCTGCCGACATGTTTGATCTGAACAGCTTCTGCTGAGACTCACAAAGAGAAACGAGTCTGTCTCTCTCCTCTTCGCTGCCCCATAATCCCTCAGTGGCTGTTTGTCTCCTGGTGGCCTCCGTCTGACGTTCATTATGAGCTCAGCAGGAGGACGAGTCAAACTACCGCGGCCTCGTCACCTCGTAACGCCGCCGTGGCGTTTAGCTTTAACAGCTACTTCCTGTTCGCCTGCTTCGTCCTACATCAGACTTTCATCTTCTTCTTTGCCCCAAAAAAAAAAAAAACTCTTTATTTCTCAGCGTCTTTCTAAGAAGTGAGTCTGTGTTAAATCTGTAATTGAAGCGCTTCTCATGAGCCACTTTAAACCACTGCAGAATAATTAATCAGAACATGATTTACAAAATATGAAAAAATAAAAACAAATAAATAAATAAATAAATGAAACGAGCCCAACACTTCACAGAGCGGCAACGAGCTTAATGACACAAAGTCAAACTCAATGTCATTTCTCGATTATTGCGTCGTAAAAGTTTTCGTCTGCGTTTTATCGTCTCGTAACGCGTCCGTCAAGTGTCAAACTCCTGATTTGTCTCAAAAAACCCAAAACAATCGATTGTTTAATTTACATATTAATGTGTGAAACGTCGGCCATGTTGTCGCAGTTTAACAGCTGCTTCACTGAGAAGAACGAGCTTCTCTACTGTACAATCACTGCAAAGTCACTTGAATTTATCGTTTTCAAGTAGCTTCAATCACCGGCTCTGAAATCAACAGTGATTAGTTTTTCATTCATTTCTAAATTAAATTGAACTTGATTTCATTCACGTTATGAGGAGAAAAACACTTACAACAACTCACAATAATCCAAGATCGACTTTACACTGAGATTATTAGTATTTTATTCTCTACTTGTTAAAACTGAACAAATCGTAAATAATCCTTGTTTCTGTTTGAAGGAAACTGTAGCTGTTGAATATTAAACAATCAATCTATTGAATCTATAAGCTGAAAGATGAATTACTGATGCTAACTAGCGGCGCAGAAGCTAACACAAGCACCTGACAAGTTAACGCTTTACGTTAGCGTTAGCTTTAGCATCTATGGTTGTCCAACTGACAAATAACGAACATAACAAATATAACAAATATATAACGATATATAAATATATAACAGTTACCTACGTCTCCTGCAGGTACATGGAAACATTAGCATTAATTTAGCGTCATGTTTATGTTTCCTTCAGCTCTGTTTTTGGTCTCTACTTGTTTTGCATTTCCAACTTTATCCACGTTTTGTTTATTAGCAGATAAAAAGTTTCAAGGATGAAACATCTCTGTCATCTGACTCTGTCGCTGCAGCTTTCATTTCGTTGTGTGTGAACATGACGAGGCAAAGTTGTGGCTTTGTGAGATTATCTTCCAGACGATATTTACGGATGAGTGAAACCATACGCTCCACATTACACCAGAGGGATCAGAGAGCGGCGGGAGGCCAGGATGGATTTTACGACCTTCCAGTTCTGGGACGACGTCTTTAATCAGCGACGTCTTGTCTCTTCTGGCTCAGACGTCGACATGTCTGTGTGTCCAACCAACTGATGAAATGTCACCGTCCACTGTTGTATCTTTATATCATCGTCATGTGAGGACGCTCGCAGCGACCTGGTGGCTTCCTACCTCCTCTACCGCCACTCACATCCATTAAACACCCACACACATTAAACACCCCCCAGGTGCTCAGAGCAGGAAACACGACTCTTCCTAAATGTTAAAAGTTGCTCTCAGGTTAACGCCGTCGTGACTCAAAGGCCAGAGGTCGACGGAGAAGCCAAGAGGCTCCTGCTACGAAGAGGACGTGTGTGTGTGTGTGTGTGTGTGAGTGTGAGTGTGACGGCCTCTACCAGCAGTTGGCACCTTCAAAGCAACAGTCAAGTTCATATGAGCAGAGTGTGTGTCTGCCAAAATCTGCAGAGTGCACATACTGTATGGTCCATGCTGTCGCTGTCTCACACACTTCGTACACACACACACACACACACACACACACTTAGTACATACACAAACACACCCAGACGGCGGCACACACTCCTCTCTGAAGGTGTGACGGTGAGCTGCTGGGTCAAAGTCAGACAGATGGCCGTCGCAGCCGGGATTCAATATCGGTGACCGAGACGGTCTGAACACACACACACATACACACTGAAACACACACACACTCTGACGTGTAACAGCACACGCGTGACCTCCAGACGGTGATCATCACCACGAACACACAAGTTCACTTCACCTACATCTTTAGAAAAACATCCACTGATACTTTTGGTTCCAATGACTAAGATTTAAGTTTTAATTTAAATTGAACTTAAAAAAGTGATCATCATCATCAACTTCACTTCCTCCTTCGTTTCTTGTCTCTGACAAAGACGTTTTAACATGACGATAACATCAAACACAAAGTGACTCTTCTTCTTCTGTTGAAACAAAACAACCTTTACGACGTCTGACACAGTTAGTCGACTCTTTTTATTCAGCTCCGCAAACAATTAACCCCAGTGTGTGTGTGTGTGTGTGTGTGTGTGATTTAGCGTTAGCATCATGTCTCCACATTAACGACTCTGAGTCTTTCTCCTCCTCAATCAATACATTTAAAGAAGTTAATTTAAACAAGCGATTAATATTTCTTTAGTTAAATAACCGCACACACACACACACACACACACACACACACACATGCGCTGTATGTGGGTCGCAGCATCGATGGGCTTCGTTCCTTCAGCTCTGTTTGCGATAGCTTTTGGTTTTCACTTTAGCAATTACAGCCTTTAATTGAATTGATTTTGATAATGAGGCTGTGTAATGACACAGCGCTGGGAGTGTGTGTGTGTGTGTGTGTGTGTGTGTTGTTTTTTCTGGATTTAAACGATCTGTGAGGATTTAAAACCGATCATCTCTCTGTCCGAGGTGTGTAACCTTTCAGCTCGTTGCATAATCTCTCCCAGGAAACGACGCATCAATGTTTGATGACACACGACTCAGAACATGAGAAATTTAATATCCGACGATGTGACGGAGGAGGAAGATGAGGAGGAGGAAGATGAGGAGGAGGAAGATGAGGACCAGGTCTTAGACTGTGAATTAGAGGAAGTTGTCGACTTGTCTGTTTTCTCTTCAACAGTCGGATCATTTGATACTTTGATACTGTGAATGAGCAGTTTAATACGTTCAAACATGAACTAACAACAGACGTCTCCATCGTCTCCATCGTCTCCATCGTCTCCATCGTCTCCATCGTCTCCATCGTCTCCATCGTCTCCATCGTCTCCATCGCCAGACGACAACAGGATGAATGAATCTGACACTGCAGGTTTCTGTTTCTGCATCGTCATCAGATTCAGTCACATCACATCTTTAAAAAGGCTACGTCTGGTCACAACCAGCCTGGTTTCCTTCAGAGGACCTGGTCTATGAAGGTCTGTCTGAACTAGATTGGTTTCAGCGGTCTACATGTGGTCTACATGTGGTCTACATGTGGTCTACATGTGGTCTACATGTGGTCTACGTCGACCACAGCCAAACCATCGCTTCTTAAATGAGACTAACTTTTTACATGACACTTCACTCCTGTTGCTTCACAGCAACAACAACAACATCTACTAAAACTTTGTGTGACTTTGTAACTTTATAACGTCACCGTGATCTTTGAGTGTCCGATCAATCAATTCTCAAGACTGAGTCCCGTTTGTGCCAAATCGCTGGAGAAGTAGACGATAAAAATAAGGTTTTTACCTTCAAACGTTCAAGTCACCGGTCAAATACAAACATCAAAAACAGAAAAAGTGTCTCAAGTTTTTCCTTTAAACCTCGTTTGGAGACTATTTACATGAAACAAAACGAGTTCTCACATAATTAAAGACAATAACAACAATGATAACGAGGCTCCGAACGTCGATGGTAAAATAATAAATATCTGATGAAACGACGACGTGTGTGAGCAGGTTAGAAAACTCTGCTTTAAACCTTTAAACCTTTAAAACTTCACCTTGTTGGAGATCACACTTAACTTTGATGAGGCTCTTTGATGTGTCTTTGGTCACACACACACACACACACACCAGACACACACACACACCAGGCACACACACACACACACACACACACACACACACACACACACACACACACACACACACACACACAACCTTGTGCCTGTTTTCTGGCAGCAGAGCGTCACTAATTATGTTGCCAGCCGAAAAGGTGAGGGAGGTGTGTGTCTGGTGTGTGTGTGTCTGGTGTGTGTGTGTCTGGTGTGTGTGTGTCTGGTGTGTGTGTGTCTGGTGCGTGTGTGTGTGTGTGTGTGTGTGGTCTCAGTGTGACGGCAGCTTTTAATGAGCCCAACGTTTCTTATCAAACTTGGCGCTCGACAAACGCTCTGATCCGCCCACGATGGAGCCGACGCCTCCTCCCCCTCTTCCTCCTCCTCACCCTCCTCACTCCGACCTCCCTCCAGCTACAAACTCGGCCTTAGAAACAAACGAAATATCCTTGAGAGAAAAACTGTGAATCAAAGCTCTTTTCATCCTTTTTTTTCCCTCAAAGAAACGAAGAGAAAGAAAAGGAGGATGAAGCCGTGAAGCTGGAGGACGAACCAGAGGACACGTCCTAGATCAGCTCCCTCCTTCATCCCTTCATCCCTCCATCTATCCATCCAGCTTCAGACGGAGGGAACGGTGGCGGTGGTGGCCCCGGGGCTCTTGGCTCAGCGGGAGGCGGGGGGAGGAAAAGGGGGGAGGTGGAAGAAAGAAGGGGAGACACCGGGCATTTAGACATCTGTCAGCCGCTAATGAAAGAGTTCAATTTAGTGGAAAATCTCAAACAACCTTGTCTGACAGGCTTTAACTCGCCCTGCGTTGCTGCTGCTGAGAGTGTGTGTGTGTCACAGCGTGTGTGTGTGTGTGTGTGTGTGTGTGTGTGTGTGTGTGTGTGTGTGTGTGCTGTAGCGTGGAGGGAGGAGGAGTGTATCAAGAAGGGAAATTAAAAAAAAGAAAAAAAAGAAAGTAATGCAATAAACTCAGACTGTGCAGGCGCATATGCTGGTGTGCACTTAAAATGTTTGTGTGTCACAGCATGTGTGTGTGTGTGTGTGTGTGTGTGTGTGTGTGTGTGTGTGTGTGTGTATCAGTGGATGCAGCAGGGGTTTGGATCTTATGGCTTTAAATCACTCCGGGGGAACAGAGCATGTTTTTCCACGATAGACGGGTTATAAAGTGTGTGTGTGTGTGTGTGTGTGTGTGTGTGTGTCTGGCGGCGTGGCAGACAGACACACACTCTGTCTCCACCCCCCGCTCAGAGCTTCATTAGCAGGTCATTAGAAACGACTTCGGTGAAAATCTGTCGTTTTGTTCCTCAGAACGAGTCACATGACTCATTATTTTGTGTTTTATTTGTTTTTTCTTCGTGTTTTTATTATATTTTATATATACATTTGATCCATTAGATGAATCCACCTGCTGGTGATTTGACTGTGGTGATGATTTATTGCTGTATCATCATGTTAAGTAACTGTTTCATGTTAAACAGTTACTGAAGCTGTAAAAACGAACAGGAAACAGTTAAAAACACAAATTAAAGTTTTTTGCTGAAGCAGCTGAAACGTCAGTGAATCACTTCCTTGTTTCTTCCTCAGATGCAGGAAACACGTGAGATAAAAAGTGTCACATTTACCTTCAACATCACTAAGGACCAAGAGAAAGAGTCTCGGGGCAGATTTCACCACAGAGGAGGAAACTGTTTTATATTGTTGTGGAGCAACAAGAGGAAGTCGTCTGTTGACAAACAACTTTGTCCCAGAAACAGACGGAGAAAGTTAGAAACACAGGGAGGACGTGAGACCAGACACGTCACTGACACTGGTTTATACCTTCACTCTGATCATTTGTAGCAGAGGATCACTTACTAAACTACTTTAACTTTCTTCTACAACTTTATCGTAACAAAACGTCTAAAAACACCACAAGTTTTTTTTTTTTTTTAATCTGCCAAAAAATCAGGAAAATAAGGACGAAAAAACTGAAAAAAGACCTGAAATCCTGGAGGAACTGATATAATGAAGTTATTGAGTCGTCCAGGTAGAAACCTTGTTGATAGGAAGCTAACACCAGCTAGCCTGTTAGCTTAGCTCTGATGAAAGGTAACAAACTAATCTCTGATACTGATGAACTGATGAACCTTGATTTGTTTTGTTTTCATATATAAGAAAAATGTAAAAATTTTGTCAAAGTGAAAAACCAGCAGCTTGTTTCTGTTTCAACGTGTGAAACGTGACGTCGTCTGTGAGCTGACGTTTCCTCTATGGACTAACATGTTAATGAATATTATAAAATGTTGAATATATTTTATAACTGACGTGGAGGAGAAGACGCTGCCGTCACTTCTCTGAAAACGTGGCAGCCGTTCAGCTTCCCACCAACATGGCTGCCAACACAGCCCTTTTTTCTCTAATTTGGCGTCGGCCCAGTGTTTCTCTCCATGTTCGAGCCTCAATGAGCTTTTTATTATTTATCTTTGTGTAAAGATAGAAACGATGGCGGCGAGGAGCCAATCCAAACATTGCTGCGCTGCTTTCTACAAACCAGCAGAGCGGAGGGAGTTAATAAGCAGGTATTGGTTTTTAACTCGGCCTGAGTTTATTGCTTTGCCCTCCAGCTTGTTGGAGCGTTGAAGTGTCGGACAGCTCAGCTCCACCTCTTCTCCTCCAACACAACGTCAAACCTCGTCGTCTGTTTCTACGTTTTATCACCTCGGACACTTGTAAACAAACTACAAACCGTTGTTACGTCGTGATTGGACCACATGAAGTTTTAATAAAAACATGAACCACATGTCGTTCGGCTCTGACATGACGGAGTTTTAATTATGAACATGTTAAGATGTTGATCAACAGACAGTTTTTAATTTCACCTCCACCTACAAAACTTTTCTCCCAGTAAAAACTTTTATTTTATTATTTTATCTAATTTCTTATTTTATCAAACTATAAACCAACGGTCTTTAAATCAGATGGACAGTTTCCAATTTATGTCTTTTACATTTTAGTTTCAAACAATTACAGACAGAATTCAGATAAAATATTATAGAAATTGTAACAATGTAAACACAAAACAAAACATGCTCCTCCTCCTCCTGAGGTCACGTGACCTTTATCTTTAACTCCACGTCCACATCACAAACGTCACCTGCTGCTGCAATGAATCATGGGATATGTTGGACTGTGAAGGATCCAACCGTTGTAGCTAATTAGCATAATTTAACTAATTTATTTTAACATAGTAACGTCAGCTACATTAGCTTAGCTAACTTTAGCTAACATCCTCTAATCTTAACGTCGTACAAACTACGATCTTTTCCTAAACGTTACAAAACTGTAACTTCAGTTTTTCTTCCCGTGACCTTCACAACAACAGTTTTACATGATGTTACCAACGACATCTTAACGTGAAACTTTTCGTAAACTCTTCGTAAACACCTAAAACGTTTTTGTGAATTTTATCAGACTGAGACGATCACGTCACTTCAGCTTCCTGTTTCTCTCCTAACAGTTTTAACATGTTCATCGTGTTTTTCTTTTTGTTAAAGTTAAAAGAAACAGTGACGTCATGATGTTTCTCCACCGTGTTCAGCTCCTACTGTTCACATTTACTGACATTTGGTTTCAATGACTAAAAAACAGACAGAGAAAGAAAAGCCAGGGAGGAGGAGTGTTGACCAGACCAGAACAGAGGGAGAGGAGGTGTTGTAGTGTAGAAGAAGGTGATTTCATGTTGCTATAATCCTGAAGCTGCTGCCCCTCGGGGCACTTTCACACCTCTGACAGAGGATAAGTGACTAACTCTCACAGTGAAGAGACAAACACACCAAATATAAAAAGATTATTCCACCAGCAATTAACACGGTGACTCAGAGCAAAACAAGCTCCACTGAAGCTGGAACCAGGAGCTGAGATCACGTGTACGTCCCTGATCCAGAGGAGGTCAGTGGATCCAATGATCCACTGATCCAATGATCCACTGATCCATTGATCCATTGATCCAACCGACACAAACGAGGCAGAGAGCAGCCTCCAGTTAGAGAAAGAGGCCGAGCAGCAGAGACCTGGAGGTTGTTAAACATCCTCAAAGAGATGAAAAGAGCAACGAACGAGCGTCGTCCTACTTCCTGTATCGCTCTGTAGAGCTGAAGGACGAGAACAATGAAGTAGAGGAGAGCGAGCGCCGACGGAGCATCGACGTACGAGTGAACGGACACGAAGACAAACTAGAAAACACCAGCAGATGTGATGAACGATCCAAATAAATGGTCACGTGTGTTTCTCTAAACACAACGATAAAAACACTCTTCTCATTAAAATATAAAAATAAAAACTCATGAAAATTGTGTCAAACTTGTCACATATGAAAAATAAAATGAGAAAGATGCTAAGGAAGCTAACACATGCTAACTGGACCTAGCTAGGACAGTTTAGACGATGCTAATGGTGTTAGCTTGGTTCTGCTAATGCTTCCACATGCTAATTAATAGTATAATATAGTAGTTAGTGTTTGTGCTACTGGTTTAGCGAATGCTAAAAGCAGCTGCTAATGATCGCTTACAACTAAGCTGTTAGCCACTGACTAACCGTGCTAAGTTGTGCTAGCATCCTGTTAAGCTAGGCGCTCACATTAGCATTGCCTTGGTTATATAATTCTAGTGTGATTTAGCATGGCTAGTCATTGGCATGGCTATATTAGCAGAACTAGCACTGCTAGCAAGCTATTAGCAGTTAAGCTAGGCGCTCACATTAGCCTCATGTGACTCATCCTGGACGTTTTTGTACAAATATGAGAAAAAAATGTTTGTGTAGCTGAGTTGCTGCTAATGCGCTTTTAAGATTAAGCTGCTAGCCTCTGGCTAACCATGCTAATCGTGCTACCACTCAAAGTGTTAGCTTGTTCTGTTAGCGTAGCATGAAATCTCATGAACGTGTTTAAACAAACGTGACAGAAACGTCCAAACTGGAGCCGTTTAAGACACTGAAATATCATTTAAACAACAAATAAAGTTTGTTGGAAACAATAATTTTATAAACCTGAGATGATCTCGAATTAAAGCAGATACAGAAAAAAAAACATCTCAACACTTTGCTCTTTCTTTCACAAACTGACTCTGACAGTCGGTTGTTCAACTGATCAAACTCTCAGTCGCTCACACACTCGCAAATCCACAGTGGCAGCAGCACAAAACACACCGGTGTGTCCACACACACACACACACACACACACACACACACACACACACACACACACACACACACACACACACACACACACACACACACAGTGTCAGGTGGGGGCGGGGCCGCCTCGGGGTGTTTCTGTAAGAGTGTGATTAGAGGAGAAAGTCTGCAGAGGAGAATAGGAGGACACACACTCACCCCTGTTAAGGTCTTTATGTTATGCAGTGCATTCTGGGCTTCAAGGGCAGCTTTCCTTGTATAAAACGTGACAAAACAGCAGCCTGGGGAGAAAGAGAGAGAGAGATGATGAGCACAAGGAGCAACAAAGAGCATTTTCTCTATTCATCGCGTCTCCGTCACCTGCCGACACCGACCGACGCTCGCTGAATGTTAACAACCGAGCGTCTTGGATTCGATTCAACGCCGACGGCTCCGGTTTGAGACACAGAGACGGAGCCGCTTCGTCTTTAATCCCTGAATAATCTGCCGACACTTTGTTACTCACCCATTCACTACACACACACTTCTTCTTTTATTTACTGCTCATTTGTTCAGTCACTTCTGAATCATTCACGAGGTTTAAACTCCAGAACAACCAAAAGTTTGAGTTGTGTTTAAACTCTCACCACTAGATGGCGCCGCCTTCGACCCTCGAGGTAATGTTTATGTTACGTTACGTCACGTCACGTCACGTCACGTCACGTCACGTCACGTCACGTCACGTCACGTCACGTCACGTCACGTCACGTCACGTTACGAATCAAACTCACAAAACTCAGGTCAGAGTTAACAAAACACCGATCTGATGAAGAAAACAACGAAACAAGTCATAAAGTTACGATCGACTTCAGGCTCCAATCAACTAAACTGATACTTTGTTTCAAGATCAACGTTGATAAAAAATAAGATTTTTATGTCAAATCATGAACCTGACGTCTAAAACGTGAGTGTTGATGAAAAGAGAAGAGTTGTCGGAGATTTACAGTCGAGTTGATCGTTCTCGAAGAACGAGCTCAATAAATCACCATCGACAAAGAAACAACCACAAGATTTATTTATTGTTTTATTGAAGCAGAAAAAGAACCTGAAACAAAATACAGACACAGTCTGAGCAGCTTCACGGGGTTTTTTTTTCCACTGATGATGGATAATATCATAAAAACTCTACGGACCTAGATCTGTTTTAAATGATAGTTGACATGTAAAGACTCATACAAGATGTTTTTCTTTGTTTTGTGTTGAAGCCGAAATCACATCTTCATAAATCTCAGGTCACATTTAGCAAAACGCTGCTCTGACGTACAGTTAATGGAAAAGAAAACAACTAAACGAGTCTCATTTGAAAAGATCTGCAACTGCTTTTATACGAGTATTTGTCTTTTGCAACGACATAAGCTGTTTGAGTCAGTTATTTCAAGGTTTTTGTCTTTTATTCTTGGACAAAATAGCTTTTTAATTCAAGAAATCATCATAAAACCATCAGACAGGTTGGGGCCGACCTTGTTTTATTGTATCTATATATTTAAAACTGCTGCAGCAGAATAAAGTCCCGTCAAGGATCAATAAAGAATCTTATCTTCATTATCGCATCTTATCAGGTTCATCTGGTCTTAAAATCTAAAACCTATTCCTGTGTGTTTGTCTCCTGCAGATGTTTCTGTGATTCGTTGTAGTAAAACTCTTTCACGTCTTCATCTTCTCTCAGGAGAAAAGTCTGATTTGATAATGAAATTAAAAACAAAACCCACAATCAGCTCAGGTTTTCACCTTGACAGAAAAGCTCCTCAAAGTTGATTACTCACAGAAAATGTAGAGAAAAGAACGAGGAGGAGGTGGTTGTCTTGTTTCTGCTCTGCTCATTAATCTGTGTGTAATCCTGCAGAGCGGAGCTGGAAACCTGCACCGTCAGGCAGAAACTCAGCAGGAGGACGTTTTAGGCCGAGACGCCGACGTATGACTCCTGTGTTTTTGTTTTGCGCAGCAGCCGTTATTTGATTTCCGTCAAGACGTGTGGGGTTTGGATAAGGAGTCCTGTCGGTGTTTATCACACTTCTGACACCATTATCCAGCAGCCACGGGGAAATTTAAAAGCCAAAGTGCTGAAAGAGGCGGATGGGTAAAAGATGCAGACGGTCGACTACACGATAAAGAGGATGCTCTCTATTATTGATGTGGAGAGTCAGTCAGCTGAAAGGAAAAATATGAAGCTCAGAGATTCACAATGCATCATGAAGATCGATGACAAGTCGTGTCTTTAAGTGATGACCTTCACCACAGAATCTGTTTTCAACTGTAAAGCTGCTTGTTCTCTCAGAAACGTGTGAAACCGGACGCTTCGTCCTAAACGAGACACGATGAAGGTGAAGAAATAAAGTCGTCAGGTGTAAAAACGACGCTGCTCCTCAATTAACCTCCGGTTCAACCTTTAAGGTCGTCGCTTAAACGTTCTCAACATCTGCAATTATAGAACAAACCGAGGAAGAAACGGACGATGTGATCAAACGCTCCAGGAAAACCAGATCGTTTTCTGTCAAGCTGCTGTTTCCAAAGCTGATAATTGGTTCACATTCACACTGACACCGATATTCACTGCTGGTTGAGATCTGCTCAGGAATAATATTCTTTATTTTCAACCTCAGGTCTTACAGCTTATTATCACTCACTGATCTCCACATTTGTAACCGATGGACGGTTCACGACCACTAAAATCAAACCAGTCACTCAAACCTCTGACGGTAGTTGGTTCAGTTTGTGTAACGACTCGTTCAAGTGCTTAAATTCATGAGTTACATCCAAAACATGTTGTGTAAAGTCACTAACTGGCCTAATTCAGTGTTTCTGCCAAATGTGAACGAATTTATTTGAAGCATTCTTCACATTCAAGATGCAAAAAAAATATGTTTTGTTTTGATCAGTGACCTTAACTTTTAGTCTTTGGTCACCAAACTCTAGTGAGTTAATCTGAGTCAAAATGAATGGTTCTACCAAATGTTCATTGATTCCCTCGAGGTGTTTTTAAGATATTGAATCAAAAACTTCAAAAACTGTCTCGAGGTCGTTCACTTCCACCAACCAGTTCGAGTCCTTAAATTCATGAGTTATGCCCAAAAACAACCAAAAAATAAAAATCATAAAAATCTGATCAATTCATTCTCTAAGTCTGACTGAACGTTTCTGATGAATTTTCAGTGATTCCTTCGAGACGTTCTGAGATTTTGACCCAAAAACTCGTTCACAAAAACTCTCAATAACCAAAATTCAGTTTGACGGCAGCAGCTGAGCATCATGGGAAGTTTGTCTCGAGTCAAGTTGAAGTTTTTCATCTGCAGCTACAAGTTCAAGAGCTTAAATTCAGTTGTGTCGTAGAGACATCGCGTTAAAGAGTTTTATGACGTCATAGTGACTTTGACTTTTGACATTTGATCATTAAACTCTAATCAGTTCAAATATAAATGGTTCTGTCAAACGTGAAACGATTCCTTCGAGCTGTTTCTGAGATATTGATCCAAACAGACTCCTCCTGACGTCTCTGAAATCCAGAGACGTCTTAGTTTTGTGAGATCTCGTTTACAGATGAATAAAGGGTTCACACTGTGTTAAACTGTCGGGGTTGTGTTGGTGTTGACCAGTGATGTGATTTTCATAGAGACCTGCCAGTTAATTACAAGAATAAAACCACTTTCCTGCAGTTTCAGAACAAACAAACACTTTGATCCACAGGTTGAACGTCGCTGCGACTGAACGAAACAATCACAGGTTGAGATGAACAAACATCTGTAGACGTGAAGCTGCTGATTCATTAACATACGTCAGCCACAGGTGACGCCTCCTCCTCCTCCCGTCGTGTTTCACCCTTCTGCCTCCAGCTCTACACATCTGTTCATCTTTCTGTGTGTTTATTTGTCCAGAGCTCAGAGCATCTTTGTTTACATCTGTGTTTGTTGTCTTCACGTTGTGTTTACCACACAGATCATCTCAACGTGAACGAGGCCGAGCGTCCACCGCTGGTTTTTTTGTTGCCCAATTCTCAGAAATCACATTCCTCCTCCTCCTCCTCCTCCTCCTCCCTGAGCTTCGATGAGATCTCAGTGAATCCAGCAGAGAACATCTGGAGCAGCTTTCACACTTTGATGAGGCTGCGACAGTAATGGATCTGAATTCCTGCCGTGTCCTCCGGTGCCAGAGCTGTTGAATCGTTGGCCCTTCGCCGAACGTCAGAGACGTGATCGGTGTTGTGATTCAGACGCTTCCACACACACACACACACACACACACACACACACACACACACACACACACACACACACACACACACACACACACTCACTCACTTCATCTACCACCATATCAAATCACCGTTTGAGAGTCTGACACCAGTGAAACGAGGTGAGGAGGTGAATTAGTGACGACTGACAGACGATCATCAACCTGATACGACGTCAAACCACATGACTGAATGTCACAACCTGATGGATGAGATTGACACAGAAACAGAGCTTCTGATGAAGAGAAACACCCTTTCTGTTTAAACACAAAACAAGACACGTTCAGAATAAAATCGATCTGATCGGAGACTCAAACATAAGATGTTTGCCAAGAATTTTATTCCACATTTTAATTGTGGTCGTCTCAATGTTGATGAAGCAGCGACAGATGTGTTTTCTCACGTGGACCAGAAGGAAACCAGACGACTGAAGAAAGGACAAAGCTGTCAAACATGGATTCACAGATGTTGAAGACACGATTTCAACATCACGCCACTTTGGAAAATATCGCTTTCTGTAGTGATTCAATGGTCGAAACATTTCCTGTTTACATCTGAATCTTGGGGTTTATGTTGATGTAAAAGTAGCTAGTGATACAAGAAGAGTTCAGCTTCTTTTCTGATGTAAAAGTGCAACATAATAATTTATTCTTGGTAGCGACAGTCTCTTAAATGACTGCTTTTCATGATCATGATTAAAAAAAAAAACACTACAAGAAAAATCAAACAAACAAAGTGAAGTGATGGTGAAAATCCAAATAATTGGAGATAATCTGGCATCAAAAATCCTTCAGAACAGAAACTAAATCTATTTAAATCCTTTGTTTACATAAAAACACATTTTCATGTCTTCAATGTTCCTTCTCTTTTCTTTTTCATCAATGATTATTGGGATTATTTCATTCTCTGACTCTTTTCACTCTTTTAAAACTCCTGAGTTCATCTAAATACTCAGCCGTCAGCGAACAGAACGAGGCTGTTTGAAGGAACATTATTTCAACCTAACGACCCTGAGATTATGAGCTTATTGAAGTCGATGTAAAAATGTCGATGTGTAGATCCATCGGGACCTCCAGCCACGAGGCAAATGAAGCAAAAACGTTTCCCTCCATAACGTACAGACAGATGATGTAAATACTCAGAAGTTTAACTTCAACTTTTCTTTGACTTGAGTTATCAGAGGTTACATGAGGTCGTTGCTCTGAGCGACACACGCTGTTTCAGGAAATAACCCGTGTCCCAACAGCGTCGTCAACAACAGACGGAGCTTCGCTCCACTTTTTTATTAAGTTGAGACAAAGTTCATCACAGCGTCGCTACGACCTGCTGCTGCTTCGTTATGAGCTGACGCCGAGAAAACACATCGTAGCCGCTTCGTTTCATAAAGACGTTGAACTAAAAGGTGAAATTTAATCAGAAACTATAAGTGACGACGCCTGTGAAGCTCTGAACAATGTGAGAGTTGTTTGTTAAAGAGGTGAGATAAAGTTCTGTGATCAAACAATCAAGATTCAACTAGATTCATCTAGTTTTGCTGGAAAACAAAGTAGTATTTCTATTATTCACCACCAGGGGGCGACCATATTCCACCGAACCACAACGAGACAGAAGAGACATAAAGGCTGTTTTTACCAGAAGAATTAAAAATGTGAACAAATGAAGAAAAATCACTATTTTGTTCATTTAATCTTCAGTTTTTGTAAAACAGAAACTAGACGAGGAGGATCCTGTTGTATCGCCCCTGGAGGCTGACATGAGTACTACTACACTAACAGCTTGTTAGTTGCTTTGAAAACGCTGCAGAGACGACAAACACAAATCAGTTGAAACTCTGAGCTAATTAACGGTGATAACGTTGGACTTTAGTCGCTAAAAATGCTCAGATCTGAAGTGCTCATGTCAACCTCCAGGGGGCGATACAACAGGACCCACCTGGTTTAGCATCTAGTCTAATTTTTATCGTCTAATTCTAATTCTGAGGATTTTTCTTGACTCATACACATTTCTAAGCTTGAACAGTCCAGACCGGCTCTTTAAGTCACATATTCTATGATATGTACATAAATAAAGCAGCATCACAGCCCGTGTGAGTTGCTTTTACATGTGAGTCACGTTAACGTTTAACCGTGTCGCTGACGCTCTGTGAATGCAGAGCGACCGCTCTTTAGCGTCGCTTCACTTACGTTCATTATAATTCATCATCGCTCCAGCAGCACCTGTGTTGAAGCGACGGCCCCTCGTGTCAAGATTTGAGGGTTCGCCGCCGCCGCTCGCCGCTCTACGCCACCATGTGAATCATGATGCCAGCAGATCTGGATGTGGGAGGGTTAGTTAGCTTTTTTGGATTTTGGTGTTAGCATTAGTGATTCTGACGGCATATAAAGTGCAGGGGACAAGTGTGTGAGTGTGTGTTGTTGTGATTCCTGTGGCGTAGCCGAGGCCTGGGAGCCATGCGGCGTGTGGCGGATCGTCCCAGGTGGCGAGCTGTCAAGACGGGGATCAAAGAGCAGAGGTGGACCTCACACACACACTTATACACACTCATACACACTCCCTGCAGTGTTCCAGTTCCACCTGTTTAAGAGTCAGTACACTCTCACACACTTATACACACATTATTTTGAGTGTGTGTTTTATTTTCACCCTGCAGCTCAACAGTGAACGAGCTCTTCTTTCCGTCTGTTTGTATCTAACGTGTCTCTATTTTTTTTTTTCTTGCTGCACAAACATTTACCTGAAGGCCGAGTGACGACTCAGAGCAGACACACACACACACACACACACACACACACACACACACACACACACACACACACACACACACACACACTGCACTTGTGTGTGAGGTTGCGGTGAAGAGGATGTAGGATAAAGAGCAACGTGTTTGTAAGAGGAAGAGGAGGAAGAGGAGGAGGTTGTGAGTCGCATCGTGAGCAGGTCGGGGAGACGCCGGTTCATAAATGCTCGGTGGCGTCTGAAGGGTCTTTGACTGAGCTGAGACCTGCAGCCTCAGGTCTCAACTCCACACTGGAGATTTTTATTTTCATTTTTATTTAAACAACCAATCGTCAGTCTGTCTCTTTTTTTGTTTAAGGCCGTGACATGATTTAAAAACTGTGATATTTAATTTAAAACAAGAGCGGTTCCTCCACTGCTGCTCAGCAGGTGGGCGGGGTCACGTTAGCTTTAAAAGAAGCTAATCCACATCCCGGACCTTCATTAGTCCGAGCTGCGCAGCTGAAACCTCGTGTCTTCTTCGTCTTTATTTTATTAAACTAACAACATTCCTGATCATGAGCTTTGACACCGAGGAGCCGCCGGTGGAAACTAATGAGTCACATTCTTTTAAAGAGACTGTCGAGCGTTAAAATGATTGTATGAGTCATTTTTCTTTACTGCCACTAATCGAACAAGAAATTATAAAATAAAAAAAATATTAAAACCAGCGAGGAGCTTAGAAAAAGGAAAATGAGCTTAAGCTGAATGATTGTTCTGATTGTTTTAAAGCTGATACTCATTTTCATATCAACGTATATGCAGACGACATCGTTATATATGTTAAATGTAATTAAATTATCTGAGGTATCGAGCTAAGCTAGGGTAGCTAGGTTAGCTAATGTTGACAGTAGTAAGCTAAACTAAATTAAACAAGGTAACAGAGTAAAGTTTTGTAATTAAGCTACCTTAAACCTAGTTAGCTACATTAGGTAAGTGAGGTAACGTTAATAAGTTAGCTGAAATAACAACACTACTAAAGTAACACAGTTGGCTAAGTTAGCTGATTTAAAGTAAAGTTGTCTAAGTTAGTTAAACTATGTTAACTTAGCCTAGTCAGCTAGGTAGCTAGGTTAGCTAAATTAGGTCATTTACGATACATAACCCTAAATTAGCTAAATTAGCTGAAGTAACTAAATTAGGTAAACTATTATGCTAAACTAAGGCAGCTTGGTATATTAGCTGAGGTGGTGAAATAAGCTAAGTTAGCTTATTTCTAATATGCTAACATACTTAGCTAAGCTGAAGTAAAAAGATGTGTTAGCTGAGGTGGTTAAATTACCTAAGATAACAAAGTTAGCTCCAATATATCCCAAGATTCATTGCAGCAGCAGGTGATGTTTGTGCTTGGTAAAGATAAAGGTCACGTGACCGTAGCAGTGGGAGGAGTTTCTTTTTAAATGAACTGATTTATTATTTATCTGCACCGTGAAATAAACTTAAACTCTGACCTTTAATATCATTATTAACAGATAATTCACGTCCACGTGAACATAGTTAAACGTTACTCTGGATATTTAGTGTCAAACCATCTCAGACTCCTTCGTTCTAACACAGTGAAACTGTGGTTTATTAACAGAGGAAATAAAAAGACGAGTGTATCACACATCATCAACCACTGACCCACATTAACTACTGACTAACTGCAGTTACAACCGGTCGAGACCTGAGGGCGACATCATCATCATCATCTTCATCTCTTCCTGTCTCTCCTGTTCAGCTTTAAAAATAAAAACTGTCCGTTAATGTGTATAATTTACATGTCAAAGAGCCGCTGAGTGACAGCAGAGAAAAAGAGAAAGAGAAAGAAAAAAAGAAAAACGTTGTGAATTAGACGTCGCAATTAAGAGCAGATTGTCAGATGGTGGAAAAAAAAAAAGAGAGGAGAGGATGAGCGGATGGTTTCAAACAATGCAGCGTCTCTGACGGGCATTTGGCTGATGCTCTAATCCTGTTAACGCAGGAACTGGTCCAACTCACAGCACTTCACTAATCTATACAATCCACTGGGTAGTTGGTGGAAAAGCAGCAGCAGCAGTGTCACCACCTCCTCCTCCTCCCGTCGTTCATTCGTTCATTCATTCATTCATTCGTTCGTTCACTGTGAGAACAAGAGCACTTTCTGGAAATCAAAGCCTCTTTCTGGCCGACCCCTGAAGAGCTCAGAGAGGACGACGGGAGCAGAAATAAAATATAAAATCAGCTTCCCGGCAGCTCGGTCTGTCGCTGAGGCATGCAAAAGGATAAACACAGAGGCAAAAAAAAAGACTCGCCATCTCCCATTAAAATCCACCTGCAGCTGCTCTCTAATTGGGCCGGGGCAGCCGGCTAAAACAGCTAACGTCTAGTTAAGGCGATATAATTGGCCGCTCTGCTTTAGGAAAGAATGAAATAAATCAGCCTCCATCTCAGGTCGGCCGCCGTCTCAACTGGATCCATTAGAGCAGATAATTGTCTTGGACGGCGAAGCTTCAGCTCGGCGTCTGGACGATGCAGACGATGAAGTCAAAACTCACATTTAACGTATTTATTTTCTTGCGATTCAAGACGACGTTTGAGGTTAAAGACCGAGGTCGAACACTTCAAACGGAAGAGACATCACGTGTACCCATACGACTTTTCGTTGTCTTATTTCTCATATAAAGAGAAACATTTGTTGTTGCAGTCGAGGAGGAAACTGCAGCATCTTCACGTCTCAACTCTTCTCTGAGCTTCGTCTCCCGCCGCCTCCTCAGACATCAGCCGTCAATCAAACCGCGTGGGTGGCGGCGTCTTGTCTCTTTTCACATTTGAAGCTTTGATTTTTCCACAGGTGGCACTTTAGTCTTTGTCTTTTTCAGCCGTGATGTTTCGGCTGTAGGTTGAATCACATTCATGTTGCTGTTTCCAGCAACAGGAAACAAGAAAATGGAGATTTACTTTGTTGGAACAGGTTGTTGATTTATCGGATTAAGAAGTAAAATATGATGATTTATATTAAACAACAATAAGTTAACATCATCGTCTGTGAAACAGGCCAGAGCTAGCTGGTTAGCATGCTAGCTTCAGTAGACACAAAGAGTTGACTTATCGCGAAGCTCCGCCCTCAGACACCACGAGCCAATCACAGCCACTCTCAGCTACACGACGCTCTAAGACGTCCTGCTTCAAACAATATAGCTCAGCTGCTAGCTAACGTTAGCTTCAGTTAGCTAATGGTCACTAACGTTATGACCGACTTCAGTACACAGACAACAAATTACTAGCCCGTTGAGCTAACTTGGCTACTTTAACAAACTTAGATTATGTCAATACCCTAAGTAATTTCTCTACTTCAGCTAAGGTAGCGAGTAGCTGTATTTAGTTAACTTTGATCACTTAGGTATTTCAGCTAACTTAGAGTGAATTTAGCTACTTCAGCTAACAGCTAATCTAGATACTTTCGCTAACTTTGATCCATTGGATAATTTACGATACACACAGTCTGTTGGAAGTGTTTGAAAAAACATGGAAGACAAAGGAGAGATAATGAAAATAATGATAAATTACCGATTTAAGATCATTTTTAGCAACGTATTAGCAACATGTTGTAGCTAAAATTAAAATGACTCAGTAATATTCAAACGTAAACTTATTGATACACAGAAACCCTGGTCCGATAATGAACAGGACTAATCTGGTGACAGAAAAGCTAACGCTAACGGCTAACACGTTAGCTTCACACAGGAAGTGGAGGATCCTGGGAGATTCACAGCTTCTTCTTTTAACTTTGATGTGAGAAACAATTTAAAACTTTAAACTTTGATCTTCTCTCGAATAATTTAGTCTCTGACACATGATAGCAACGAAGCTAGCTGCTAGCTTCCCGTTAGCTACGGATATAAATGCTAATTAACCAGAAAACATCATGAGTTTGTTCTCAATTAATTTCCACTGGATGTGGTTGAAGATGTTTGTTTATTTTTAATAAAAATCGGTCGTTGTATTGATCGTAAAATTTAACTTTAACTCACAGTCTGGACGGGTCACTTTACCTGACCATAACCTCTAGTTTTAGTCTTTTAAAAAACAAAACAAACAAACAAACAAAAACACACACATTTTGTCTTTTTTTATATTGATAAGATCCGTTTTCCACTCGGTCCAATTTTCACCCAATTTTAAACTCCCTCACGTCTCGTATTTTATTTTTTATAATTGGGATTATTTCCAGGCCGGATACAAACCTCTTAATGAAGACATTACTTGGTGCACGTGTGTGTGGATTTAAGAGTGTGTGAGTGTGTGTTCATCATTAAGATAAATGATACAGTGCATCCGCTGCCAAAACACACACACACACACACGCGCGGTGTAACAAAGCCGTCATGGCGCTTCAGGTTGTGTTTTAGCGAGAGGACGTTTTTCTGTTTACCCCTCTGGCTCTCGTCATCTCGTTCTCTCCCTTTATCTCTCTCTCCATCTCCATCTTTTTTTTTTTTTCCCAGCAACAAAACGCCAAATTGCTCCATTTTTCATCCGCTCCCTCGCTCATCCACTCATCTGGTTATTAACTCCAAACACATTAAACCAACAGTGGCGCCGAGATATTCCCCAGACCGTCCTAGTCAGCATTACACACACACACACACACAGATAAATACACACACCTGGGTCAAACTGAAAAATGGATCCTGCATGAAACAAAAAGACACAAAGAAAAAAAAAAGCTCAAAAAATCTGGGAACTTATTAAATTTCCTGCGATTGATTAAGTTTTGGACTCTAACTTAAAGAGATCATTTAAAGTATTTGCCATATGGATTTTTGGAGGCGAATATCAAACTTGGATCAGATATGTTCTCATGTGCCAAAGAAAATTCAGAAAATTGCTCGTGTTTGCTCGAGGAATTTTGTTCTCAAAGCCTCTTGAAGAGCTCTTAGCGTCGGTCACGTGACGCCAGACGCTGACTGAGAATAATAAAGGAGGAAGGATTACGTTGATCCGGAGATATGATCCTCTCTGTGGAGGAACTGTGTTTCAGCCAGAGCTCCCAGTGAGCGCTAAGCCTCGGGTTTTAACGTTCGACGTCCTGTAATTAATCACTGATTCATGAACAACTGTCCCGCTCCGACGTCTCGCTGCCAGTTTAAAACTATGTTTCACAAACTGGACATGGAGCTGAGATGAAATGAAAGGAGACAGATGGATCTGAGGGGCCGTCAGCAGATGGTTCAAGATGTGATGATGTGACTGAAGAATTCACTTGGACTTGGACTAATAAAGTTTTATTTAAAGACGCTATTTCTACATTTTGATAAGTTTGTGATGAAGCAGGTGATGACAGCGACGGTTGACAGGAGTTGGATGACGAATTTGCAACGTTTCCAACTTTCCTCTGGCTAAGTAGCGTTAGCATAAATGTGAATATAGCACGTTTAAACAGTGAGGAGCTGTGGCTAGCTCGTTAGCATGCTAACTTCAGTTAATATTCCTGGAAGTGAAATAAATAAAGCTGGATATGTAATATAACAATAACAACAACAAACATATAGCACATTTAAACAAGTTGTTCAGAGACCAGACAGGTCGCTGGTTAGCATGCTAACGTCAAAACAAAGAAGTGAAAAAAAGTTTGATGCTGAACTTTCAACATTTCCTTTAAACTGGTGAGGAAAGAGATGCTAAGGTTGGGTATGTAGCATTAGCAAAGATAATATAGCATCTTTAGCTGTGAAGTGACAAGCTGTGGCTAGCTAGTTAGCATGCTAATGTCAGAAGAAACAAAAAAAGTGATGGACACAGAAGTAAAATGAAAGTTTCCTGTAGATGAAGGAGTAAAGAGATGGAGAGGTTGGGTATGTAGTGTTAGCATGCTAACCCCAGTCAATGTAGGAGGTGGAGACAAGTTTAATTCTGAACTGTTTGCAACTTTTCTCAAAGAAAAGTTAGTAAACAACTGCTGCTGAATGCTTAAGTTGGCTACGTAACATCACCTTCAAACAAGTTGTTAACACAAGCTAGCCTAGCTGTGGCTAGCTGGTTAGCATGCTAATTTCCATGGAAGCAAAGAAGTGACAGATTCAGAAGAAAAAACAATGCTAACACTAGTGTTACTGTTCTTGATGAGTAAAGGGATAAAAATTGATGCTAAACTTACAATGCTAATGCTAACGTTGCAGCAATAGCAAACACTTACATATAGCACCTTTAATCAAGTTGTTTAGGGTTAGCCTAGCTGTGGCTAGCTGGTTAGCATGCTAACTTCTGCAGAAGCAAAGAAGTGACAGGCGCTGCCATCCAACTCACAATGCTAACGTTAGCTTTGTAGCTATAGCAAAACCAACATATAGCACCTTTAAGATGTAAATGTAGAGACACGATCAGACGTTATTAACTCAAAAAGAGCAGGAGAAGATTTTTAGCATCTTTCAGTTTGTGTCCAAGTTGTTTAACGAGATTTGATTCGTTCAGACGAGACGTGAAATCAGAAACGTTTCATCTCAAACCTTTAATTACAGACTGTACTTTAAGGGGTTAACGAACGTCACTCTCACTTTAAAATTCTTCAAACTGACTCTAATTTTTCTTCTCATGAAAACGAACGAAGCACAATTTCCTTCAGATGTTCTGCTATTTCAAGAACAATAACAGAGACGTGATTCGTACTGATTTACATCCCGTTTGAAGAAATCGACACCGACCGACCGACTGTAATTTAACAAGCGTCAGTGTTGCCAGAAATTAGTTTCAGCCTCTTGTATCCAAAAAAAGGAAAATGTTGCTCATGTCTTATCATGTTGTTGCCAAATTTCCGCTGTCAATTAATGTTTACCATGTTCTGCTGCGTTTTTATTTTTTCTTTTTTTCCCTCTTTGTTGCTGATTTTCTTTTTCGGCCTCAAAGTGTCAGCTAATGAGGATCCGAACACAACTGAAACAAGATGGAAGTGGAGAAGTTGTTGGAGTTGTAAAGGTTTTTAAAAAGTTTTTTTTGCTCCGTCTCAGCGGGACGCAACAAACTCATTTAAATCCAAACTCAAACTGCCATTTTTACGAAGGGAAAAAGCGCCTCTGGGGTTGCCACCGGGGCATCGGCGAGGGCTCATTTGCACCAAATGGCTGAGATCCTTTTCAAACAACACTGTTGCTAATTCAAAATAAACACACCCGAGGACGGAGAGCGTTTTTTTTTCCTGACACTGGTGAAATTACCGTCGGCTGCAGCCCAACAGGCGACGGCGGCGAGGGGGCCGTTGTGGCTCTCTGGAGTTGAGCGAGTGCAGATGAGGCCAGGAGGATTATTTAACCGTGAGAAAACAACAACAACAAAGCTCCGAGCCGGCAAATAACAAGGCCAGTAAGAGACCAATCAAATGCTACATTTCCTCTTAAAGAGCTGCAGCTCCGCCGAGCACAAAGACACAAACCTCGCGGCCGTGTGGCTCTGAAAGACGCGATTCACATCGACGACTACGGGGACTCGTGAAACACACTCAGGTGACAGATCACATTGATTTTACAAGTTAATTCCTACAAAAGATAAACTTAGTTGATGTTTTGATGATGTTGGTCCATGATGTTTTCTACTTCTCCTTTAATTTGATATCATCTCTAGAGTCTTGACTTGTCACTTTTCATTCTTGAATCCAAAGTGAACGTTTGAGTCAAATGTGAAGAAACTCTCTCGAGTCGTTACTGAGATATCTGTCACTGATTTTACTTGTTGATCAATCAAGAATCAAAGTTTTCCTCTTTACTATGGAAATTAATTTTGTCTTGATTTTAACCGTCGATCTTGATCCAATCGTCTCACTGAGGAAGTGAATGTTTGAGCCAAATCTAAAGAAATTTCCTCAAAACATTTTCAAGATATCGAGACAACGTTTTTACTTCCATCTCATTGATTTTACACGTCAAATTCTCCCAAAAGATGAGCTCATTTGGTGTTTTGATGACGTTGATCAATCAAGAATCAAACCATTTCATGTTTGTTTGGGTCGTTTTCCATTTGTTTTCCAGTTTTTGTCTTTAATTTGGTGTCAACTCTCGTTTTTACCACAAACTCTTGATTCATTCGTCTCAGAGTGAAAATTTGTGAACATTTGAGCCAAATCTAAATAAAATTCCTTAAATCGTTACTGAAATAAATTTCTTCCAAAAGAGAAATTTGACCCACATTTTATCTGACTGTGCTATATATTTTGTTCTGCTGCTATAGTGATGTGAGATCCTCTCTGTGGGGTTAATGAAGGTTTATCTCATCTTATCTCTCATCTTAAATTAGTATCAACTCCTGAGTTTTGACTTTTAACCTTTAACCTTTGAGTGAAATCTGAAGAAAGTCCCTCAACGAACGAGACAAACTGTTGCAGCTGCAGACTCGTTCATAAATAGATGAAACATTTGGTGACTTTTTTATTTTCTGTTTCCTGCAGAAGTGGCACTGAGTGATACTCTCGACTCATCAAACACAAAAACAACTCATTTCAAGGCTAGTGAAGATGGAGCAGGAGATTTGAGGGAGCTGAAGGATAAGAGGAGGAACTTTGGCCTCTTTTTTTTTTCATCCGTCGTCCTCAGACGCAGCGGGGAGGAAAACGAGGAGGGAAGATGTGTTGGAGACTGGTGGAGTCATCTCAAGGCTAAAATACGCACAAACACAAAGCTGTGACAAGTGTGTTGGTTGGTTTTGGTCGCTGGCAGAACGCCGTCTCCGGGCTTTCATAAGCTTGAATGACTCAGTCGGAACGAGAGCACGCCAAGGAGAGAAACTAAAAACAGAAGCAGACTGCGATGGAGTGCGTCGGAGCAGGAAAGGTGAAGGACGCCGCGCCGTTTAGTCGCTAAAGATTAAATTTCAAAAACATGATCTCAATAGCTCGTCATAATGTAGTATTTCTGTCACCTCATGTGCCTCTCGAGTCAACTCCAGAAAAGCTTTTATCTTCGTCTGAGAAATGTACATTTTCATAAAAAGATGAACTCAGACAGAGGTGATAATAAAAAACCAATTATGTCAATGTTTCTTCTAAAAGGCCACATTCCTGCACAAATAATTTGCATCAGCCAACCTGTTCAGTAGGCGACTTAATTCAACCTGAACCATGATGTGATCAACATAAAGAGGAAAAGTTTAAAGTGAACCTTCATCCAGAAGAAACCAGATAAATCAGGCGTCTCTGAACGTGTCCGACAGCTGGACGGACCCGTAAAACCCCCAACGACCGGTTCACAGGAAAACTCGCTTCGTGACTCTTCCAACCTGATCCAACCTTCACTACAAACCTGATCAAAGGTCTAAACATGAACATACCAGAACATATTTACATATAATTAAGTTCCTGCAGGATGACGACTTCCTGCTGGATCTTAGTGGATCTTTACTAACTGGATCCAGAGGTTTTCCAGGTGGCACACTACGTTTTTCTTGAGGAACAAATCTAATTTAATCTAATCCAGCCTTGTTTGTAAGTATTTCAATCAATCCTCAACTCTATCAATCACCATGTGTGTGCACTGACCTGCAGTTTGTGCAGAATTAATTCCTGGAAACTTTATTTTTCCATTTCTGCCGTCAGCTGAGAACACTTAGTTAAGGTCGGGGAGAGTTGGCGGTCGTAGTTAAACACTGAAAACGTCAACACTGATTTGAATCATGAGATGAAAACACTGTAATTTGGTCAGTTTTTGACCAGAATCACATTTTTTTTCCCTCTGATTATTAAACCACAAGAAAAACACGGCTGAAACAAGAGGACGTGAACTCTGACTCTGTGTTTCACCAAAACATGAACATGCATGAACTAAAACATCCTGGATTAAAAAAAAAACTAAAAATCCAGGAGGATTAAATCCCGTTCGCTGTCGCAGGTGAGACGAAGCTCAACTTGCCCCAAACAACAAACAGATCAATCCTTAATTAAATCCAATTTTCTGACAGATGGATGTTTACCTTCTTCTCTTCATCTCCACTGATTCACATTTTGTTTTTGTTTGACACTTGAATAAAAAAACTTGAATTTTTTTTCTTTACAGTTGGATGGAGGCGTCTCGTCTTTACTTTCCTCCCACTCCTCGGTGTCTCATCAGGAGTGTCATCAGCCCCCACTCG
Source organism: Polydactylus sextarius (assembly GCA_016801845.1). NCBI lineage: Eukaryota > Metazoa > Chordata > Actinopteri > Polynemidae > Polydactylus > Polydactylus sextarius. The sequence goes on along the minus strand of CM028923.1, from coordinate 758,435 downwards.
GGCTGATGCCTGTTAATATGGCAGCGCTATTGTCTGCCCGTTTCTCTATTGTTTGCTCTCACACTTGATGAATTCATCAAAGGGAAAGGAGAGAAGGGAATGGGAGAAAATAGCTGCAAATCATACGGCTCCGCACAACTGACTGTGTAAATCTGGCGGGCCGAGCCTTTGTCTTCAAATGGTGCACGAAATGTGTGTTTGCTTGTGTAATTCTGCACATATATCATTTGTTCTGCCTTTAACTAAGAGGGATGTTCACTCAGCCGTTGCTTGTCTCCGTACGTGTGTTTGGCTTCATCAAACTGTCTAAGAACAAAACAACAAATCCTCCGTTTAATCCCAGATACATGGAGTCGTGTCGGTACCTTTGCTCTGTGGAGGGTTCTGGCTGCGATCTCGGAGGATGTTGATCTGGTAAACGGCTCCGTACGGTTCGAAAAGCTCCTTCAGCTCCTTCTCCGACCAGGAACGTGGGATCTGACCCACGAACATCTTGATGGCGTCCGGGTCCGGCTGGTCCGAATGCTCCAGCGCCCCGTTCATCTTCCCGGCCGTGCCGTTGCTGCAAGAAACCACACGAGAAGACGAAATGTTAGAAACTTTAAAGATACAAAAGAAACTGACGCGTTTCTAAATCGTATAGTTTGTACATCCTCTTTCCCATCATGCACCTGGTCACTACAACATTGTTCTCAAACCAAAAACCTTCACAGCGTCAAACTTTGCTTCAATTTGTACAAAAAAATAAAACCAGCAAACCCAAAGATTCACACACTTACACTTCCTGTTGTGCAACAACATTCAACACATGATCTCTAACAGCTTTTGTCTTCATCTTTGCACAATTTCAATATTTTCCATCAGTGCTGTTGTTTGAATTGAACAGTTTTTTTTCCCCAAGGTTAAAAATGTCAAAGTGAGTGAATAAGTTTCTTTGTGACAGTTTTGTGTTCGTATGTAGTTCATGTTCTTGTCTTTTTGTTAAACAAGCAGACGTTGCACTTTGTTGTCATCTGTTTATCCATGTTGGATGTTTCACCTGCGCCGCTACACATGACTCAGCAGACGAATAAAAAGTAAAAACCCGTCACCATCTTAAGTTTCTGAAACATAAAACTGTAATATCAACGTATAAAACTCTTCAGACCAGACTAATAAAAATGTCTCGACAGCTTCATCACAACAGTCACACTGAAATTTACATTTCTATAAATTTAGATTCAGAAACACAGACAGAAGGTGATCTGACACTTCAAACATCGCTCAGAATATAAACACGGATCTTTGGACGACGGATGTGATTTTATTTCTGATGTTTTATGGTTAAAATGTTAAAAAGTCATGACGAGACGTTTCACACGTTCACTTCAGTTCAAGTTAACGTGAAGACGTGAAGTTACAGAAACTCCACACAGATGTTCACACGTTCACATCTGGAGGACGGATGAAACACAGCGGTTGAAGAGCAAAGACAGAAGACGTTCACTGAACAAACACACGACTACAAACAAACAGACTGAGTTGTCATCGAGGCCTGTGGTCGTATTTTAAAATGGCTGAAAACCAATTTAATGAAACTAAAGTCGATGGCAGAGCTGTTTTATTGCTCCGCTTTTCTCTTGTTTTTCTCGGCAGGAGAGAGAAAGAGCATTATCTTAAGAGGCAAAAACAAAACAAAGCCAAATCCCTGGCTTGGTTAGCTGACAACACTAATACCAGACTATAAAGCACAGCAAGGAGGGAGGGAGGAGGGTGAGGGAGGCGGGTGAGAGAGGAGGAGGAGGGGGAGTAAAAAACCGTCCAGACCTTTGAACGCGAGCCATCCATCTTTTGCAGAAAGAGCCGAGGCGCTCGGCAGAAACGCCCAGTTCTTTAAAAGACTTAAAGGACATGTCAAACAAAACAGAGTCAACGAGTCGAAGCGGAGGCTAACGGTCGCTAACGCTGCGGCGCTAAACTACAGGGAGGGAGGCCTCCTCCCCCCGGCGGCGGAGGACGAGGGAGGGAAACGACGGCGGCGTCGAGGTGAGAGGACGACGGGCGGAGCCTCGACGACGGTCGCCGGGTTCAACTGAACCAACCACCAACAGCTGATGTGTGTGTGTGTGTGTGTGGACACGTCCGGACACAAACGCTCATTGTGTCGGCCGTTCGTGTGCAAAGCATGCTGGGATTGAACGCGTCCATACAAAGGCCGGTGTCAGAGAGTTTCAGCCTCCACAATGAGCAGCTTCACGCCGCCTGCGGCCTCACAGTCGTCTCTGTTTCCTCCTCCGACGTGTTTCTGAGTCGCTTCGCTACAAAGTGACGAGCGCCGTTTCCCATCAGCCCCTGTGGACAAACACTGACAAGGTGTTATTGCGAGCAGACAGAGCTCAGCAGGAGAGTGTCCCGGGGCTCGGATTAAGTCGTCGAGTGGATCCACTCCTGCCTCGGCCTCTTCATCATCCTCTTCCTCCTCTTTCCTCGCTCTCCCTCTCAATTTAAGTCAATTGTTTGACTTTAATGGTTTAACTATTGCTTCCATCACTCCGGTCTCCTGCAGCTCAGAGGCCGTGACTGAGGCCTGATCCACCCTCAGTGTGTGTGAGTGTGTATCAGTGTGTGTGAAGCAGCTGCTGAGGGCTGTTATTCCCTCACCTCACACTCACACTCGACAGCTCGTTCATCTGAACTGCAGCTGCACGATATCGACCATAAAACCGAAAAAAACCATAAAAACCAGGCGACGCTTCTTTATTTATTCATTCATCATCTTCATTTTTACGTCCTCAGCTTCATCACACGTCCTGTGTGTTAAGTCACGGCTCAACGTGGAGACAGAGACGGATGAAACAGGCTCACGTCTGTTAGCTTAGCTTAGCATAAAAACTGGAGACATAAAGTCAGGCTGAGATTTTCTCTGATTTATAAAAGAGAGTTTGCTCAGTCACGTCAACGTTGTGTTTGTGATTTGATTCCTTCAGAGATGTTTCAGTTTCAGACATTTTCATCAAACTAAATGATAAGAAGCGTCGACGACAAAACGTTTTTTATAGACGTAGAAACAGAATCAATATTGCAGCTCAACGAAGACAGAAATTAATAACAGAAACAACTAGAAATGTAAAAGTCGACTTTCACTTCGTAGAAACAAAAAGCTGAAGACGGTAAAACTGTGACGCCGTGAAGATTCAAGGTTAACGTTGGTGTCGGTGGAAGAAAAAACATCAGACTCAAACGTTTTCAACCATCTTGAACATGTCAAAAGTAACTTGACCTTTGACCCTGAATGAGAAACAACTGGTGGATGTTTCTTATCAAACTGACGTCACTGCAGCTGGATTTACTCATCACAAGTTGTTGATATTTGTCAGAACATGAACGTGATTTTCACAGGAACTGATTATTATGATTTTTATTAATGTTTGAAATGATCTTTTATAAACTAGTTGTTTACTTCTGTTTCTGTTCATTAGTTTCTTTGTTGTTTAAAACATCGAAGCTTAGATTCATTTCATCTTTGTCTCTTTTGCTTCAGATATTAAAACAATTAAAAAAAAAAAAAAAGTTAAAAGTTGGAAGTTGTAAAACCAAAACAGGTTTTACAAAAAACATCGTTCTCTCTTTCCAGCGTTTCTGACGGGAACAAACCGAGATGTTTAATCTGAACTGCAGCTTTGTCACAAATGGTTTATACATGAAAGTCTAAAGAGCAACATTGTTGCTTATGTAAATTCTATAAATGTATACGAGGAAACGAGCTTCGCCTCCAGATGAACGAGGAACTTCCTGTTCAACGTGTTCACAGCAGGAGGTCGACAGGAGGATGGAGATGAGGCAGGTTTAACAGTAGATACAGCTCAGAGCTCAGCATGAGTTCACACACACACACGTGAACACACACATATCACACACATGTGTACACACACACACACACACACACACACACACACACACAGCTACAGTTCAGGCTTCACTGCGTTGATCCTCCTGCTGCTTTTCCTTTTCTGTTTCTGCTCTAAAACACACATCCTGCTCACACAACCCCTCCGTCGCAACACACACTCATGAACACACTCATGAACACACACATGAACACACACACCGGATGGGCCGAGCTGTCACACACTCCTTCTCATTGGCAGCGTGTTTGCAGGGTGTGTAACGGTCCCACAGGGGAACTAATCTTGTTGACAAGCAGAGTGAGAAACATCAGTTCAGCCCCGAGGGAGCGGGGCGACCAAGGTCAGCTACACACACACACACACACACACACACACAGACCCAGACCATCACGTCTCTTCACACACCTTGACAGATCCTTACACGACTTTTTCACTCAAAGAAAAACAAAACAAACTGTGGAAGACGTTAAAGCAGGAGACACACACACACTGACATGTCAACACACACACACACACACACACACACACACTGACATGTCAACACACACCTCCTGAGGCGTCTGTGATGATGAAAACCGTTCAGTCTAAGAGGATAAAACACATTTAATCCTCGAGTCGTCATCGTCCATTTTGCAGCTTTGTTCTCGTTTCACTGGTTAGAAACTAAACGAAGTCGCGTCGTCACGTCTACAAACATGAAGGATGAACTGTTTTCATTTTTCAGACGATGTGAGGACACGTCAACACGTGGAGGAGGGAATCGAACCGCCAACCTTCACATCAACGGTCGTCAAACACAAACTCACTGATAAAAAAAACTGATTCAAGAGTTTTATTGATTCTTGTTTCATTTTTAAAGGTTGAAAATGTGTTTTTCATCCCTGATAGTAGAAACACGACCCGGCGTCACACTCTAACGTGTCTGATACACGCCTGTGACACGCTAACACACGCTAACACTCTGCGTGCAGCGACATAAAAACCTCACAAACAAACCAACAAAGTGACTCTGACATCCACGATTCATTTCACAGTCCTGAACATTTCTCTGCCGCTGTGTCAAACTGTAAACCAGATTAGCAACTTTGTGTTTTTTCTTCTTTCCCGCCATTGAATCCCACGCTCCACGGCGGCTGATTTCATGTCATCGGCGGTGGCGAGGAGGATTAGTGACTCACACTCGTTAGAGCGAACACTTTCTTTTAGCAACGCTTCTGTTTTTATTTTTTTCCACACAGCGAAGTAAAAACTGGTAAACTGACTCCCAGAGGCCGAAGGGAACATACGTGGTATAGAAGTGATTATATATCTAATTAAATTATATCATATTATGTTACAACCTCCTCGTCTTTGTGTGTGGCAGGAAAACAGACGGTGCCACGTGATGCTGAGAACACCAGGAAGGAAAAAGTCAAAAGAAAGTGAGACTGAATGATTCTCTATTATGCATATATACGTGTGTGTGTGTGTGTGTGGTTGTGTGTGTGTGTGTGTGTGTGTGTAATGATCAGATAAATGTCACGGTGGCTAATGAAGCTGCACCGGTGCCCTGACGCTCAGCTAGCTGCTCGCTAACGAGCTACCGCACACCGCCGCCTGCTAATGAGAGAAGACACGCACACACACGCATGCACACACACACACACACACGCACACACACACGCACACACACACACATCTACACAGTGAAGAAGAAGAAACACACTGATGCACGACGCACATGGATGCAAGGAAAATGACTCATTCTGCTCGTTTCTCATGGCGACGAAGATGAAGAGGTGTTGGAATAAAGACCGAGGCGTCGCTGCAACTACAAACATCACCCGCTGCTGCTGCAATGCATCATGGGATATGTTGGACTACGAAATAAGCTGATTCGTTGAACTGAGACGGACGAGTCTCCAGCTGGACGGAGACGACCCACCTCAGCTAACATATCCAACATATCTATTTGACTACGTTGGCTAACGGAGCTAATTTAAATAGCTCAGCTCACTTTAAAGCAGGTTTTCCAGGTACGTCCAGCTGCTAAGACGCTTCAGACACATCTAAAGAGACGGACACCTGCTGTACCTGCATCCTGACACCAGGTAGGTGAGATTAAATGATATAATCTCAGTTCAGACAAGTCTGTGGAGAACAGGAAGTACCACGGCGTCACAGTCCTTTTAAATGAATCTGTTCCATTTGATTTAAAAACACTTCTCTCTTAGAGCCGAGAACTGATAAAAAGGAAGGAAAAAGAAAAGCATCTGAACGACTCTGTTGCTTCTTTCTTCCAGCTGAAGGTTTTCCTTACCTTCGTTTGAAGTTCACTGGACATGTTTGAGGTGAATGAGGTCTTTTCAAACCAGCGTGTATGTATGTTATTAAGGTGTTTATCACTACACGACCTCCTCCTCCTCTTCCTCATGTGATTCACATGCTGCCTGCAGCCTTGAGAAACAACAAGGTGAAGAAGTGGCACATGAATGGAGGAGATCTGCTCTCTGTTGAGAAGCTGTGGATCGTCTGAACGTTGTGTACTGAATCAACCAGCGTCTGTGAAAAATACAAATCAGGAAACCTGAACATTTGCTGCTGAACATTTAGACTCGTAAATGTTTTAACAACGAAGCCTGAGCCACAACTGACCGACGATCACTTCTGTCCAACAGAGAAATAGATGACATGTATTGTCTTTATTATCTCAACTTTAAAGGTGCTGAAGCTACGTTTTCTCCATCTAAGATGTAAATAAAACGCCCTCTAGGTGGCGCTGCTTATGCAGGAAGGACTGGACGCTACAGAGCTGAGACGGGTCGTAGCTAGCTGCTAACTTTTCCACCAATCGTCAATGAAAAACAAGCTAATCAAACCGTTAAAGCTGCTATATGTTGCTATGCTAGCGAGCTAGCAAGCTAGTTAGCTTCTATTGTAAATAAAACAAACACAACTGATACAACATGCTAGCTAACTTGCCAAATTACAACGTTTCCTACAAACAGCTGCTAATGCTAACGTTGTGATGCTACAATGTGACACTAATGTGAATACATGTAGCAGCTTTAATCTGCCAAAATACAATGTTCTAACATTTTGTAGATGTTTTAACTATTAATTAGAATAAAAATGAAATGACTATAATTGTTCTTTGAAACCCAGTCGACTGATATATATTATATATGTTACATATTTATTAAATAAAACTTCACAACACAACAACACACTGTGAAAAAACATCTAAAACATGTTTCTACACTCGGCTTCATGTCCCAGACAAAAGAGCTCAGATACTCCGATAACGTTGATTAATCAGTCATAAACTGATCAATACCAAACAGATCAATAAGTTTGTGTCTAACATTTATTCTTTACGTCTAAAGAATAAAAAGAAATTAAAAACCAGGTTAGAGATGACGACATCACCGGGATCAATAATGTAAAATGATTTAACTTTTGACAAACATCTGGACAGGAAGTTGTTACGCTCACAAACAAACAAACAAACAAACAAACAAACAAACAAACTAACTAACTAACTAACTAACTAACTAACTAACTAACTAACTAACTAACATAAAGACAGAGACGAACGTTGATCGAGTCTGAGAAAATAAAAATATCAAATTAATAAAAACATGTTGTTTCTCCTTCGCTGCGACAGCTCGGTTCTCAGAAACATCTTCTCTAAAAACAATAAAAATAAATAAATAAAAATGCTGCTTTCGTGCTCATGTCAGCCTGACCTGGACTTCCTGAGTGTGTGTGTGTGTGTGTAAAGGAATTAGAGCATCTTAAAGCCTCAACACCAGATTGGTCAAATCCCGACAGCAGCAGCAGCAAAATTCCTCCCTAATCTTTAGCACACTTCTCCTCCTCTTCACCTCCTCCTCCTCTTCCTCCTCCTCTTCCTCCTCCTCTTCCTCCATCCCATATCTTGTTGCTATGGTAACAGCAGTGCGGGATGGGGTGAGCGGATGTTGGTGTCTCTCTCTGAATGACAGTAAACTCCTCGACTCCTCCACTCTGAGGTTTCTGATGTGTCATCCATTTTTTTTTTCTTATCTCTCTCTTCCCTCGTCTCTTCCTCCTTCATCGCTTCCTCCTCTTCTTCCTCCTCCCCCTCCCCCTCCTCTTCCTCCATATTTCCTGTTTTCCTGGTTTAATGAGAAACAGCTTGTTTTGTGTCGTGGGCTCCATGTGATCAAATGGCAGCAGCGCTGATTGTTGATTGTCTGACTCGCCGCTGTGTTCTGCCAAAAGTCATCATCTGATTCGCCGACGGGGACGACGACACGTTGGACTGTTGCTGCTGCAACAACCGGGCCAACAACGCAGATCCAGACCAGTCCAGACTGATACAGACCGATCCAGACCAATCTAGACTAGTCCAGACTTATCCAGACCGACCCAGACTGATCCAGACCGATCTAAACCAGTCCAGACTGATCCAGACGACCCAGACTGATCCAGACCGATCTAAACCAGTCCAGACTAAACCAGGCCAATCAAACTGATGCAGATCAGTCCAGACTGGTCCAGACTGGTCCAGATGAGGACATAACACCAACTATCATCAGCTCGGTGTCGGTTCAGGTCAAATGATCCAGGTTGAATAAAACGTCTTGTTTTTACAGTAAATCCCATGTTTTTTTCTCCAACAAATAAATAATAAAAATAAATCATTTCACAAACCAACGGTGAAGAGAAACGTCGTGGGCGAGAGACAAAGACAGAGAGAAGAGGAAGAGGTCACTCGCCAAAACCACAAAACCACAAAACGTCAAAATGCCACTGATTTAACAACACGGGAGAGTTTATGGTGTAATTACGTCCCATTGTGAGTAAAAAGCGTGTTTGTTGTTTGAGGGACAAAGGTTATAAAAGCACAGTTTCATCTCGGTTTGTGTCGAAGAGATCGGCCAATAAAAACCAACACGACGTCTCTGACACTTTAATAAACCACAGGTTCAGTTGTGGAGGTGTCATGGCCGCCGGCGTCGCTCTGAGCTGAAACAAAGACGTGAAGTCGAACGACCGCTGGAAACATTTAATGTCCAGAGACAAAGAGAAACAGACAGACGATGTTTTCTAGTTTGTCTGCTGAAGTTTCTTTAATTTCCATTGTTGATCGTAACAGTTTTAACGACCTAATCTCTGACCTCAGCCTCTTTAACACTGAACACAGCGAAGACGTGTCCACGTAGACGACTCGTTATTCAACTCATGAACCACACACACACATTAACACACACACACACACACACACACACTTTAACACACACACACACACTTTAACACACACACACTCAGCTGTCGTCCAACATTTCCTCTCTTGTCTTTTCTTGCCTCAGTTTCAAACAGTCAAACATTTCTGGCTAAAGTCTCATTTTTAACAAGGTGGTGATGGTCACTTGCTAACAGCTAACAGCTAACAGCTAACAGCTAACGCCAACAAGACCGTAAGTTAATAACATCCCCTCTAGGTGGCGCTACGTGTTGAGAGGCTACATAGTTTAGTTTAAACTTCACAATTTGTACAAACGAACACATCACACAGATGCTAGCTAACATTAGCTTCACTTAGCTAATAGCTGCTAACGTTACGTTTGTTAACTTCATGTCTTGTGTTCAACTCACTGTAGATGTCACTTGACAGTTTGACATCAGTATTCACTGACTTCTGTTTCAAATTAAAACATCACATCTTCATCTGTTGATACGTTTGGTTCAAATAATAAAACGAGACTCGTGTTTGGTTCAATCTGAGTCGTTAAACATCTGAACCAAAGTCTTTTTTTTCTTCCGAGTATCAACATTAACTTGGTTCGGGTCATTTTAAATCTCTTTAATTTAGTTTTTTTTTTTTCTTGTTAAATTATGTCTCATGAGTCTGAACATGTCGCTGTTTCATTAACTTTTAATTTAGATTTATCGAACCTGTTTCAACTATAAAACAGTTTAAACTTCATTATCTGAGTCCACGTGTCACAACACGAGGAGGCGTTGAGGTTAATTTACTAATCGCTTCTTAATTAATAACATCTTTAACTTTTATTCCACTCTGTCTGTGATTCCTCTGGCGTCGTGTCAACGTCAAGGAGGAAATCACTCGCACATTTAGTCCATAAAAATTAGAACGATTCACACTCTGATCCAAGTTTATAAGGAGAGAACGAGAGCGAGAAGAGTCCTGGATCTCAGAGGGACGACACAGTTTCACGTCGACGGACTTTTAGAAGTGAAATCGCCTCTGGATGAAGAGGAGCTGATGCCCACTACAGCGTAATTAGCCTGTAATGTTGTAGAGGGGGGAGGAGAGTGAGGCCGGAGGGGTGAGGAGGAGGAGGGGGAGGAGGTGATGGTGTTAAGGGATATCAGGGCGGGGGGTGTTCATTTTCATTAGGTTTTATGGGTTGGAAAAACATTGTCATGCATACCAATTAGTGCTGGAACAGATGGCTCAATATGGTCGTATGTTCTGGTGTGTGTGTGTGTGTGTGTGTGTGCGTGTGTGTGTGTGACAGTAACAACAGCATCAGGCCGGTCGACGGGTGGAGAGAGAGTTCAGGTTGACAGATGTTTGGAGAGACGGCGTCCTCCTGACATCCCTAACACCTTTCTCCTTTTTACCTTTCCTAGCTCCGCCCCCTTCCTTATTAGCTCACTAGCTCCGCCCCCTTCCTTCCTACCCAGGTCACGACCTCCAGAGTGAAACCAAACCTGGATGTGTCTGTTCAACTGTTCAACAGAGTCTCAGAGGAGGAAACCATATGCTGACATATGCTGATGGAGGGAAAACAGGAGGAGGGATCGCCTCATTATGCATGAGTGTGTGTGTATGTGTGTGTGTGTGTGTGTGTGTGAAGTCCAGTGAGACGCCAACGCCAAACCACAAAAAAAAAAAAAAAAAGAAAAAGAAAAAGAAAAGCATGGAAGCGCCACTCTCCAGCCTGTATCTCGATGACATTTGGAGCTGACATTCAGTATCAGTACATCTAGTTTTTTTTTTATTTTATTTTTTATTTTAACTCTTTTCTTTTCTCAGAACTGTATTTATTCATTCATGTCAGAGTTAAAAGCCTCTTAAAGAAGCAGCCGGTCGGTCAAGAGACGCTCACACTGAGAGAATAATGATAATAATAATAAGCAACATTTTCCTCAGAATAATGTCTCTAATCATCCTTATTACATCATTATTAGAAAGTGAAAGTAAATACTATTACGTCAGTGAGCACACAACGAAACTACCTTCTGCATTTAACCCTCCCACCTAAGTGAGCAGGGGGCAGCCTGGACGGCGCCCGGGGTGTGTGTGGGGACGGTGCCTTGCTCAGGGGCACCTCAGTGGCACCCGATAGCTGGTGGATTCAAACCGGGGACCTTCTGGACCCAAGTCCGCTTCCTTAGCCACCAGGCCACCACTGCCCCATTATTACATTACAACCACAAAAACAAAACAGCAACAGACTGGTCAAGTCTCCTTTTTGAAATATATCAGACAATTTAGCTGCTAAATGCTACGCTAAGCTAGCATCAAGTCAAGGCTGCTAAAGGCTAGCACGAATGCTCATGTTATATCTGCGTCTTTAGCTGCTAAAGGCTAAGCTAACCTAGCATAAGGACTCATGTTGTATACAACTGTTTAGCTGTTAAAGGGTACGTGTGTGATATCTGACTATTTTAGCTGCTAAAGGCTAAGCTAAGCTAGCATAACTGCTTGTGTCATTTCTGACACTTTATCTGTTAAAAGCTACGTTGAGCTAACGTCAGGATTTGTGTCATATCAGACTCTTTAGCTGCTGTTTAAGGCTTGTCTCTTTAGCTGCTAGAGGCTATGCTAACCTAGCATCAGGGCTCGTGCCTTAACTCTTTAGCTGCTAAAGGCTACGCTAAGCTAGCATAAGGACTCATTTCATATATGACTGTTTAGCTGTTCACAGGTTCACTCAACTGGTGTTAGGTGTCTTATCTGACAGTTTTAGTTGATGAAGGCTAAGCTGAGCCAGTGTCAGGGCTCGCTGCAGCTAACCAAATACGATATTTTAGTGCGATTAGCGACCACAGAGCTAATGTAAAAACTATGGATTTAAAGGATTTTCCATCTTCTCTTCCACTTCCATCTGGTCACAAAAAGCTTTTATTTTTTTATTGCAAACGCTCAGTCGCTGTGAAAACTGTCGACAGCGGAGGTCTGTGGATTATCAGCGTCGCTGCTTTTGGAGAAAAAACCAAAATGAAATTCCTTTCACCTCCTTGTGTGTTTCTCGGTGGCGGCTGTAATCCCAGAAACACACGTCCTCTAAAGCTGATGAATAAAACCTGAATGTGTGGAGTTTCTTTTTTCTTAAACTGAGTGAATCTGTCCTGTAACACAAACACCTCCAGCGTCTCCAGCGCTAACATCAGTAGCGTTGGGTACAGGTACACCCCTCCAGCCTCCAGCCTCCATCCTCCACCCACTTCAGAGACTTTTATAGCAAACACTTTTAGCCGCGGTGTTAGCCACGGCTCAGTGGGTCTGAATGGGGGGAGGACGCGCTAACAGGGCTAGCGCTGCAGTCCCACAGCCTATTGATCTGCAGCGCTCGCTAATAACAGACAGCAGAGACTCGGCGGCTCTCAGGGGCCATTAGGATGCATGAGTGGGAGCCGTGCTAAATGGGACAATACACAGAGGTGTGTACAAGGGTAAATACACTCCAGTTTATATGGAGAGGCAGATACACTAAAGCTTGGCTAACGTGTAATTCCTTTGGCTAACCTTGGAATTGCTTCACTCTGCGTGTTTGTCTTTGCACACGTGTGTGTGTGTTTTGATACAGGGATTAAACGCCGTGTTAGCTGCTATATTTAGAGTCGCTGCAGAAACAAAACAAAACACACACACACACAAATATTTGATGCATTAATGCAGAAAAAAAAAACAAAACACAATGTGGTGAATTTCAGTTGCAGGAGCTTCATTGAATCTCCTGAAGAGTCAGAGCAGAGTAATGGAGGAGCTGTCTGCTCTCAGTCCCTCTAAATGTTTAATGAAGCATCCTCGTCTCCCCCGTCTCCCCCCTGCTGCTCAGCCCTCACCCATCCTCTACTTTTACCTCACTTCATCCTTATTTACCTCCTTTTTCTCCTGCAGGAAAACGTGAACCTGAACGGCAGCGACGTCGTTTTAACGTTTCAACAAAGACGACGACGACGACTCTGCTTCCTGTTTCCTGAATCTTTCCTCCTCCAAATATCTCATTTGTTCCCGTTTAACTTTCCTCTTGATGTTGAGATGATTTGGGGTCGACAGTATCTTGCAGCCACATGTGGAACGAGTGCGACGGCGTTGATCCAACTCCTCACAGCTCCTAATGTGGCTGTTTGTCTTATTTTTTTTTTGGCAGGAGGGAACGATGTGCAGAGTCACAGCTGTTGTTGTTTAGACAACAAGATTTGGCGTCGCAGGATAAATGCTGTTCTGTCTTATTGGGACTAATCTAAAGCGTCCGTCCTCATCTCTTAAAGCTGAAAACATCGTTTTCACCTGCTCTCAATAAGCTGCTTTCATCTGTTTCTGTGTGTTGATCAAACATTTACAGGTCAGACTTTTAATCTGACGTTTAACTGAGAATGAAACTGTCAAATAAAGAATCTGGATCCAGGACGAATCCAGACCTGATGAAACGGATCTCGACTGGTTTTGAGACGATTGTGGAAAAGTTCAGACTGGATCTGGATTTGACTTGAATTTGTTTTAAAAGACTTGTTCTTGTCTTTTCCTGACTCGTCTGACTTGAAGTATTTGACTCGTTTTAACGAGACTAGAAACATTTTAATTTAGACTTATGACTTGTTTGAAGAAGATTTAACTTTATATTTGACTTGAAACTTGTTTTAATCGACTGGTGAATCGACTTGAACTGGTCTTAACTTTGAGACTCGAACTTGTTTTACAGAGACTTGACTCTTGAATCGTGACTTTGTGACTTTGTGCTGCAACTGATTTAAAACTTTTAACTTGAACTGTTTCTGACCGACTCGACTCTTGACTTGTTTTAACTAAATCTGACACTTGGAATTTTTGGACTATTTGTCCACATGACTTGAGACTTGTTTTGACTTGAACATCTTGTCTGACTAGAAACTAGAAAACTCAGATCCAATCAGGATTTGTTTTGACGTGAGATTCAACTTGTGACTTGTTTTATGAAGACTGACGACTTGAGACTCGACTCTTTTTCACGTCTATGATTTGTTAATAAAACCAACTTGTCTGAATGTTTAAATGAAGTCATCTAACAACGCTCAGTCTGAGAACACAGAGACAAAACACACTTCGACTGTGTGTGTGTTTCCCTGCTCTACTGCGAGTGTGTGTGTGTGTGTGTGTGTAAGCGATCGAGCTACTTCTTCTTCTTCGGCTCCAGGACTTAAATTATCCCGAGGCTCCTCCAAAACACACTTCACAATTTCTGTCTGCGTTCCAAACTCATTACTTTAGTCGGCAAATCAAACGGAGAGAATTAAACCGAAGTCAGACGTGAAGAGAGGAGGCGAGTGTGTGTTTGAGTATGTGAGTGTGTGTGTGTGTGTGTGTGTGTGTGTGTGAGTGTGTGTGTGAGTGTGTGTTAATTGCTCTAATTAATGGCTTGTGAATATCCACACTGGCTAAAGAGTCAAGGTTACACCTGTGTGGACGTATTGATCAAATTACTTTTAATGTAAATATAATATTGGCACCTTCACCTGCTGCTGAGTGTGTGTGTGTGTGTGTGTGTGTGTGTGTGTGTGTGTGTGTGTGTGATGTCAGGTCAATTAGTGAACACATGAATCACCAGTGGGGAGGTAACGACCTCAGAGTCAATTACTCCGTCACATTATTTATTACTAATTTCAGCAGTCGTATTATGACTCTGCTGCTCCGGTGGTAACATTCATTTGTAATAATCCTACAAATTACTTTTTTTTCTGTTGCACCCTTTTAAAATTCGCAAATTGAATTTGTGTGTAAGCCGGCGGGAGCACGACTGAACTGAAGAAAAAAAAAAACCTTAACTCATTTTCTCATATTAACGACAAAAGTTTAAGACGAGACGACGTCAAATGTCACAACTTGACTTTACATCTGTATTTTATCAGACGACTGATTTCTGGTGAATCAGGTTTTATAAATCAGTCAAATCTGTAAATGCTGATGAAGTTAAACAGGATCATATGTGTGATTTAACAACACGATGATTGAAAACACAGATGGACGTGTGAATCATGAAGCTAAGTCGACAGGCTTTTCAGTCAAAACTGGAAACTTGACGACATTTTTCTGGGAAACTGAAGTTGTTTTCAAAAGTTTCCAGAAGTTGATTTTACAAATAAAACAAGTTTAAAGTCAGAAAAAATTAGTCTGTATCTCAAATCATCATCTGTGGTTTTAGAAAAGAAAAAGTGTTTAAAGCTTCGACGTCTGATCAACATCTAGTTCAGAGTCGTTTATAAAAGTCGTCATCAGCTTCAAACTGTTGATACTTTGTTTCTGACGAAGTTCGTCTGTTTTCAGTCTTTGTGTTAAAACACAGGTACGATCCCATTTAACCTGATTTTACTGATATGAAACCTGATGAAACAGACGTGAAGATTTGACGCGTTGTTTGATGTTTTGATGTTTAATTTCATAAATGAAGACGAAGACGTCACATCAGTTAACTGAAGCTACTTCCTGTTTTATTCCTTCACATCTTCTGTTTCCAAGACTGGTCTTTTTCCATTTACAGCAGCGTCTGTGTGTGTGTGTGTGTGTGTGTGTGTGTGTGTGTGTGTGCCAACAGATCAATACTCTACATCCATTCTGGTTTGTTAGCAGTAATAGGGATGGATTTAAAGTGAGAGAGATGGGTGAGGGAGGGGTGAGGGAGGGGTGAGGGAGGCTAACGGCGGCTGATTTATCCTGAACGATGTCGGACCCATTTCCTCCTCGGCTCCGTCCAATCAGAGCGTCTCTCTTTACGCTGCATCACGCCGTCGTATACGGTGAAAAGAGAAATGACGGCCATTATGTAATCACTGTAATGATTCCTATTGAGGAAGCTGAGCCTACAACCACGGCTCAGTAAATTACACTAAACATCAGCTCTTCACACATCTTTCTGAGTCTGAGTGTGTGTGTGTGTGTGTGTGTGTCTGATATTAAACTGGGGCTCAGGTGAGAAATGGAGCGAAGCTTCAAGAAAAGAAGAAGTTAAACATCCTGAGGAGAAATAAAACTAAGATTTAAAAAGTCTCTTCTTCTTGTTAAAGTCAACGTTTGTATTTTAATCTGAACATTTAATCTCTAATCTAAAGAGACACAATAAGATAAATCTTCCTCCTATAATTTAGATTTTATTCTTAATGTTTCAACTTTAATTTCAACATTTTATTTCTATTTTATTTCACCTGGTTCATTTTTTCCCTCAAAATATAAACAAAATGTCCTTTTCAATTTTTATCTAAAAGGACAAAATCTTACTTTTTTCCTAAACGTTGATCTGATACTTTGATCTAACAGACGTTCATGTAAAAAGTAAAAACACTGTAACGTTTGTGTTTGAGACGAAGACTTAAACTTCCTGAGGACGAAGTAGAAGAAGAAGAGTCTGAGTTAACGAGGAGATAAAGACGGAGACGGGGAACAGAAGGAGGTGACGGAGACGGAGGGACTGATGGTGTAATGATGAAAACGGACGACACACACACACACACACACACACACACACACTCTGTCTTTCTCTCACACCTTAAAGACTCAATCCGTCGCTCGTATCCAATCAGGTTCCTTCATCATCAACATGGAAACTTGTCACATTTGACGTTTTGTTTTTAAAATGTTCAGATGAAACAAACAGACACAAGAAGCTTTAGTGACACTTCAGTAAAATACGCGAGGCCTCAATTTAAACTTCAAACTTTTCTCTCTGCTGCTTCACTGTTGAACAGAAACTTAACACAACGTTTTAAACACGTCGAAGAGTTTATGACTGAACTGAGCTCAGACAACGATGGATTTATTAGGAATTAACAGGTGAGAGAAGACGTACACGTCTGAAGTAACAACATTAAAACATGAACAGTCTCCGTCAACTCATCGTTACTAAACCTGTTACAGCTCAGTGTTTTTTTGGAGATTTGTCCCGTTTCACTGCAGCGTTTTTCCATAACGAGAACCCAGGGGACACGTTGCTCTGCTCGCTCTCTTCACACTAAAAAAAGGGTTTTGCAAAGACTTCTGGGAAACTGTGATGCTCCCTGGAGACTCCACCGTCTCCACCATTCACCCACCAGACCGAAGAAACCTCCATTTCCATAACAACAACCTGACTCATATGATGATGACGACACGTTAACGTAGAAATATTTTCACATCAACGACCAGAAAATGTAGCTTACCTGTCAAAATCAACCTTTTCATACTCAAAGCAGCTAAAAATATATTTTCAACTAAAATTTAAAACAACAACATCCACTGTGATAAAGACAAAAAACATCTGCAAGAAAAAAAAACTTGAATCTGAAGTTTTTATCAATAAAAATGAACTATAAACTGATACAAACACTGACGTTTTTATGTCGAACTGAAAACAAACTACACGTCGTAAATGTGCAGAATGAGAACGAATCTTCATGTGAAGATGTTTAGTTTTATAATAATTTAATAAACCGTGAATATATTGTTACAAACCTGCGGCCACACAGTTAAACTACAGACATTAAATGAGATTATTGTCATAACTGCAGCTGAAATGATGTAAAATGATATAATATGAACTGTTTAGTTCAGTCACAGGTAGAAAGTAACAGAAAATAAAACCTGAAGAAGAAGCAACATCACTTCTGTTTAAATATCACACACACACACACACAAAATACAAAGAACTGAGTGTGTGTGTGTGTGTGTGTGTCTAATCAGACAGAGGAGCGGCGGCTAGCGCTGCATGCTAATGCTAATCCTCTGCAGATGAAGACGCTAAGCTAAGAGCAGGATGACAGCCATGTGGTGGAGGAGGCTAATGCTAACTGCAGCAACACACACACACACACACACACACACACACACACACTACTCAAAGCTTTTAGTTATTTGTTGTTAGAGTATTTCATGACAGTGAGAGGAAACAGGCAAAGACATCACAGTGGAAGAGATTAGAGCTGTATGTGTGTGTGAGTGTGTGTGTGTGTGTGTGTGTGTGTGTGTGTGTGTGTGTGTGTGTGTGTGTGTGTGTGTGTGTGACGACATCACAACATAAAGTGACTCCACTTCCTGTGAATCAGATGTTTTCTGATCAACATCTGAATCTTTCTCTCGTGTTATTTTCAGATTAAATATAATCTGGTGGTTTGATGTGTCGGCATTTAAAAGGTTAAACATAAAAACAGAAATATCAACACGACCATCATCACACAACAGCTGAGCAGAGATGTGCACGTGCACGCTCAGGTGTCCGTGCACACTCAGGTGGACACACTAACTGTCTCCATCCTGAAGGGGTTGACCAGCTGCCAATCACAGCAGCACTTAACACGGAGCCGTCTGCCAATCACAGAGCACCGCCGCTGAGCCCCTCACTGTCAATCACAACGCATCATGACATCACGCCGTCACCGTGGCCACGCCCACCGACCGACTGACTGACAAGCTCCAAACATCTCCGAACCACGACCGTTAAAACCACGACTCTACATCACATTACAGTGTAACATCACATGTGAACCTACATGCTCCATGTTAATAAATGAATCAAACGGTGTCTACGTCAGTGTAGATGTGGTGGTAGCGGTGAGTCTGACCAGGCAGCTGATAAACTCAGTGATCAGGGCAGATTTCTAACGTCAAAGTAAACAGTGTTGTTGTGTCACTAAAGAGGCTGAACATCTCTTTCTACAACAGCCAGTAGCTTCACCAACATGACACTGAGTCTGTTTAACTCAGTAGTGGTGAAGAAACACAAGAAAACAACTGTTTCATCAGGCTCGATGTTATTTCCTCAAAAACTGGAGCGTTTTAATCATTACTACAATACAAATGAGTGTGTAACAACATCATCTCATCTATAATCTTATATAAATTCCTCAGGTATGTGACAACCTGTTTTTAATTAACACAAGGTACAAACGTTGAAACGTTACCTTTCGTTGGCATTTGTAGCTTTAAAACCACGATTAGTGCTAGCGTTAGCATTAGCATTAGGAATTAATCTATGAGACGAACCTGTGACAGGTCGTCGAGGGTTAAAGTTAAAGAAACATTAACAGATAAAAGTAAAAGTCAGGATGCTCTTTTTTCAACCACATTCCTGACGTCTCGACCCGTTTTTCTCTCTTTATTCCGTCGTCTCTACCTGGTGATTTCTGGAGCAGCCGTCAGCTCAGAGGTAACCCTCTTATATGAGCAGCCGCCGCTAAAAGCATGTCATTTTCTTCTGCTAATGTCAAGTGGGAACAGATGAGAACAGGCAGGGGGAGTTAATAACGCCGCATTCTCTCCTTCTCCAAACGGTCCCTTCGGCTTAGACGAGCTCAAACTTTCCTCCGCGACCTTCTCTCTCCTGAACGCCGTGTAATCACCCGGGTTGACCTGTTCTCCGCCTTTTGTTTGCATCTCACAATTTTATAAAAAGCTTTTTTTTTCTTTGCCTTGGACGACATCTTCCCTTCGCTAACGTTCACTGACTTTTATTCTGAAATGGTCTGAACTGTCACCGTGCTCCCCGGCTTCATGTTTTCAACGTATCTCTCGTTACATAAATCCACCGCTCGCTGCAATTATCCTCCAGATATTAGAGACGAGCATAGAAACTGACTCGACAAAGCAAACGCTGCTGCACAGTGACTGACTTCTCCCATTGACGTGTCCATTAGCAGGTTGTTAAACAACCTGAAAAGAACCGGTGGCAGTTTGATTAGACTATTCATGAAGATTTCACCGCTAATCCTCCCGTTTTACAGCCTGAATGTTCCAGGAACTAGCTGAAGATAATTTATATATCAGATATATGAACTGAATCAATGTGACAACACACAGGTCACAGAAACGTCAGACCACACCAATCAAAGACACAAACAAGTGTGAGAACAAAGCACCACGTAGCTTGTTTTGGGAAATATTCTGAGTAAACCTGCTTCAAAACTTCACAAAATCATTTCAGAAGAAGTTAATGTTTCCAGAGACACAATTTATAATAAAATAATAACAAACAAGAGAAATATTTCAGAGAAGTGAGAGTAACGCTAACGCTAACTAGCATGCTAACAACAACTTAGTGTCAGAAAGTTGAATTTATGTCGTTAATAAACATCTGTTTGTCAAAAACACAAACATAAAACCTCCGTTTTTCCTTCTTATTTTAGGGCTAAATTGCTTAAAAAGCGTATAATTTGTGATCAAACACTTTTCACATCTTTGCCTCTGATGAGAGAAATGGACGCGGCGTCTGACAGTGAAACGCTTCATTCGACCAACGAGACGTCGCTCTGTATTCAGCTCGTAGCGCCGTCCTCTCACTGCAGAGACCTCAGGTCCACACACACTCATTACCTCACCGCCTGGACACCAGACCTCCATTCACCCCCGTCACACACACACACACGCCGCCGGCCTCCACCTGATTAATCATCTGGTTTTAGCCCCGCCCCCTCCAACGGCGTGAGGATGTGAAGGAGACGTGATCCTGATGCTGATTGGTTCCTTCATCGTTCAGACTGAAGCGTTAGAGGATTTGATGCTGATATTTTGTTTGAGGGAAAATCTTGATCAACAACAAGTGCATTGTGGGATTTCTTCAGTCAGGAAGCAGTAAATTAAACTTTGTTTTTTCACAGATTTAACAACCTGCAGAGGTCGATACAACAACCCACCTGACGCAGCGTCTGAATGAACATCAACCGTTTGTTTCTCTGCAGCTAACACGAAAATAAACCGATCAGAACAAAGAGTAAATTATGTTTAAACCATTAAACTTCAACTGTTACAGCCCATCAGGTTGGTAGCTCACCGCTTCCTTCTGTTCAGGTCGTTATGCTAAGCTAAGCTAAGTTTAGCTTAGCACAGAGACTGAGTTTTCTCTTCATTATTCACTGTCGTTCAGATAAAGTCAAGAGTTACTTTTACTGCTAAGCTAACCATTTGCCTTGTCACTGGTTTTTAAGCTAAGCTAATTTTTGCTAAGATAATAATATGCTAAGCATAGCTAACTTTCTTCCTCTGTTTCCAGTTTTTATGCTAAGCTAAGTTTGTTTCGCTACACTGTCACACAGTGATCTCTTGACAGCTTATTGTGTACTAAGATACGCTACGTTAGCCATGTTTTTGGCCTCTATGCTAAGCTAAGCTAAGCTAACTGTTTCCCCTGCTTCTACTGTTAATGCTAAGCTAAGATTGCTGTATCTCCCCATTTCCCGTCTTGATGCTAAGCTAAGCGTATGCTAGTCGTATGCTAAGCTAAGCTAACTATTTTAACGTCTCCCATCACCTGTTGTCTCCTCTTGAACTGCTCTTTCCTGTTTTAGATTTAAATTAAAGTGACGTGTGATGTGACTCGTTTCCTCTGATATTAAATTAACGTCTGAAACCTGAGCTCAAAGAATTCCTCCTTTTCTTTTTCAGTCTTTTTTTTCTTTGCCGATCCTGTCCAAATGACTTTCATTTGAATGTATGACTTCCAGCTGTGACAGAGAAAATGTCCTCATATCCTGGTATAAATCTGGACGTCTCCTGTCACAGCGAGTCCTGGGAGTTGCTCCATTATTCACCGTCGACGGAGCAGCTCCAGGATTTGTCTCTAGATGGAAAAAAAAATTACATTTCTTCTTGTTTCTGTGTCTCTGGAGGTATGTTTATAGAGAATTAAATATCTGAGCTACACGATCAGATAACAAACGCTCTCTTTCTTTTCTTTTGTCTGAATCAGCTCTTCGACTGACAGAAAAAATAAATCAACAATTTTCATAATTAATTAACCGTTTTAGTGACAATGTTGTTTTATTTCTCTTTAGTTTTGGGTTCAAACGAAATGAAAAATAAAAGATGTCGACTGAAGCTCTGAGAATGTTTTATATTGGTAAATGATCAATCAAATGATAATCAATAGTTTGGTGATGTGTTGATCTGATATTTAATGTCTGATCAGTCTTTTTTCAGCAGTACGCAATGTTTGTGATTTAATGTGTCACTTATTTAGCTACTTCAGCTAACTTATCTTATCCAGATTCATTAGCTTATTTAACCACCTTCAAATTAACTTTCTTAACTTAGCAGCTAAATTAGCTACTTCAGCTAATGAACTGAGATGTAGTGTTAGCCAATGTTAGCATTAGCAGCTGTTTACTGCCATTGTTGAGTTCATGAGACAAAGTTTCATCTTCTCATGGTGGACTTGATGCTAAGCTAACGCTCAAAGTAGTGTTTAATGTGATGGGACCATTAGCTGGCTAGCTAATTAGCTGGCTAGCTAATGGTCCGGCTAGCTAAAGAAGGCTAGCTAAAGAAGTTGAAGATAAATTTTCTACTAAAAGAAGAACAACAGAAACTTAAAGCACATTTAGCTTCATCGCTAATGTTCGCCGCTAACTGTGACATCACTTGTGGGCGTGGCTACAGCTACAGATTGAATCTGAAAGGAAAAACACACACACACACGCACACACACACACTTGTCTGCAGCTTTAACAACAGTGATTCTGTAACAAAGAGGAAGAAGAAGCTGATGGATGGGTTTACTTTCAGGACTCCCCCCCCACACTCACTCACACACTCACTCACACACTCACATTCCCAAGGGTCGCTATTACCCAACACACACACACATACACACACACACACACACACACACACACACACACACACACACACACACACACACACACACACAAGCACAGAGGCAGGTCACACCACAACGGGCAACATCGATTTTACAATATAAACTAATGAAGCAGACCAAACTCAATACATACCACACACACACACACACCTTGTGAACACACAGCGACACCGTCCCTTTGTTCCGTTTCAATACTCATACTGTAATTGCTGATCTAAAGATAAGTGTGTACATTACTGAAACACAAACCAATTATAGTCGAGTTGCAGACATTTGTTAGTGCACAAACAAACATGGCTGCACACACACGCACATGCATGCATGCACACGCACACACACACACATATATATTCTTCCGGGCCTTGTCTGATAGAGAAAGAGTGTGTGTTGTTCCCTTGAGGCAGTGTCTCCTCCTCCTCGTCTTCCTCTCTATTTCCTTGGTGACAGCTGTCATCCTGTCAGGCCTATGGCAGCAATGGCAGCAGATCTGGCAGCCACACACACACACACACACACACACACACCCTGCAGATCCACTTCTGTTTCTCCCAAACCACAAGTCGGATCAACCAGACCATCCCTGCAAACACAGAAACGCTGAACTCGACTCTGAAAGCTAACTAGCAAAAAGTTACTTCTGCTGTTGCTTCATGACACTTGAAACAAGAGAGATTCACTTGTTTCCTGTCACACACACACACACACACACACACACACACACACACACACACACACACACACACACACACACACACACACACAAATCCTCACAGATAAATGCTGGATGGGGTGAAATTAGCTCAGCACAAACAATGAAAGCTGATGAAACTGCATCGCTCAAATACTAAATTAGCAACTTTGCAGGAGTTCAGAAGCTAGCTGCTAGTTTTCTTCAGAGAGAGTGGAATAAAACATTAAAGGTGCAAAACCAAAACAACAAGCTCTGTTTGGAAATGCAGCAATGACTAGATGCTGTTTAGCTTAAACCAAAGTTCACAAGAGACCTTGCTAGCTGGTTAGCATTGCTAACTTCAGTAGAAGCAAAAGTAACATATCTTGAAAGTAAATAAATTAACTTTGATGCTGAATTTGTAACATTTCCACAGCTGCAAATACCAAAGTTGGCTACATAGCAATTACAACAAAGCTAACGGCTAGCTGTCTTTAGAGCCTGTTTGCTAACATCTGCAGAAACGATGGTTAAACATTAAAGTTGCACACTGCAAAACCAAAACAACAAGCTAAAACACTTTTAGCAACAAGCTAACAGGTTTCACAGAGCTGTCCTGTGCACGTTTTTCAAAATAAGAGCCTCGATTCCTGGATCTTTAAACAGACTGTTTTTGTTGGTTCTAGTTTTATTAACCTGGTTTTCAGTTACAACAGTTGAAGTTCAGTCTCGTCTCGTGTGTCGGTTCAGTTCGTTCCAGAATCTGTGTCGTGTTGAGTTTCGTTACGTGGCTTCACGCTGCTGCCGCCGCCGCCGCCGCCACCGACCAGAATAACCTCCAGCTCTGGACAAACCTCGGACGCTGTCGTTCCCTCAGATATCTTTGGACGGGACGTAAAGTTAAAATATTGATGATTGGCAGCTTCGGTCCATATTTACCCTCGTTGGCCTTTGACTCTGTAACTTTACACCGACACAAACAACAAACCTGCTGCTCAGACACATTCCTGACACGTTCACGTCCCTGCTCTGACCTGCTGATGTAACACCGAGAATAAAATCTGACTTTTACTCCATTTTAGATCCATGTGACTGATTTTACATCTACATTTAAATAGAAATAGAAGCTTTTGCAGGTTTTCTCTCATTCATATTAATATAATTAAAATATTTTTGACTTTAAGAAGGTGAACTGTCCTTTAATGAACTTTTACATGATTATTAGTTGATTAACGGCCGTGCTAGTCTGCCCACTGACCATAAAATCTACTTCTCCAACTTTACTATCACATATTTATTCATGACTCACACCTTCAGCAACTCTCTATTCCATCTAACTTTACATATAGAGAACAGTATATGAGTTTAAACACATCACAAACCAACACAGATGTCCACATAAGCAACAACAGAAACACACACATGCGCTCGCAGCTAGAGACTGTTTGGCAAATGGCAGCCGGTTGGAAAATGTAATTGCTTGAACTTTAGAGAAGCGACTGCAGCTTCTGAAATACCCACGGGAGCCATCAGACCAGTGTTTTACAGCACACACACACACACACACACTCAGAGCCACGAACCTCCCTTTCAGCAAGTGCAGTACTTAAAGTCATAATAACTGCTGTGGCTGTTGGAGGAAGGAAGGAAGGAAGGAAGGAGGGAGGAAGGAGAGAGAGTCTGGAGAGGAAACCAGGAAAACGAGGGAGAACAAGCGGCGCTTTAATCTCCATCAGTCTGAGGTTTATTCTCCTCGAGTCGGGCAGCGCTTCCACTAAAATGAGCTGCGAGTGTCGATAATTCAGCAGCTAAAGGGAAACTACGACCAAAAAAAAAAGATGTTTGAGGATCATACAGTCACTTCCTGTTACAGTGAAGGTTTTTAAAATGATGCGGAGAAGAAGAAACACTCATCGACTCCTTCGTTGGAAGATATTGTTAAGTTGCATTATGGGAAATGTAGTATCCTGGTATTTTGGAGGATTAAAATCAGGATGTTTTTACTTCCGTTCAATCAATTTTTACACTTGTTGACAACTTAAGAGCTGGTATTGTTGCAAGCTAACAAGCTAATCCAGAAGTTAAAGGTGCCACATGTACATTTCCTAAACTTTCCAAATGTTGGATCTTGCAGGGAGCTAAAGCTAAAAGCTAGCTAAATGACTAGTAGGCTAGTTTATAACTTGTAAATGCAACAAAGGCTGATGGGTCGCTAAGACCAGCACAAGCTAGATAACTAGCTAGCGTCATTTATACTGCAGATGCTTACAACACTAGCCTGCTAGATGGTTAGCATGCTAACTTTAGTTGAAGCTAAAGTAACACATCTTGAAAATAAAAAAAATGACATTTGATGTTAAATTCATAACATTTCCACAGCTGCTAATGCTAAAGATGCTAAATTTATCTATGTAGCAACAAAATAGCAACAAAAGCTACAAACAGCAGCTTTAATCCAGAGCAGAGTTAGCATCTCTAAATATGCTACAACTGTTTTCTGTTATCAGAGATAAATTCATATAAAACAACAACAGTTTGGAGTAAACTGAACAAACAGCTGGTGAATTGTGCTGCAGAAGCAGCTTGACGAGTTTCTGTGTAGTTTTTATATATTTTATAAATTAAATGTGTTTTTTTTCAGTGACTTCAGGTCGTTGCTGCAGCTGTTTCTCTGCCTAAAGAGAGAAGCTGCAAACTTTGCAGAAAACTGGTTTTAAAAAAAGTGAAGTTTTCCTCGAGACGAAGTTCAAGTCTGAGCAGCAGCTGACCTCTAATCAGTGTGTGTGTGTGTGTGTGTGTGTGTGTGTGTCAAACGTGTGAATTAAAACACCAATGTTTAAATCTGATCAGAAAGCAGAATAACAGCGTCGCTGCTGGATGTTTTAATCCCTCGTCTGCTCTGTTAGTGTTTCTAGGAACATGCTGACTGCTGCACTCCGACCGCGGGGGGATACGCTTGTGTTTCCATGCTTGTAAGTGTTTAAGTGTGTGTGTGTGTGTGTGTGTGTGTGTGTGTGTGTGTGTGTGTGTGTGAGTGTGTGTGAGCCTCAGGCTGTCCCCTCAGCGCTGCGTCTGTATCGACCTGCAGTGGAAACAGGCCTGTACTCGGCCATGTAGGCCAGCGAGTCGATAGGGACATCAGAATGAGGGCAGCCGTCCAAAACGGCATCACAATGTGCCCAAAGGCTGCGCACACACACACACACACACGCACACTTCTCCAAACACACACACACTGTATATATACAAAGGCCTGGCCATTTTTCAAATAGCCTTGGATTTATGGTTTATAAATCCCCCAGATGGTGATTCATGTGTAATCTGTCTGTAATAGTCGCTTTATAGACTCAATTCAAACCTTCTTGTGTCGTTTTTTCAGCAGCTGTTGCTTCGTTATCGTCCTTAAATTTACTGCACCGACACCGGCGACACATATTTACATCTACAGCTAATTTCCCTATAGCGTTTATGTTTTTCTTCTTGTTTCTTTACAGGAAGACGTCACGTTATTTTATAATCACAATAAAACATGAAACTATAATGGTCTGTGATTGTGATTCAGACACTATCAAGGGTTTTTAATCACTGGTTCAGTCACTGAGCAGGACGATCGGGACGGAGCGGTGCGATCTAAACAAATCTAATTTAATTAGAAGTTAGTTGTTTTTCTACTGATGTATCAAGACGGGAATCGAACCATCAACCTCCTGATCGGAGGATGACGACTTACTTTGATTATTCTGGTGTTAAAATGAACTTTAATTGTTTTAAATTTGTGTTTTTACACAAAAATGAAAAAATAAACCAAATAAACTACAGAGGTTATGTCTGTAAACTCAACATCATGTGATTTTTTTTACATTAATTTTGCAGATTTTTGCACATTTTTCTTTCTAATTGTAACAGAAACCACAGGCAAAGTTGCAGCATCGTGTTCATGTTATTATTTCATGAATTTTTAATATAAAAACATGAGCAACAACCTTTTTAACATGTGAAAAAAAGCTCTCCAGGTGTTTTAAACTGATCTTCAGTCTTTGTACTTTGAGGATTTTTGTTTTAAAATGAACTTTAACTGGTTGAGTTTGTGTTTAACTACATCACCTACAGAATATATGTCTGTAAACTCAATATAATGTGATTTTTTCTGCATTTTGTCTCAGTTTTAACATTAATTTTGCAGATTTGTTAACATTTTACTCCCTGAAGTCATGAACAAAGATCATTTGTCTTCTTTTTAAAAGATGTAGCCTCATGTTCTTGTTATTATTTCATGAACTTTTAGGTGTTAAACCAAATTAACCCACATTTACAGAGTTAATGCCCAAAGGTTCCTGAAAACTCAATATCATGTGAGTTTTGGTGCAATTCTTCTTATTTTTTACATTTATTTTGCAGATTATTGCACATTTTGTTTCTTAATTGTATCAGAAATAACATGGAAAGATACTTTGTCTTCTTTTAAAAAGATGTAGATATATAGATTCATTTTACGGATAAAAACCTGAGCAACGACCCAAACACGCACGATTTCTAGTTAAATCACTATGAAATATTGGAGATATATGACAGATATTTAAGTAATATGATAAAGGAATCACCAGTCATTAAAACATCTTTATAACTGATCAATAAAGATCTGTTTCCTGTTGAATTAAAGTCCTTAAAACTCAGAATAATTGTGGAGTTTAATGAGTGTGAATGATGAGAAGGATCATAATATTTGTCAGATTATAGTTATTATCACTTCAGCTGCTTCATCAGGTACAGAGACACTTTAAAACCTCGGTGTCCTGAGGAGGAGGAGGATGAAAGCGACTCCCCCGTGCCTCCCTCCCTCCCTCACCCCCTGGGCAGTATTTAACTCTCAGCTTCAGCACCGTATCAGCTGCTGCGCTGACAGATTACTCCATCAAACCACAGCAATAATACGTGAAAACAAAACAGAAAAAAAGCAGCGGCGATGTCTCTGGTTGAGTTGAAAAATAGCTTCATGTTTCTTATCAGGACGAAGCTTCGATAACTGCGAGTCGAGGAGACGTCGGGTTTAAATCATTGTGTCTGAGACCGAGTGAGAAATAAGAAAAATCTGATATCTGAAGGTTTCTTTCTTTCTTTCTTTCTTTCTTTCCTTCTTTCTTTCTTGTTTAGTTTTTTTGTTGTTTTGTTTTGCTGTGTCGGGTAAAAACTGAAATATCCCTTCAAAATGTCAGGGGACAAAATAAAATGGCAACATTTGATGACAGTGTATTTTTCATTTTATCCAATAAAGTTTTTCAAAGGGTCTCAAACGTCCAGTCGACGGCCGCGCTGCTGCCGCTCGTCACAGATATACAGACAACAAGTTTACACTTGTTTTAGGAAATAAAAGAAACTTTTCCTGAGACAAATACAAACGTGTTGTGACTTGATGCTACAGGGACAGGACGGACAGGAGCAAGGCTAACTGTTAGTATGAAGTTAGTATGCTAACGGTTAGCATGCTAACCGTTAGCATACTAACTTCGGCAGGAGAAAATGTGATGCTAAGGTAACATTTCCTCTAAACCGGTGGATAAACAGACAGCTTAATGCTAACGTTACATATAGCAACTTTAAACAGGCTAAATAGAGGCAGTTAGCCAGTTAGCACGGGTGGTGGTTAACTGGTTAGCATGCAAAACGAAATATGATGCTAAAGTCACAACAGTTTCTCTATTAGTATTTAAAGGATGGTTTAGTGCTAAAGTTAGCTATGTAGCGATAGCAAAAGCAGCTTTAAACAAGCTAAAGACAGATTTGATGCTACAGAAACATGCTAACCAGGACCAAGGCTAACTGGTTAGCATGCTAACTTCAGCAGAAGCAAATGTGATGCTTGAGTTGCAACACTTGTCGGTAAACAGATGGTTTAGTGCTAAAGTTACATGAAGCAGCTTTAAACAGGCTAAAGGCAGACAGGACGCTAACATGCTAACTTAGATTAGCATGCTAACTTAACTAAAAGCAAAGAGGTGATAGAAATAGAAGCAAAACGAGAAAAAAAAAGTTTGATGCTGAACTCACGACATTTCTTCAACATTTGTACATAAACAGCTGCAAACGCTAACGAGCTACATAGCGATAGCAGCAATGTACATATAACAGCTTTAAAATAAAATATTTTGAGAAAAGTTTGAGCTGGAAATGACAAGTTTAACACACAAAACAACACATTTTTCATTTTATCCAAACGTCAACAGTCAAACGCTACGCTGCCGATCAAAACACCAACTTCACACTCGTTTTATAAAATAAAATCAACTTTTTTTTTTCTTTTTGAGCCAAACACAAACACGCTGAGGTTGTAATCGTCTATAAAACATGTGAAGTGGACGTAGCTTCATAGCCTGGAGCTAAACAAGCTAAGGTGCTAATTCATGAATCGCTGCGTGACATCTTCTCTGAACTGAACATCAGATGACTCTTTTCAATTATACAAATAATTAGTCTGAGTGAAGATCACACACACACACACACACACACACCAGGCGTCCCGAGCAGGAAATGGTCTGGGACGTTGTAAAATAGATCTGTGCCGAGGGAAATGAGCCAAACGCTGCAGATTGCTGCAGCTACGCTGCTTTAAGGTTCTTTCCTGCTCGTGTTAATGTCTTTCCAGTGGAGACATGTCTTTTTTATTTTTTCTTTTCTTTTCTTTCTTCCTGTTAAAGCCATCGAGCTGCGTTTGATCACATACGTTTTCTTCCTATAGCGACGACGGTGTGTCGAGGCTCTGTGGCGAGTTATTACAGGATATAGAAAAGCTCAGCTGGACGTTTCAGTGTCAATCTGAGCGAAGCCAAAAGCTCTAAAATGCACCAGATGTTTGTGTTTCATGTGTTGAAAAGACTCAGGCCAAAACCGGAATCAATGGCTCAAAAGACGCCTCATGTTCCGGCTCCTCGGTGGCAAATTACAGCGCCCTCGCCTCCTGAGTGGCGCCGTTTGAAGGAAAAGGATCGCTCTGGTTCTCACTTCTTTTGACAAAAAAGGGAAGAAGACGCTGCGACCTCAATCAAACGGTGTATTGTTGCCGAGCGGCTGATGCGTTCAGCCTCAAATACACTTTGATAAAGAGTGAAATCCTTAAACGGTTTGTGTGGTTCAGCTTGTGTTGGTTTTATTTGTGATCCATAATGGCCGTCTGTTTACTCACAACCTTCATCTCAACATGTGAAACCGGTTCCAGCTCCTGACTGAGTGGAACTGAGGAGAACGACGACCGACGTTAAAGAAAAGAAACTTTTTTGGCCCAAACTCCTCCACAGTTTCCCCAGGCAGCAGCCGTGATGTCGTTACTCCCACACACTCGCTGTGCTCATCGTCCCCCGACAACCTGTCACATATATAAATATCAATATATATATATATATATACGTCCATATGACACCGGAGCTGAAACCTACACAGCAGAGAAACTAAATCAGCTGCTAAAACAGATCAGACAGAAAATAACGTGATATTCGAGGTGTTGTAGAAACAACGTACAGACGTATCTGTACATTATCTCTGCCACAAACTTCAGAAGATTTTGGTTTTTACAAATGAAACCTTGTTTCTTCTGGACAGATTGGATGCTAGGCTAGGGCTAGCTTAGCATGCTAACTGCCAACAGAAGTTAAGATGATGCTAAGTTTCAACATTTCCTCTACTTATATAAACGTTATAAAGTTACATATAACAGATTTAAACAAGCTAAAATCAGACATGATGCTAACCAGTTAGCCACAACCACAGCTAGGACATGCTAACTTTAGCATGCTAACTTCAACAGAAGCAAAGATAATGGTCAAGTCTCTACATTTCCTCCAGACTGGTAAATAAACAGATAACAGCTTTAAACAACTTGACGCTGACCAGTTAGCCTAGCATGCTAACTTTAACAGAAGCAAAGACAATGCTAAAGTTGCAGAATTTCCTTCAAACATTGTATGTCAACATGTAGTTTAATGCTAAAGGTAGTTATAGCATATGTTTAATATATCAGGTGTAAATAAGATAAAAGCAGAGTTAGCCACAACGTTAGCCACAACTAAAGCTAACAAGCTATTTAGTGACGACAATAACCTACAAATAGCAGCTTTAAAAAAACATATTTACTAGAAAGATAAATTGAGTTAATTCCTGAATCTTAAAAAGTAAAAATCACTAATAAGTTTCAGGTGTGTTGCACCTTTGACTCCGCCCCCAAGCTATGATGTCACTGCAGCAGTGACGAGCGGCTGCGTTGCTCTCATACCTCCACCTCCTCCACCTGCCAGATGCTGTAAATTTACTGTATTCAACCATGAAATTGGCCGATTTAAAGCGACTGAACATCAGGAAAATATCAGACGTCAGCAGCTTCGATGTGAAAAACTGCTTTAAAAAAAAAAGGCCACTGAAGCCTTCGACTGCAGGAGGTGGAGGAGGAGGAGGTGTAAGGAGGAGGAGACCTATTGTATTTGAGCATCAGGATGTAGGAGGTGGAGGTTTGGACTGAAGGATGGAGGGAAATTAAAAAGTGGAAATGTGTGTGAATGGATGGATGGAATGAATGGCAGATAGATGACGTTTAGAGGGGACAGTGTGTGTGTGTGTGTGTGTGTGTGTGTGTGATTAGATCACTGTTATGACTGCAGCACAAACCCTCAGGACACAGCAGATAAACATCAGCAGATAACCTCCACATTTATTCCCACCTCTGCAACCGTCCTCACTTCCTGCTTCTATTTACCCCCCACCCCTCCCACCCCCCACCCCTCCCACCCCCCACCCCCCCACCCTGCTCCTCCTCTTCATCACTTTCCTCTTCATCTTTTTTGCTAACTCCAGCTCTTGTTCTTTCGCTGCCCTCTCTAACTACATCTGTGAGTCCCGGGGCGGTGCACTACATCACGCTTCTCAATAAACCCGTCAAGCTCTCAACCCCTCCACCTCCCCCCCTCTCCTCTCCTGTACCTCCACCCCCCTCCTCCCCCTCTACCTCCATCTCCCTTTAGCTTTTCTGAAACACAATAACAGCAACTGGAAGCGCCCCTCCCAACAATCCTCCCATCGATCACCTCCTATCTGGAGCAGAGGAACATCCATCACCGACCGGAGAGTTCGACACTGCAGAAACATCCCAGTCTGATACAGTTTGATACAGTTTGATACGTCATGAAGGACGAGTTGACGCTGTTTCTGATCTGATTCTTACATGAAGTTACGACAGAAGGAATAAAATCTGCAGATTAAAGAAAAGTTCTCATGGAGACAGAGAAAGATTTAGACTTTTAAACAAGTCGAACCTTCAAGTTTTGTCCCTAATATTTCAGCTCTTGACAATATTCTGATCCTCTCGATCTTTATCATCCACTTCAACATTTACAAACTCTCTTCAGACGCTCCCCGTCCTATAAAACCCTTTGGGAGACAGATGTGTGATGTTAGATAGTGTGGTACATTTACACTATGACTTGAAAAAAGATTTAAAACAAGATCTCGTTTGTGCGATCGCTGTCGACAAAGTTGAGCCGATTCTTCTCTGAGAGTTTTCTTACTTTATTTATTTATGTATTTTTGTTTCTCTGTTTGAGATGTTTGTTCCTTTTCTCTTCCAATAATGACGTGATAACTTCACAACTAATCTGGCAAAGACATTAAAACTTTTAAAACAGAAACCTGCAGCTCCACCTACACACATTGAGTTTGGATAAAGACCTGTTTTATTAGAGACTTTCATTTTCATTTGGAAACTGACTTCAACAAAGTGCACGAAAAGATGGACGACGATGTGTAGAAACTGGACAAAAACATCCCTAACAGGTCCTAAGGTTGTTGTACGACGACTGAAATGTAGCTGAGTAGGATGTAAATATTTACAAGAAGCAGAGGAACATAAAGAGTTAAATAAACTAATGAATAAAAAACAATTAATCATCTGTCAGACAGAAAAATGTAAATTCCTCCACCGTTTCTGTTTCTGCAAAATAATCTCCACAAACGCCTCTTAAACAGGTCAAGTATCAGTGGAGTGGTTCACATCTTTATCTTCTTTAAGATTATATTTGATTTGATCAGCATGTGGCTCAACCTCACCCCGCTGTTACTCAGACGACCTGTCGTCTGTGTTAAAACGCAGCGTGACGACCTCGAGGAAACACAAATTTCTACGTCTGTCGACGAGATTCGACGTTAATCTGCTGAGAGAAGATGATGAGGATGAAGAGGAGCAGCGGCTCTCTGA
This sequence comes from Polydactylus sextarius, assembly GCA_016801845.1. Taxonomy (NCBI): domain Eukaryota; kingdom Metazoa; phylum Chordata; class Actinopteri; family Polynemidae; genus Polydactylus; species Polydactylus sextarius. The sequence continues at coordinate 724,832 of CM028923.1, read as the reverse complement.
CATCCTGTTTGTGCCTCCCCCCTCCTCACCTCCCTCACCCCTCTTTGCATTACGATTCTTCCCGCGCTCCAGTCAAGGTTAGACCTGACAGCTCTGCAACTGTGTGTGAGCTCACGTGTTGAGTTTTGCAGCGTCCATATAAAACAGATGAGGGAGATGGAAATGAACCGAGGAGACGAGTCAGACACACAAACAGAGAAACAGAGAAACAGAGGGGTTTATGGGTAGGAAGCGTCAGCGAGGATCAACGCCACCTGAAGGTTTGAAACGTTAAAAACTCAGATTAATCCTCAAACACGGACGCGGCTTTGATTCCTGGTTGTTTAAGGTCGAGTCGAGTTGTTTCCGGAGGCGAAAGAGCTGCTGAAACACTCAGTTTATGAGTTTGACTTGAATATTTCATCACTGAGATAAAAAACGAGGAGCAGCTGAAACGATCGGAGCTGGAAATCAAAGACATTGTTTACTGGAGACACTTATGGTCTGTCCACTCATCGAGACGCGTTTATACTCTCATGTTAAAGGTTAAACAAGGAAGTCACAGCACATTAACAGACAGTTTGACCTCATAAAATCATTCAGAAATACGACCGAGCGTCTCAACTCAGTTTCTACTGCAGCAGAACTGAACTGAACTGAATCAACCACAAATCCATGAACAACAAAAACACACACACACTTGGTCACACTTTTTGTTTGACGAGTTAAAGATGCTGTGGAAAAATGAAGCGATTAGCAGCAAAAGAGCGAAACAAAATCAAACAAAAAGGACACGGAGGATTATCTCTGTTTAAAACATGAAGCAGCTGCGGATCGAAGAGGAAGCTCCAGTACGATCGCAGCTCCACTCAACGCCCGCAGCAGGTGGTGTGACGACCTTTCTGAGACCTTTGGCTGCCGGGTGACGCCGCCTTGAAGTGTCTTAATGTCACCGGGTCGATGATCACGTGACGTCGGAGGTTATGAAAAATAACCAGATGCACGAGAAGAGAAATATGGCGAACCACCACTTTTACTGCTGAGTTTTACTCAAAGATAAAGACCATTTTCAGATTATTTCCTAGTAAAATAAAACCAGCGTAAGTGTTTGTATCAGAAACAGCTTCAATTTCTTCAGGTCAGAGGTTGAACAGGTGAAACATCGAGACCAGAACCAGAGTCTATTCATGACACGATGAATCATCCAGAGATTAAGACGCTTCCCTCTTAAATTCATCTGCTACTCAGTTAATCTCACAACAAAGTCAATGAAGGAACGTTTAAAAACCTGCAGAGGATGAACGAGAACGATGAACGTCGGTCGTAGAAACTCAACCCTTCAACAAAATGTCAAAGAACGAAGCTGCAAAACCTTCACCCTGATGATGTAAATAACATCACCTGCTGACGCAGATAAACAAGAAACGAGAGCTTCAACCTGTAAAAGCTTCTAATCCTGAAAAACAAACACAACGAGCTGCTGTCAGACTCTGTGGTTGACAGAGGTGAAGCTCTTAGGACGAATCGCTGCAGAAGAAGTGAACGATCGTTACAGTTGTTGGGTTTGGAAAAGTGTCTCCAAGCTCCTAAACTTTGAACCATCAAAATTAAACCTTCATTCACTATTCTCCTGCAGGTAAAGCTGATCTGTCTCTAATTCTGAATTTTTAACCAAACGTTGCTTCTAATCCTGGATTTCTCTCCTTTCTCAACAACGAGCTGCTCAAAGACTCCAGAGTTGACACCGTTGAAGCTTTCAACAAGAATCGCTGCACAATTTTTGGTTTTGTAAACTCAGGACACTAGAAAAGTGTCTCTCTGCTCCTAAACCTCCAACCATGGAAGTTAAACCTTCATTTCTGGCTGTAGAAACCGTTTTTCCTCCATGAATCTCTTTATAACCCTCGACTCCAACCACGATTAGCAAATAACTCCAGTAAAGCCAATCCTCTCTCTAATTCTGATCGCTCTTTTAGGCCAACGAGAGCCTCGGCCCACGGACGCCGCTCCTAATCCTGAATTTCTCTACTTCCATCACAATAATGAGCTGCTCTCAGACTGGAGAGTTGACAGAGGTAAAGCATTTAACACGCTTGAATGGAGAAAGAGGGAGAGAGAGAGAGAGTGGGGGTGTAGAGGGAAAAGAGAGGAAGATACAGGCCAAAGAGGGATAAAGCCAAGGAGGAAGAAGAGGAAGAAGAGGGAAAAATCTAGTGAGACATGCATGAGGTAAGCTCTCCCTCTGGGCACGGCTGAGTAATGCTGCTGCACGGTGGAAACCATGCAATGGTTGTTGACGATGAAGAGGAGGAAGACAGAGAGAGGATGAGGAGAGACACAGAGAGAGAGAGAGAGAAAGATACATAAACCGAGATCATCATTGTTGCTCTCTGACTCTCTGAGGATTCAGTTATTTCTCTGCCCGTCACTACAGCCCAGGGACATGATGTGAACAACTCACTGTGTGAGTGTGTGTGTGTCACGTGGTGAGCATCCTGCGTATTTATGTGGGTGGTAATGTGTGTATGCAGCACTGAAAGCATGTACATGCTTCATTCGTTTCAAGGCCAAGCGATAAAATAATCCTCTCTGAAAACAGTAGAAACACACACACACACACACACACACGTAAAACACACATGCCCTCGAATAAAAAAATACTCTCTTTGCACAGCTCACTTCATAAGTGTGTGTGGTGTGTGAACATGTACTTGACTTGAATAAACAAAACCAAAGAGCTGCGGACCGACATAACACAGCGGAAACAAGAATCTGTGGAGATAAATGGAAGAGCTAACGCTAAGCTAACAACGCTAAACTAGCAGCTAACAACACTCAGCTAGCAGCTAACATCATATAACATTGTTACATCAACAAGTAGCAGTAGCTTTATTATTATTCACCATTAATTTACTGATAAAACTGAGTGGGACTTGTAGCCGTAGCATGCTAACAAATCAACTGGATTAGCACATATTTAAAGGTGCTATATGAATGTTTTTGCTGACGCTACATAGCTAATGTTAACTGTTAATTTACAAAACATAGTCTGAATGTCCGCTACTTCATCTTCTGATTGTTAACTGTACGCTAAGCTAACACAAAATAATATTAAAGGTGATTAGACCTGGCTAGCTAGTTAGCATGCTACGATACATACAAGAAAAGTTAGTTTTCCACCACTTAGTAACTGAAGAGATCAAACGTCTTAACGTCGGTGATCTCTGGTGTTTCTGGTCGTAAACACATGTTTACATCTGGAGTTTATCGCACAATTAACACATATAAACATGTTGGTTGACCCTGCTGTGTTGCCGTAGACGAACGACGAACGACGAACGCAACCTCCCAACATCCACACGGAGACCTGACACACACACACACACACACACACACACACACACACACACACACACACACACACACACACACCCGGGGCGCGATACATCACCACCTACACACAGCGATGTCAGCCACAGACAAGTGGTGCTGAGCCCCAGCAGAGCAAAGACATTCATCATTATGACAACACACACACACACACACACACACACACACACACACACACACACACACACACGCAACACACACACACACACGAGGAGGAAACGACATAAAACAAGGCAGCAGCAGCTGATGTGCGAAGACGACTCCATCACATCATATATCACATATACTGTACACGTTTCCCGCCTAAATAACGACATTATGGACAAAAACAGTCATAACAGGAATGACAGAGAAGAAGAATCTTATTCTTCCTCATCATCATCTTCTTCATCGTGTCATCTCATGAAGACTGAATATAAAGGAGATAAAACCACCATCACTGATGATTCTCCTGTTTCTTTTAATCTTCACGTCAGATAAAACACAATTCAAATTCAAGTGTCTGTCAAACCGTCACTCTTCCTCCTCTTCCTCCTCTTCCTCCTCTTCGCTCTTTCCAGACCTCTACTTCCTGTAAATCTCCTCCTGATTTCTCTGTCTAACCTCCAGGATTAGTCTGACATCGTTTTTTCTGTGCAGAAATGTGTGTTATCTATCTTTGTTTGGCTACATGATCAATACGTGATCGACTGTTTGTGTGAAACTCTGGTGATCAGAGACACCAATCGCTAATTCATCTCCTCTTGTTCTGTACAGTCAGACTGAGCAAATAAATCACTAGAGATGATGTTGTTTTAGTTAATTCACTGTAAAAGATGAATGGGACATAGTTTGTTAGCGTAGCATGCTAACAAATCAGTTTTATTTAATAATGTTTAAAGGTGCTAATGCTAAGCTGTATGTTAGCATCCAAGAACAACAAGTTTGTCCTTCTTCTACTGAGGTCATGTGACCTTTAGTTCCTCCTACTACTGAGATCATGTGACTTTTATCTTTCACTACACGTCCAGATCACAAACGTCACCTGCTGCTGCAAAGAATCATGGGAAAAGAGGCTGATTAGTTAAAGGAGCTGTTAGCTAAGTTAGCTGTTTAAACTAACTTTAGCAACATTAGCCTTTAAAATCAGACCGTCTCATCTCCATCTGTGACGTAAACGACCAATGAAAGACGCCGCCTTCGAATTGGGGCGGAGCTTAGCCGACGTTAGCGTCACCAGCTGTTAATTTTACCTGGTGTTGAGTGCTACGCTAACTCAAAGTGATATTAAACACGTTGGGAGCATGAGCTGGCTAGCATGCTAAAGTAACAAAGTAACAAAGTTTGTACTAAACTGTTACTTTAAACACTAACTATGGAGCAACAGTAGAAACTCACATACAGGACGTGACCTTTAAGTTTCAATCACATGTTGGTTTCTCTTCACAGTGAACATGATCCTGTGCAGGCTGGTGGTCCCACCCCCTCATCTAAACACACACTGCTTCATACGTGTTTCTCATGAGAACCCTGTGTTGTCGGAGGAGGGGAGGGGGGGGGGGGTGACCCTCTCAGCTGTTGGGTTCATGATTTGTGTCCCTTCAGGCTTAAAGAGGAGGAGGAGGAGGAAGAGTGTGTGGGCGTCGGGTCACAGAGAGAAACGTTTCTACGTCTGAACGTTTCCCAGCCGAGTAAAAGAAGCGACGGGTTGTTGTCTGTAGGTGGTGGGTCGACGTGCACACACACACACACACACACACACACACACACACACACACACACAGAATCTGCAGGAATGTGGCGTTTTTACGTTGTTATGAGTCACACATACACACACACACACACACACAGAAAACAGACAAACACACACACACAGAAAACACACAAACACACACTGACAGTGCAGCTTGTTAAAAGTCGGTAACCTTGTGTTCTTGTTTACTCAGATTTCAGCAGCAGTTCGGACGACGCTGTGAGGAAAACGATGCAACTTCAACGTTGTAGAGTCTGAACAGCCGTATAGCTACACACACACACACACACACACACACACACACACACACACACACACACACACACTCTGAGGCGTAGGAGGTGATGGGGTCACATATTTCCCAGACTCGGACCCCGGTCCAGACTAAAGGCCACAGGTTCCTGCTCCAGTTTGTTCCTGATTCTCTCACTTTTCTCGTCGTTTCACGTTTCAGTCTTGATGCGACTCGATGTGCAGAGATTAGACTGTTACTTCCACTTAGCTCTCAGATGATTTCAGCTAATATTTGTCAAGTCTGATGTTGTCAGGAGCCGTCAACCTCAAAACGAGAGGAGGGGGAGGAGGAAGTCGTTACAGGAAGCGGCGGTGGAGGAAAGAAACGGTGAAGAGACAATTTCTGACCCGGGACAAAACGTAATTTCAGGAAAATACATGAAGGAATGAAGGAGGACGGGATGCAAATAACACCGCAGGGAAATGAAACGCTGAAGATCAGTGAACAGCCCCGAGGCTGGAGAAGCGTGTTCACGTAAATGTAAAGTGTCATCTCTATAAACGCTACCTGGTTCAACACGTCCGGCTCCTCGTCCTCCTCACCGACCGGACGGGGAGAGAGGACCACACCGGACCTGTCTAACGCCTGAAACACTGTTTTAACACATACGTTACTGGTGGATAGAAAGAGGAAGTAGAGTCCAACATCGTCAGTGATGACAACATGACTTAATGTGAGTCAGCAGTGATGCAAGGACGTGACTAATTCTTGGAGCTGATTCAGGTTTTGAATAAAAACACTTGTTGTTTTTGTTTTTCCTGTTTATTTCTTGTTTATGTGTGAACAACTTTAATTAGTTTCATGGAGACGCTCTAGTTTTATACGACAGATGTAACATTATATAGGTGCTGATGTATTTATATTATTGATTATCTATATGATTAAATGTTCCTATGATCAGATCCAGACATAGATGTTTAAGGTTCTTTAAGGACACGACGCAGGATTTTTGACTTTTTTTTTTTTTTAAATATTATCTGAATAAAAAATGAAAAAAAAAATTTCTGTTGTTATTGTTTAGTTTTACAGTAGAAACATGCAGCTCCATGTTGGAGACAGATGTTCATCCTCCAGCTGCTGCTTCACGTCGGTTTTGTAACTTTAGTGGTATTTTGTGTGTGTGTGTTTCCTCCCACACACTCATATGTATTCACACATAATTAGGTTTGTTGTGTTGTTTTACACCAGAGGAAGAATGAAATAAATATGTAGATAAATGTGTTTCATGAAGCAGATGAAGCAGTTGAAGCTCAGTATGAGCAGAGAAACATGGTCCATCAACAACTGGGCGCAGTGAGCTGAGCAGACAGAAGTGGGACATGCAACTGAAAAAAAGAAACGCATGACCGTGATGATGTGAGGATGAAATGAAAACCTCTCTTTGTCTCTGAGCTGCACATTCCTGAGTTTATAACTGAATTAGAGCAAATCTGATTTTAGGAAAAACGCACGAGACGCTGCAGATTCCTGCAGGAAAACAACTGAAGAGTCAGAAAGAAGAAGAATATTAATGACGTTAATGACACAATGAGGAGGAAACCGCCTGTGGTGGAGTTGGATCAGTGAGCACCTCTCCTCCACCTCCTCCTCCTCCTCCACCCTGCGCTGCGCTTTCTGAGATCGGCGCCGGTCTCGGTGCGCTCTGATCCGGGAACAAGAACCGGGAGGAACCGGGAGACAAGAGACCGAGACAGAGAGAGTCTGTGTCGGGTTGTGAGGCTGTGGAGGAGCGGCTGCTGCAGAAACACGCTGGTAACTTCCTCCTCCACCCTGATCTCCGCTCTCTGCTCCGGTTCAACCGACCACCGGGCGCGGACCGGAGCCGCCGACATACGGAGACGGATCGGCGGGAATTTAACGACGTGAAGCGAAATTTATATAAAACACACTCTCTCTCTCTCTCTCTGTCACACACACACACACACACACACACACACACACACACACACACACACCTCATCGTCCTGTAATGGCGTTCATTCATCACCATCCTCCGTCTACAGCTGATATAACGACCCTCCCTACACCAACAACAAACAACAACTACAACAAACAAACAAACAACAACAACAATGTATCTAAACGTTTCCACCGTCACCACAATCAACAACAACTGGAACATCAGGACTGAGGCGCAGTGACGGAGCGGAGCCGCGTTTCTACATCGGACAGCAGCTTTTCAGGACAGTAGAGAAATCAAATCAAATCAAAATAAGAACAAGAAGAGGAGATAAACAAATAATCAGTCAACTCACAGTCTGTCTGCGGGAACAAGCAGGCGGCTCTCCACCATCATATCAGGCAGAAAATCCAGGTTGTAGGATGAAGTCATGTTTCCTGCTGCCCCTCTCTCTCTCTCTCTGTGTGTGTGTGTGTGTGTGCAGTAAGTGTGTGTGTAAGTGTGTAAACGTGGGTGTGTGTGTGTGTGCTCCTGTTCCTGACAAATAGAAAAAAACAAAAAACAAAAACCAAAGAACCGCGTCGCCAGAAGCCGCGCGCTCGCTCGGTGCGTCCGGAGACGGAGACCGACAGGTGCAGAGCTCCGATCCGACCGAGGCCTCCCCCTAACGGCGGTGCATCCAGCCAGGCAGCCGCTCTCTCTCTGTCCGCATCACATCCTCCTCTCTCTCTCTCTCTCTTCCTCCTCCTCCTCTTTTCTCCTCACGCTCCTTTTTTTCTTCCGCTGTGAAAATCCGCTCTGCAACAGCGCAACTGTCGGACTGTGGAGGACCAGGTGCGGAGTCTGTGGGGGGGTGGAGGAGGGTGGAGGCGTGGCGCATAACGCTGCAGCTGATCTTTAACTATTAGGACTCCTCAGTCATGGATGTCTCTACCCATCAGCCACCGCGGAGCATTTACATCTTTATTCTAGATAATATTTTTAAACACATATTTATAAAAGACAAACCGTCTGTTCCTGTTGTCAGAGACGTTTCATTAAAAGTTACTAAAAGTTTGAAGAATATTTCTAACAATTAACCAATGAATCATCTGTTAGATGTTCAGATATTTAAATGAAGCTAATGGACCAACGTCCTGATACTGATCCACTTTAAAACAACAGCTGAAGTGTAGAAGTATCAGTGATTAAAGGTGCAACACGTCCAGTTTTTTTGTTTCTAATCTGTAGCATCTTTTACTTCGTCCTACAGTAAAATTAAAGATGATATGTTTAAGTTTTTCCCGCTGAGCCACCGTATGAGCAAAGTGGACGCTAACGACTAAAGACTTCCTGTTCTGTGGCAGGTCAAGGCTAGCTAGGTTAGCATGCTAAGATACGTAGCTAACATGTTTGCAGAATTTCTTTTAGATTGAAACATTGGTTAATGCTAACGTTAGCTATGTAGCGATAGCGAAAACGGACACGTAGCGTCTTTAAAAACCTGGTTTTGTCTTCTGAAGAAAACAACTGCTAATGCTAATGCTAGTCAGTTAGCAATAGCAAACATACAGCAGCGTAGAGGGATGAGGTAATGCGTTGAATTTATAGTTTTTCATTGAGGTTAGTATGAATCAATGGTTAATGCTAATGTTAGCTATGTAGCGATGGTGAAAACGCACATGTAAGTTAGCAAACTAATGACTTCTTTGTCTTCTGAAGTGAACAGCTGTTAATGCTAATGTTAGCTATGTAGCAATAGAAAAAAGGGACAAATAGCAGCTTTAAAATTTTGAGTTCAAGTAAGTTAAACATTGACTTCTTCATCTGCTAAAGCTAATCCTCACCATTAGCATTAGCAATCGTAGCTCAGGTTTCTCATTTCTCTAACTTTAACAAGGCGATTTGACAAAATGTTGAAACAGTTTAAGTATTTATGTAAAACCACAGGTCACTGACTGATCGTCGTGGAAAAGGATGAAACCTTTCTGTTGACGTCATTTTCAGTTGTAAAATCAACAACGTCACGTGAACGTTTCTACGTTTCTACTGAATAAAATCCAACATCACAACATCCCAGATACAAACAGGAAGTGGAGCCACCTCACAGTGTATTTTTCTAAGGTTTTAGTTTCGTTTTATGACGTTCACCACATCCGGCCACCAGGGGGCGATCCACGTGTTTCAAGCTTTATCTTTTTTAAATCTCAGATTCTTTTGTTTGAAGTGAAACTGATTCACATGATGAAACACGACGACACTGAAGCTGCAGATGATTAAAATCTAAAAAACACTGGAGCTGGAGAGGTGATTTATAATCAAACGAGTCCAACAGATACGTTGATGTTGTTGTTGTCGTTGTTTTGTTTGTCTTGTTGTTATTTTTACTCGCGGGGCTTCGATGGTAATAATGAACCGTCCTGTAATTTGCTGCGAAATCGCTGACTCCATTTTGTGAAGCGTTAATTGTGCAGATCCGGTGTGATGCCTCCCGAGCGGACTCAAACGCACCCCGCCGCCGTTCGTCTCATCTCCACCGGGTTGCCCCCCAACCCCCACCCCCTCCCTCCCTCATCCCTCTGTAGCAGAAAGGAAGGGGAGGCACTCCAGTAAAATAATGAGCCTCTCTTAGACGGAGAGAAGCAGCTCTCTGGGGGAAGAATATGAGTATCTGGGTCAATTGAAAAAAAAAAAAGTGCTGGGTATGCAGACGTACAGCAGGGTAAGCGTACTGACGTGGGCGGGACTTGGCCCGCGGCGATCGCTCGGGGGGGAGGTCAACTCACTCGTATGTTTACTTGCAAAGACCGAGGGTCAGAGTGTGGATGAGAACGAGGATCTTACATCAGAGCCTCGGGGCAATCGCAGCATCATGGGAGTGTGGAGGAGGAGGAGGAGGGAGGGGAAGGTGAGGAGGGTGAGGAAGGGGTGATGATGCTGCCATGTTTCACCGCACTTGACCTCGTCACAGATCACAGGGTCGTAGTGGACTTTATATAACCAACTGCTGCAACACGTTCACACGGTTCAGACCTGAACAGACGCTTCGCTACCGACATCAACAGGATTCAAACTCTGCTGCACCTCGTTAGCAAAACAGCATTAAAGGAGCTCTGTGTTTCTGTGCTTCTGTGTTTCTGAGCACGTTAGCATGCTAACACAGGTGGCTAACACCGCTGCTGGAGTAAAGAACAGAAGTTTGATGCTGAACTTGCAGCGTTTCGTACATGAAGCATCTTTATAACTCAGTCTTTTGAAGTGAACAAATGTTAATGCTAACGCTGGTGACGTAGCGATAGCATTAAAATAAAAGCAGCCAGTGTCGTGTTCTCATGTGAAACAAACCGGTCATTTTAATGTGTAGCTGAGGTTGAGGGCGTGTTCATGTTCGTCTGTACGACCTCAGAAAAAGTCTTTCTTTCTTCTTTTTCTTCATGTTTTAGCGGTGACCCTGAGAGAAAAGGTAACTAACGATGAAGTGTTTCAAGGAAACATCCCGACCTCGTGACCTCCACATGAGGACTGAGGAGCCTTCAACACCGTGACAATCAAGCCTCATGTTTTGTCCCTGGGCCTTGGGATCAGTCATGTGACAGACGCTGAATAGACTCGTTCACCAGGATGTGAAAACATACGAGTGATCATCGATCCTGAGGTTCCTATAGAGCTGTCACCTGATTCACACTCTGAGTAAAGTAGGTTAAATTACATAAATGCAACAGTTAAATGATGTAGAAGTGGTTTAAATCAGAGATTACAGGTGTCATGTGTCAGTTTTTCTTTCTAAAAGCAGCTGCTCCTGATGCTTCAGGGCAGATCTGTTTTTTAATGCAACATTAAAGGAGCTAAAGCAACTTTCACCTGCCGCCAAACATTGATTCAGACACGTTTATTTATTCATGCAGCGTCCTCTGAGAGGCGCTGACGCTTCAGGGCAGACTGGATGCTGCAGTAACCGTGCTAGCTTAGCATGCTAACACAGAACGTAAACATTAGCGACGGAGGCTAAAACAGTTGGATCCTTAACAGTCCAACCTCAGTTAGCTGGAGGGGTAAAATTAGCTAACTTATCTAGTTTATCTAGTAACTGATCGTCTCCGTCCAGGTGGAGACTCGTCAGTCTCAACTAATTATCAGTTCAACTAATCAGCTTCAACATATCCCATGATCCATTGCAGCATTAGATGACATTTGTTAGCCTGTAAACAGGAAATTCTCCGTATGTTAGACTGTGTCAATGAAAGAATAAACTCACAATATTTCCTCTAACGCTAACGTAACGTAGCAGAAACTTAGCATATAGCACCTCTAAAACCGCAGCTGCTAAGACACGGTGAAGGTTCAGAGTAACGTGTTTAGACTCGTGGTAACTTTGGCCGCAAACCTTCGTCAACTTTCCTACAACAATCCTCTACAGTCACTTCACCGTCGTGTCGTTTACATCGCGTCTTCTCTGACTCAGAATAAAATGAAGCTGCTGACAGAAAGAATAGAAAAAAAAAACAATAAAAACGAGACGTTTGCATCCTTGAGTCTGTTTGACTCGAGGCCTTCAGACATTGTGTTGCTTGTTGTTGCTGTTGTTTCTTTTTTTACACTTTCTCATCTTCACCCATCACCTCTTCTATCTCTCCATCTCCTCCATCTCACCTAACTCCCCCACCACCCTCCATCCCCTCATGGCAAGGTCTGCCTCTGCCCTCGCTCTCCTACTTTTGTCTTTTCTTGTCTCTTCTCTCCATCTAGTTATTTCTATCATCTCTCTCTCACCTCGGGCTGGGGGGCCTCAGCTGCCTGAACAATACGAATCGATCACTTAGAAAGGAGGAGGAGGAGGAGGAGGAGGAGGAGGAGGAAAGAGACAAAGGAGACGGCCCCAAAAATAGCTGCAAATTAAAAAAAAGCAGCTACAACACTGACTGTAACTATCATCTCCATCTTGCATCTCACCCAGGAGAAGAGGAGGATTGTGGGTAGCTGATGGCGCCGGCTTTTCACACGTGAATATTTAATGACGGTTCATGAATAATTCAGAGAAGCAAGCAGCTGCGTTTGAGTCTAAGTGGACATGTGAGGAGGCCAAATCCAGGAAACAGAACCAGGACGAACAGACGATGCTAACGCCGCTAACAACGCTAACGTTTGGGAATTAATAATCTTCCTGGACTAAAGGTGGTGCTAGAGATGAAGCTCACACACTTCAACAGCACAGACACAAAATAAAAGAGGACGAGTCCAACCTCCTCCATCGCTCTTCAAACCTCGTCTTCTCCTCCATCTCCATCCTCTCATCCATCTCCTCCACCTCTCTCTCTGTCTGATAGTGATCGGACGCAGCGTCAGGACACTGTGTTCCAGTTTAACATGAGTCCAGCTCCACCTGTGGGGCTGCAGCCTCTCAGATGCTCACTGACCTGTTTTACACTCAAACTGACACGACGAACAAAAACCTCTGACTCAACGCTGCCGGGTTTTATTCTGTAACCGTTCAGAGATCCACAGTCTCTTCTTGTATTTACTTCAATCTAAGATGGAAACAGGACAGGAAACCCCCCGCTGATTCAGCCTGGGTGAAAAACAACTGATCACTGGTGGAAACTAAAGTTACGAACCTTTCAAAATAAAGGCACCTGATGTATATTGATCCACACCAACGTGGAAACAGACATCTGTTTTCTTATCACCATTTACGATGCATGAAAAATAGAAAACAACACATAAAAATACATAAAAACACTGTGACGTCTTTCTATCAAAAATAAACCAAAAATTAGACACAAACCTGACAAATTGAGAATAAATCACACATCAAACATCAACACCACATTTATCTGGTGTGAACTTGTTTTATGACGTGTACCGTGACCAACCACCAGGGGGCGATACAGATGTTACTAATGACAACGCATCAAAAACTCAAAACAAAACAAGACTTAAAGAACAATTAAAGACCAAAATGTTGTTTTAGCTCCTTTTACACACAAACTAAAGCCTCTGACCTTAAAAAGCCTTTTATTTTGGTAACCAAGTGTCTTCCTGTATGTGACCCAAGATGGACGACAGGAATCCCCCGCTGATTCAGTGTGTGTTTGAAAAATGGGTTCAAGGGTTAAAGAAATGAAAACATCACCTCCAACACAGTCGAGTAAATACGTCCCGACCTGTTCACTGACCCGACACACTGAGTCTCCACAACACACTCACACACACTCACACACACTCACACACACTCGTGATGGTCTCTGCCTCTGAAGACGCCTCGCTGCCGTTACACCGCCGCCGTTTGCAACGTTTAATTGTCTCTGAGGTTGAAAACTTCCTCCTCTACGACGTTGGTTTTGGTTCAACTGCCGTCGTCGTTCGGTTTCATCTTCAGGGATTTTTTTTTTTAAAGAAGCTAATCAAACCGACTTCTGACAGGTTCTTACTTTTTTTTGCGGAAAGAAAGATTTTAGTTTTAACCTGAAAATCTATGAGATAAAATAACAAAATCCACTTTAATTTCACAAAGCAGCGAAGATCAAGACTCGTTTAGACGTCGGTGTAATTCCAACACCTCCACCAGGGGGCAGCGCAGTCAGAGGTTCAAGAAACAACAACAAAGATGGCGACGATCAAGGAAAGTTTGAGTAAAACATCAACATTATCAACAGAAATAAAAAAAACTAAATGTTTGGTTAATGGTCGCCCAAACTACAGGAAACTACAGTTATGAACCTTTCAAAATAAAAGCACCAGATGTAAATTTGTCCACATTAATGCGCCAACAAGGAAACAGAAATCTGGAGTTCAACTTATTAATAGTTATAATGAATAAAAAATAGAAAACAACCATAAACATGAGGCACTTTCTATCAATAATGTTTCATAAAGATAAAAATAAAAATGGTCGACACCTCCACTTCCTGTCCTCTGAGACGCAAACTGGACCAAACCTGGGTCAAGTACAACCAGCTGCACCGTGACCAGCCACTAGGGGGCGATACACACGTTACTAATGACAACACACGTAAAAACTGTAAGAGACTAAAGAGAATAAATAAAATGTAACAAACAAAATTAAAGACAAAAAGTTTCTTTATCTGCAGAAGCGTTAAAACGCCGTCTTCCTGGATGACATCACAGCTCAGACCGCGAGGTCACGTGACCCGAGTCACAAACAGATTCACGTTCAGCTCTTCATGTTAGCGCAAGCTAGCTGTAGCGTGAAGCGTGACACGTCTCAGCTGCTCCGAGTCGTAAACTGGTCACTGATTCCTCTGGATGTTAATGTAGGATGGAGGAGGAGGTGGAGGAGCATCACCTCCTCCACCTCCACATCTCAGAGACGCTGCTCGCTCCACCTGCGACGCATCGGACCGAGCTCCAACTGTAATTGGTCATCGAGTCTCTGACGGAGAGCGGCTCCTTCATTCATCAACACATTCCTCTTCATCTCCAACTCCGGCCAATCTCTCCTTCACTTTCCAATTTCTACACCCTCCCTCCTCTGTCCTCCTTCTCCTCCCTCCACCCTTCCTCACCCCTCCACCCTCCTCTCTCTCTGCTCCTTTTCCTCATTAAAGTGGGACCCAGGCAGTAGCGGTCACTGCCTCTCATTTATTTTCATTTGAAACTGGTGCAGCTCCACTGATCCTCTGGGGCTGCAGGAGAGAGAGCAGGATGGTGTCATTCTGATAACAACCACGCACACACGCACACAGACAGACACACACACACACACACACACACACACACACACACACACACACACACACACAGATGTGCTGCACGTGCACAAACTCAAACACACATGGAAACACTCAGAAAAATGGAGGGATACAAGACATCACCTACACCAACCTCACACACACACACACACATGATGAGGAACCACTTTCTCATACTTGTGCACGTGCACACACACACTTACGCACACTTACACTCACACACACTCACAAACACAAAGGGAGGTGTGTACACATCCGCCCGCAAATAGATGCACTTTCACACCCATTTCAATTTATTTCACGCACATATTCACACATTTCATGTACCTGCAAGCTCCCGTGCTCCGTCCCCTCCCTCCTCTTTCACGTGAGGGCCCCTCACCCTCCTCACCCTCCTCACCCTCCTCCTCCTCCTCCTCCTCTTGATTGTGTGATTGTGAGAAGGTGATATTAGCAGGGTGTGAATCAGAGGCCGATAAACCTGCACCTATTTTCTCCTGTATGATTGCGAGTATCGATTTGTGCACGTGTGAGTATTTGCCGCCCGCCGCCGTCATCCCTCCATCTTTTCTTTTTTGTTATAATACACCCTCACTTCCTGTACGTGTGTGTCCATGCATTGTATTAGAGTCGTGTCGAGAGCCTGACACTGTTTGATTGAAAAGGTGCGCGGCAGATTAAATCGTTGTAGCAGGAGACGAGGTGACGCTCCTCTACGCCCAGGCTGAGACGGCTGGTTAAACAGATTCAAGGAGGCCGGGGGGGAGGAGCGGGAAGAAGGGGTGAGGAGGAGGGGGGAAGGAGACCATTTTAATGCCCACTGCTTCGACCCATCTGGGGAAATACAAACGAGAGGCAGTGACTCCAAACCAAACGGTCATTTCTGTAATCGAGGACTAATATCCTCCACACCATTAGATAGGCAAACTGTGAGGGAAGGGAGGGAGGGGGAGGAAGAGGGGAGGCTTGGTTTAACTGTCACTACACCCAGAGGATGGATGGGTGGAGAGGAGGAGACCACAGCTCCTGTTCAACTCAATAATGATGAAGTTTAAAGTTAAAAAGACTCAAAACTTTCACAAAGTCAAAGGAACTGAACTGGACTGAGCAGTGGATCAGGATCCAGACTTCAGGTTTCTGGGTTGAGTCCAACTCTGTCGCTGCCTGATGAACAAACTGATGAAACTTTAAAGATGAAACAGAAGTTTCATCTGCCTCAGAACGTGACGGTAACACAACTTCAACCATCGTTTCATTAACGAGATAAGAAGCTACAACATGTTCAGCGACATGGCTTAACACGTGTTGGCTTTTCGCTATCTAGTTAGCATGCTAACTTCAGTAGAGTCAAAAAAGTGATAGAAAGAGAAGGAATGTTAGCGCTGCTGAAAACTGGAAGCGAAGGAATAAAGTTTCACGCTGATGATGCTAACGTTAGTGATGTAGCAACAAAAACCGACATGTAGTCTCAGAGCACGGCTGTGTACTGATGTAATTTACACAAACTTTATTAATTAATTATGTTGTTTCTCTTAAAACGTCTTTTTTTTAGTTTTGTTTTGTCTAAAACTCAGTTTCAGAAACAGAAACAGATCCTGATCTCAAACAATTAAATCTAAACATTGTTTTTTTAACGTCACAGTCGTTTGTTTCATTTCATCTTCAACAATTAAACGTCTTGTCTCTGCGTCGTATCGGACGTCGTCCTCCGATGTTTGATGTTCGTCGCGAGTTCGAGCTCAAACCTCTGGAAAATTTCCCTTGTGTTTGTCGCTCGGAGCGACCGCTTGATGCACAAACCGTTCAAAGTCATATTTTTCATTGCAAATGAAGTGCATGCCTCAAAAGCAATTTCATTTGTCACCCAATGAAGCGTTCAGCGAAGCCAGTCGGTAAATTACGCCGCAATAAATTACTACCTGCAAAACATCAGTGAAATATGTTGACTCGTCGGAAAATGAATAAAAAAACAAGTCGACCTCAGCGCGGCGTGTGTTTCCTGATCAGACGCTCGAAGCTCAATGTTTCATACGACAGGAAGTGACCGAAGATTCATCAAAATGAAACCAAGATGGAGGAAACGGCCGGAGCAGAGATTCCTCTTCCTCTTCCTCACCTGCTCTTCATCATCAACACTTTAACACTAATTCAGAACGAGTTGGAAAAATTCCCATCAAACCACCAGTCTGTCCGTCACCTTCACAGGTGAAGAGCTGAGTAAATCTGAACATTTTTACGTCAAAACCTTGAACGACTTAAAGACGACAACAGGAAACGACCGAGTCATGTTTCTAAATGTTAAAAATCTCCAACATCAGCATCTTCAAACCAGTTTCAAGGACAGAAAAAGTCCAGTTTTCTCAACGGTCGACTCGACTCGACAGAAAAACCTGCAAAACTTCACAACATCTTGATTTTATCAGCAGAAGCTTGTGAATCTGCACTGACACTGCAACAAGAATAAAATAAGATTATGAATGATACATATTCATGTGTGTGTGGGTGGAATAAATACAGAAATGTAAATGAGCAAAAAAAAAGGGCAAAAAAACAACAACTGTGTCATAAATACTCATATTTAAATATAAAAAATGTATCTACGATGTCAAAGGTGAACGACACCAACCGGAAAGATTTTTTTTTCTTTTTTAAAGAAACAGAAACAGTTTCAGGTTTAAATGTTTATCCCAGAAACAGAGGAAGAGGAGGAGGAAGAGGAGGAGATAGAGATGGAGACAGGAAGAGAAAGAAAGAAACAAACAAAAAAACAGAAGAACAAATGTTGGATGTTTCGCTTCAGTGGACAAACAGTTGCAGGGGAAACAACCAGGTAGAGGTGTTACAGTAAAACCTGTTAACAGCCACCGTCAAGTCCTCCCCCATCCTCACCCTCCTCCTCCCCCATCCTCACCCTCCTCCTCCCCCATCCTCACCCTCCTCCTCCCCCTCCTCCTCCCCCATCCTCACCCTCCTCCTCCCCCTCCTCCTCCCCCATCCTCACCCTCCTCCTCCCCCATCCTCACCCTCCTTCAACGTCTAAACATTCACAAACCTTCATACAAAAGCAAGTAAATTCAAACGACAACAACAACATCACTGCTGCTGCATCTGGGTCACACGCCAACAACAAACCTCAGCAGACGAGCACGTGCACATAAGTGTGCATGAGAGATTGCATGTGCACGTGAATCTGCATAAACTTGTGCACATGCACGTGCATGTACCTCAGCAGCAGCTCGTCGTTCCTCATGTTTCCAGCGGTGACGTCGTCGTCCACACACACTCTCCTCACAAAGCCGAGGTCGGACGACAGCTCCAACATCACGGGACTAACACATGCACTCTCTCTCTCTGTTTCTCTGTCTCTCTTTCTTTTCTTCTTCTTCTTCAGTCGTTTTTCTTTTCTTCTTCTTTTCCAGCTGCTTGTCGTCTCCAACAAGCTGCTTCTCTTTGCTTCTCACTCTCTCGTCTTGTTCCTCTCAGACTCGGCTGTTGTTCCCTTTTCTCCTGCACAGAAACAACCTCCCCCTCGTGTCTCCCCCCTTTCCTCTCGTCTCCCCCCTCCTCACCCCCCTCCTCCCTCTCCCTGTGTTTGGTGGAGCAGCCGAGCGGTGGAGACCCCGCTGGCTCGCCTCGCTGCAGTAATCCCCTGTGACAGCTCAGCTCCTGTTGTTATATTCGGGGCCTATTTGAGTCTGAAACCGCCGCTCAGTTCTGGTCCAGATCTGGCTCCACCTGCACCGTCTGGATCTGGATCTGACCTCCTGATCTGTCACCGCCTCCGTCCTCATTCACATCATCACGGTTTCTGCTGCTTCTGACACGACAGGAGAGGAAATAACTGACCTGAGCTCAGCTTCAGCGTCTCTTCATGAAGTTTTGATGAGGTAAATAAATCGTGTACATCATCATAGTGAAGTCGTATTGAACCGATGGAAAGAGGCCAAGATTAACATGAAGTGAAGCGTTAGTTGAATCTCTAACGTTTATTATAAAACCTCAATGTCTCTCACAGATTCAATCACCTGATTTAACTTTATCACCGATTTATAAAGACAATTACTGGACCAAGTCCAGTTTTTATCCAATTAACGATAAGAAATCAGTATTTCTTTGTATTAAACCAATAATAGTTAAATAGTTAGAATAATAAATAAATAGTTAAAAAGTTGAAAAAATGAAGACGTGTGTGTTGTCTGGTGAAGCCACAGTCGTCCTCTGTCTCTAACTGGACCTCCTGCAGGAGGAGGAAGAGGAGGCTCCATCACCTCCATCACCTCCTCAGAGGAGGCGCTGCCAGCTCTGACTCCCACATACCTGGCTCATCACCTCCTCCTCTTCGTCAGAGGTTGAAGACACAGGCAGTAGCTGCTGATTAAAAATTCATCTCTCTGTTTATTATGATTTATGCATGTTTCACTGAGCCAGGAACGAAACCGAGAGAAGAGGAGAACAGCTTCATTAGTGCGTATTTTGTGTGTGTGGCAGGTGGGGGAGAGTTAAAATTATGGATCGTACGTGAGCTTCATTAGGATGTTTTGGCGTCCGGAGCAAAACTCGTCTGTCTTCAACCAAACACCTGCATTTCACTGAAAAACAACAACAAGGATCCAGATCCTGAATCATCTGCCGCTCGTTCTCGTTCTCGTGTCATCGACGCCGTTAAAATTTAAAATTAAAAATTTAAATGCAGCAGATGCTTTTCACTAACTTCCAACTAAAACACCTCGTTTCCTGCATCTGGTTTATTTACCTCACAACTAAACTTTGTCCCCAAAAAAAAGAAAAATGTCAACGACAGCGACAAATGTTGACACGTGGTCAAATCAAACAGACGCTGATCACTTGTTTCTGACTGTTGAAGCTGAACATGTGATGACGCATGTGATGTTATAACATGTTACAACATCTTTATAAACCAACATATTAGCTGCAGCAGGAAACCAGGAAGTGACATCACACACTTTCATCCTGTTGAGTCAACATTTCCCATCATGCAACAATGGTTGACACCTTTGATGTGAGTAACTCACCGATGTGATCGAAGTGATCGATAGATCCAAACATTCTTGTTTTGCTACAATGCTACAAAGCTAACGTCAGCATTAAAAGTCGTGTCCAAAAAACAAAAGCGACTCTGAGTTAACTAACTTGAAGTTAACATGCTAACAAGCTCATCACTATCGATCGATCTGCTCAGACGTCGTATTTTCACGTTGTCGTCTTGTAAATGTACCAACGTCTGTAAACACCTCAAATCCAAACATCTTTAATAAAACTGTTTCTTCTCGGTCACAGATTCATTTCTCCTAACGAGGACGAATCTGAGGCTCGAACCCTGATCGTCTTTCTCTGCTCGGAGCCGTAAAGCTGCTCGGTGCAGGTGTCGTCGTGTTGAACAGCCAGAAACAGGAGACATATGGCGACGTCTGGGAGGAACAGAAGCTCCAGGGAGGAAGAGGGAGATGAAGATGAAGGAGGAGGAGGCAAACTTCACAACTTCCCTTTAAGATTTCAGATTTGAGATTGTTCTGATTTCACAAACAATGTGGAAAATGTAAATAGTTATGATCGTATGTGTAAGTACAGTTTGTTCGACAGCAGCTGGTTATAGGTAGTCACCAGTCAAAGACCTGAGACATCGTCGAATCCTGGAGCGTCTGGATAAACGTTGTTTTCACATTTCACACTTTTAAATGTTGGATGTTCGTCGCCTCCATCGCTGAGTGGTGACATCTTGTTTTTGTCAAACACACACACACACACGTTGTGGTGTTGACATGTCAGTAAGTTGAGGCGGCAGCTCAGAGCGAACAGCCTCCGTCTCTTTTAAATCGTGTTTTACGTTTTAATGACCTATTTGTGTTTGTTGTTTCCTGCGAGCGGCTGCTTTTCTCTCTCTCTCTCTCTGCGTCTCTATGTCTCTCACTCACTAACACGCTCTGACAGCGAAAGGTCAATGCCCATTGGCTACAACGGGGGGGCACTGAGTGATGTAAAGGGAGGTTGTCATGGTAACGTGCAGGGGGCTCGGCGAGGACGCAGGAAGCTTCCTGTTGCCAAACACCGAGGCCAGGACCTGGACGCCATCAAAAGCCTCGACGAGCTGAGCTCAGCAGGAACAGAGTCAACGGCTCAACGGAGCTTTAATTGACTGACGGACGGTTGGAGGAAAGAAAGAGGAGAGAGGGAGTGAAGTGGAGTCGATCTGCATGTGAGAGCTGGACGAGGACGAGGACGAGTCGGCGGCTCTGTTGTGTCTGTGAGCGGCGCTTTCTGCTGAGCTCGGCTTCACATTAATAAAAGAGGGATTAAAGTGTGCAGGCTCCTCGTTTCCAACAGAGCCAAGGTTCACACCCCCACCGACCTCCCCCGCCTCACCCCGTCTCCCTCCTGTCAACATGAGAGCTGTAACAATCCATCTATTCAATGATTATTGATCCGAAGTGAAAACATGGATCCATGTCTTCATATTTAATGTTTCCGTCCAAGCTCCACCTCCTACTGCTCCTTCCTAAACATTCAAACAACACTAGCAGCCTCGCGCCAGACAGGTCACGACAGGTAGCCAAGAAGAAGATGATGAGGACGTTCACGGCGCGGCCACACTGGGGCCAGTTGTTCTGTAAACACACTAACTACTGTTCCATACCACTGGTCCACACTCACTTCACCCCGACGTCAAGTGTGTTCAGCACCTACGTCATCACGTTGATACACGACGTCATGTGAAGTGACTGTAGTTTATATGTGGTCACAGCAGCGCGATGGAGACCGGACCCGACAACACGGCTGCAATGACTTTCGTGTTCTTTGTGAACTGACAGTCAGCCCTCGTCAATGTCTGGAGTCAGTGACTGCACCAGGTGGCGATTTGCAGTCGTGGTTACGTTTCACATGTCACGTACTTCACCTCACTTGTGCGCATGCGTGACCAAGTGTACCGTGCTCCAGCAGACCTCTTCCAACCGGACCGGGCCGGGGAAATGTACCATACTCACTTGCACTCACACTAGCCATAGAGTCCGGGCTTTAGGAGGCAAACGTGCTGCGGCACGGAAACAAGGACCGACGTGTCCGGGACCTGAAGAAGAAGCAGCAGGACGTTGACCCGTGTTAACGTGTCAGATACCTGCTCACCAGCTCTGACCAGTTGTTTTACACTAAAACTAAAAGACTCTGAGTCACAGCTGATCAACAACACAACGTCTGACTCTTTTTATAAAAACAACAACAATAAAACGTCACATCAGAACCGATCGAGTTAAATAAATCAATGACGTCTTCTCTGATTGATCTGAGGACATGAGTCACATGACCATCGTATCGTCGTCTGAAGAACTGATAGAACATCGTATTATGGTGATTTACATCCTTACTCAGCACGCTGCTCACGTTCATCCATTCAAAAAAAGAAGGAAAAACCCACTCATCTGCTTCCCCTCGTGTCTGTCTCTGCCTCTAAGTACAGGAGGGAAAATGCACCAAAACACAGATAAATTATTTAGATTTTTTCCCCCAAAAGAGACAGAGAGAGGAGAAAAAAATGGTTGACTCTGCAGTTTGAAAGAAAAGGAGGAAGAATGAGGAGGAGGAGAGAAATAAAAATTGCATTAGATACAAGATTCTGCAATCAGCCGTCGATATGAAGAATTAATCTTATCTTTGTGCGACACGCGGCCGAGAAGGAAGAAGAGCTTTCAAAGACTCGGAGATGACAACAGGACGAATTCTCCTTCCCATTACGCTGCCATTCATCCATTGTAGCGGCCGACACCCGGCGATAAGCGGCGGTATTGTTGGCGTTGACAATGTCATTATGGGACAGTAAACAAGCGAAGCGGCGGAGGGTCGGGATGAACCGGAGCGGCGGAGGAGGACGGAGGTCGCAGAGACAATCTGGACTGAAAGGATGTGAGACCCCAACGGGGGAGATAAGACTCGTCTTCCTCCTCTTCATCTCTCTCTCTGAAGCCAAGGACGGCCGCGTGTTTAGAACAAAGCTCGACGCCGCCGCGGCGTAATCAACTCCTCCGAGCTCCAACGGCAGCGACGCAATCTTCTCTGGAGGTCACCGACAGGAAGAGGCTTAGCAGGAAGAACGGCGGCGGGATCACCAGCTATTAAGATGGAGAAATAGGATGACATTCACCCACGGCCTCATCCTCACCGCCGTTTAACAGACGTACATCTGTTCTCTACTTTAACTCTGAGGCAGACGCTCGAGTCTTTAAATCCAGTTTTAATAGAAAATAGTTGATATTTGAACTCAAACGTCAAAGAAACGAACTTGTTTCCGTCTAATTTCTCATATTTCTGGGACTGTAGTCGAAGTCATGTGTTAAATCGACGTAACGCCGAGTTACAGATGATCAGCTGCTGCTAAAATTAACGTAACGATCTTGTTTTAAAAGCTGTGAACTTTGTTGAAGAACAAGATGCTGCAGTTTTTTTTAAATGTCATTTGATTCGTTAATGTTTTGTGATTTTTCAGGACAGAAACACGAGCGGGAAAAACCACTAAATATCACTTTATAGTCGATGATTCACGACACTTGAACATTTGAAATGTTTCTCTGTCGTCACTTTCAACCACAGAACCAAACACATCAACTGCTTCTGTCACTTCTCCTCTAAAGACCGATGACAAAAGGACAAATACTTTCTAAAAACAACCTCTTATCTTCCTGTGTCCACATTTGTTCCCTCACAAGGTCGAAAATTTCACTGAATATTTCTTTTCTACAACGATGACGATGAAGTTTACAACCTGAAGACTTTAACTCATAATTCACTGATTCATTCATCGACAAAAAGACAGAAACTAAATGTTTCTGTCGAGGGTCCGCCAGGCGTCCATCATCACGTGACGCAGGTTTCCATCAGGTTTCCATCAGGTTTCCATCAACCTGCGTCGCAGCAGGAGTCTGGTCCTGATCCATTTGCTCACATTAGCACATGGAGATTAATTTGTCCTTTTCCATTAGGAGGCGAAGCAGCCGTCATGGCCGCTCAACTATCCTTCAACAAAAAGAAACAGAATTATCAGTTCTCGTTCGCTCGACCTCCGTCCGTCAGCGCCGACACTCGACTCCACAAAGAGTCAAACACGTTCACATTGTTACTGAGGTGAGGTGACCTTTGACCTTCTGGGTTTAAAATGTCATAACTTCATCACTTTGTCCTCTGAGGTCACAAATAACAGATTAACTCTTCAGTTACTCCTGAGATGAACGTTGAGATAAAATCTTTATATAATTTTATTTTACCAACTAATTAAAGTGAAGTGAAGACACCTGAAGGCGTTGACACATTAAAAACACAAACCAACAACTCGTCTCAACAACAAACAACATGTCGCGTAGATGAAGGAGGAAGGTGTTGATGGAGAAGAAGCGTCGAGGGTCATGTGACGTTCACGACGTCTGACGGATCATTAAAGACGAAATCTGAAGTTTCTACGTCTGATTTTCATCCAGTCAGAGAAACGATGAGGAGGATGAAGGAGGAAGGAGGAGAGATGGAGGCTGTTGTTGTTGTTTTGTGTCTTCTCTCTCTCTCTCTCGTCTTTTCTCTTTGTGAATCTTTCGACTTCATTAGAATTATAATGAACATCATCGCGGCTCCTGAAATATTTTTGGCTCCTTGAGAAATAAATGAATCGGATTCTAAAACCTGCTGGTTGTGATGTTTTCTGGGTCGAACAAAACCTGAATAAATGGGTGGTGGTGGCGGCAGGCGGGGCGGCGGTGTTATGTAGCCGCCGGTCGCTGTAATGAGCTAAAATTAGAGGATCATTTGTCATCGTTCACGACATCATCACATATCGAAAAATCAATTTCACGTCCAAGACGAAGACGACGTCGATGGAGCAGGAGACACAGTCATGGTGGCGACGTTAACACACAGTCCTGTGGACTGTGTGTGTGTGTGTGTGTGTGTGTGTGTGTGTGTGTGTGTGTGTGTGTTGTCGTGCTCCACCAGTGTGATGATGTTGCTGTGTAGTGAGACTCACTAATTGGCTCACCTGTCTCTCAGCCATCTGGAGCTTTTCACCAAAAAACGGAAAAAAGAACAAAAAAACGTCACACCGAGTTCCCCCAGCATCTCACACACACACACACACACACACACACACACACACACACACACACACACACACACACACACACACACACACACACACACTAACTACAGCAAAAAGAAAGAGACAGAGTGAATTCATCTGTGAAACAGTTGAAGATATTTCTGTTTCTGTTTCTGAACGTTGTTTATGTGCACAAGTGATTTTAATAAACAACAGCAAAAGAGTGTTCGTGTGTGTGTGTGTGTGTGTGTGTGTGTGTGTGTGTGTGTGTGTGTGTGTGTTAATTACAGCTACATTGAGGTTTGTGCAGCAGCTTCTTCTTGTTGAGTGAAATCAGAACAAATGACGTGATGGAAATAAATATTTTGTTTGTTTGAGGAAAAAGAAGCAGAAGAATGTGAAGATGATGACACACACACACACACACACACACACACACACACACACACACACACACACACACACACACACACACACACACACACACACACACACAGCTCTGAGAGCATCAGCTGGAAGAGAATACACTCCCAGAAAACCCAGGGGCTCTGAGTGTGTGTGTCAGTATGTAGGTGTGTAGGTGTAAGTGTGTGTGTGTGTGTGTGTGTGTGTGTGTGTGTGTGTGTGTGTCATGATGTCACATTGGGGTCACAATGAGCGGCTGTTTGAATGAAACAAACAAATAAATAATAATAAAAAACATTAAATTAAGTTTTAAAAAATCATAAAAAATAAGAAAGAATAATAGTTGTCATTTATTAACAAATAAATTATAATAAAAATCTAAAAAATAAAAAAGTAAAAACAATGTCATATACAAAAACAAGTAAATAAATAATAATAATTATGATTATAATTATTATTATTTGCTGATGGCAGCAGTAATGAAGAGTCTCAGCTCAGAGACCAGAGGGTGTGTGTGTGTGTGTGTGTGTGTGTGTGTGTGTGTGTGAGATGGTTTTTATTCTCTCAGTACCCAATGTGTTCCAGGTCAATGGTCTGAATCAAACACACACAGAAGTAGAAAGTAGAAACCCCTCCAGAGCTGCTGTATGTTCACCTGCCACCCAGTGTGTGTGTGTGTGTGTGTGTGTGTGTGTGTGTGTGTGTGTGTGTGTGTGTGTGTGTGTGTGTGAACCTCGGTGTCACTCACAGAGACAGACAACAGTCCTGAGAGACAGAAGAAGAAGATCGTCCTCCTCTTCCCCCATTAGCTGTTCTTCATAATTCATGTGTTTCATAGTTAATAGATGAACTGTGATGGTGACACCAGGTCACCGAGTTCAAACTCTTCTGACTGTTCATGTTGTTGTATCAATTTGATGACGATTAAGATTCTATTCTGTTCTAATCTTTACGTTTAAATATTTGTGACATAAACTGACCTTTAACCTGCAGCTTTAACTTTAGAAACGTCCACATCAAACTGCTGCTCAGACTCAGAACAACAACGACCCAGTGGAGGTTTTGTTTTCCACGTCTCCGTCATGTTAAAGAAGTCTCTTTAACGTCTCTTTAACGTCTCTAACGATGTGAACTGTCGCCGTCGACTGCAGCTTCCTCCACTTTGTGCCTCATAAATATTCAGATGTGGGAATACAGGAGGAGGAAGGAGGGGGCGGGGCCTGTAGCGGCGCCGCTGCAGCGAGGAACCGACGCCGCCGTTACTGTTGTTGTCATGAAGCAACCGGGGAGGAAACAACGGACGCAGCGTACCGGGACGAAACATTGTGTGAATCCCTGTAATTATAGTCTCTGCTTGTCTGTGTGTGTGTGTGTGTGTGTGTGTGTGTGTGTGTGTGTGTGTGTCACACACACCTGCAGCTCTGGTGCCAGAGGACTTGGAGGCCTTTTACTGAGCTGTTGTATCTGTTCCACTCGTGAGCTGAAGCTTTTCAGACACTAATCAACGCTTGTTTACGCACATTTGTGTGTTTTTTGAGCGCGCCCATCTGTGTGTGCGTGTCTTATGAGCGCGCACGTGTGGCGTCCAGCTCCGTCTCCTGAGGTCATGTCAGAACCAATAGTAGGTTTACGGCTCATAATGACCGATGCTGAAAGGCATCCGAGGAGCAGCGCTCGCTAATTATCAGCTGTGAGCCTTCAAAGAACATTATCAGCACAAAGACCTGCAATACACACACACACACACACACACACACACACACACACACACACACACACACACACACTCAGCCTGTTTCCGGCTTCAACTCTTCTTCCTCCACAAACTATCTCCTTTTCTATCGATTGCCTCCTCCGTCCTTTTTTTTTTTAACTCCCTCTTTCTCTTTCTGTTCTTTCATCTTCACCTCCGTCACCTCCTCCTCCTCCTCCTCCTCCTCTCTCTGCCTCCCAGCAGCAGCGTTCCCATGATCCTCCTCTCCTCCTCCATCTTTCCAGCCTGCTCTCATTTCCTGTTATCGTCCTCATCCTTGTCTCTTTTCAGCTCCCTTGTTTCCACTTTTTCTATTTCTTTCTCTAGCCCCTTCCCCTCCCTCCTCTCTCCTCTTTCCTCCCTCCTCTTCCTCCTCCTCCTCCTCCTCCTCCTCCTCCTCCTCCTCCTCCTCCTCCTCCTCCTCCTCCTCCTGGCCCAAAACAGGCGCTTAAATAACGAGCCGGGTGTCAGTCAAACCGCCAGAGAGTTTCATTAGAGGAGGAGAGTGCACAGGATCAAATTATACGCCCAGTTCTCTCCTGTGTGTGTGTGTGTGTGTGTGTGTGTGTGTATGTGTGTGTGTGTGTGTGTGTGTGTGTGTGTGTGTGTGTGTGTGTGTGTGTGTGTGTGTGTGTGTGTGTGTGTGTGTGTGTGTGTGTGTGTTTGCAGGGGATTGTGGGGGGTCGACAGCAGCAGCGGTGGTGGTGATGTGATGGCAGCGGCGGCGGCAGAAAGGAAGTAAACACACGTTTGAAAATGACGCAGCTGTGCGTTGGATTAGTGTGTAACACTGCACACGTTCACGTGTGTGTGTGTGTGTGTGTCAGTGTGTATGTGTGTGTGTATATGTGTGTGTGTGTGTGTGTGATGCGACAGTCACAGCCTATTTTCTCCAATCAGACAGAAAAACAAAAGCAAACTATTTTGCCTAATTATTCACAGCCACAGTCGTCGTCTCTTTTCCTCCTGTGGTGTCTCCTCCTCCTCTTCCTCTTCCTCTTCCTCTTCCTCTTCCTCTTCCTCCTCTTCCCCCTGCCTCACTGATCACCTGACTTATCACTAACTATTCAAACACAATCAAACATATTGATCGTACTCAGATACAAACAACAATAACTACAGAGTAAAAGTTGAATCGTCGCAGCAGCTCAGTTACTTAAAGAACTACATTAGTGGTCCAACACTATCCAGCCCATTAAAATCACATATTCTTTACATTAACGCTGAGTATTTCTGTTTTATTCCAAATACACCAAGAAGTTTTTAAATGGATTTCCTACTTTTTGCTCTGAGTCATTAGATTCACTTCATTTCACCGCAGAATGAAAAGTGACTGTAAGAAGACGATTCATCATCGAGACTCAACGTTTCTTCACCTTTGTCTCCGTCGTATCGTTAAAAAACAGACTCTTCAGATTCGTCTCGTCGTCTTTAAACGCATCATCAAACGTGGATCAAGTGTCGGATTCGTACAAAAACTCAGAACTAATGTTTTTTATTCTGCAGCAAAACTGAAGCTTCATTTTTCAAGAAAATCTGATCAACTGAAGCTTCACTTGTCAAATAACAACAACAACAACAACAACATGCATCAGAAACAAACATCTAAAGGCTGAATTCACTAAAATAAACAAACAACATATTCCTGGATAACAACGGTCACTTCATCGTCCTCGTCAGAAAATCTTTATTTTAATTCTTTACAAGTCTCATGTGGTGAAATAGATGGTGCGGTTCGGGGCGGGGGGGTCGGTGGCAGGATATTCGTCCTGTTCCTGTTAAATCTG
Organism: Polydactylus sextarius; assembly: GCA_016801845.1. Classification (NCBI taxonomy): domain Eukaryota; kingdom Metazoa; phylum Chordata; class Actinopteri; family Polynemidae; genus Polydactylus; species Polydactylus sextarius. Next base: position 695,816 of record CM028923.1, on the reverse strand, counting down.
CCTCAGATGAGAAATAGGTGCTGCTATTTAAAGACCAGCCCTTATTTAAACCTTCTGTCGTCCCTTCGCTTGATCTGCCGCTCTGTCGCCGACGGCTTTAGTTTAATGACCCTCGATCTGAGCGGCGTCACATCGCACACTTTTTCCAATTTCCCTTTTTTCTCTCAATTTCCCATCTCTCTCTCTCCTCACCCACCGACCATCACCACGTCTCATCTGTCTCGTCCTCCGACGTTAAACCATCAGCAACATCAACAGCGACGTCACCGCAGCTCAACAGACGACCGAAACACAAGGACGGAGCCAAAGAATAAAACGAGTGACACTGTACCTTTGTATGGGTCCAGAGAGGTCGCTGGCGTCCTGCCTGTAACACAAGAACAAACACACATTCATGAAAAATAAAAAAAAAACAGGAAATGTGACAAAGTTAATTATCATTTTATCATAATGACATTATAATAACAGAGAAGCTGTGAAAGGAAAGATTTTCTTTTCAGCCTCTTTGACAAGTTTTAATCAGAGTTTAGAAAAATGAAACTGAAGAAAAACAAAAAAAGTCTTTAAAACCTGTTTCTCCCTGTTCAAACAGTCATCTGTCTTACAGCCACCAGGAGGAGCTAACATGCTAACAAGCTAACATGCTAATGTTGCATCTATCGTCTATAAACCTCCAGAACCAACCAGTCCTGATGTTAAACATGAAGGTTTGAAGTTACAACACTCATCAAATCAAAACAGCAGCTTCATGATAAAAGCTAATGATCAATAATAAAAATCAATCAATCGATCTGTTTGTTGACGACATCTCGTCATCTGTTGCTAAGGACCAGAAGCAGATTTTACAGTTTTAACTTTTTAGTTTTTCTATTTTTTTAACAGAGGAAGTAAAACAGCAGGAGACCGAGGAAGGAAATACACACACACACACACACACACACACACACACACACACACACACACACACACACACACACACACACACACACACACACACACACACACACACACACAGTAAGCCATCTAAAAGGTAAATTGGTCTTGTCTGTCCTTGGGAACGACAGAGAAACTCTGGGTTTTTTTTCCGTAATTTCCTGCTGTTTCCTCTTTTCTCCTCTACTTCTTTTTTTTTGTTTTATCCCTTTCTCACTTCCTCTTCCACTGCATGTAAATAAATTGGTCCCCAGGCCCCACTACTAGAAACACTCAGTATGTGTGTGTGTAAAATACACTCAACACACACACACACACACACACACACACACACACACACACACACACACACACACACACACACACACACACACACACCCTCCAGAGCTCAGAGGAGCAGCCAAATTAGCCTGAGTTTTATGTCACAGAGGTAAATAAAATAATAATGAATTAACAATGCTGTCATTAGTAACCCCAGTGTGTGTGTGTGTGTGTGTGTTATGATGAAATGATGAGAAAAAACTCCTTGCTCCTCCTCAACACAGCGGCCAATCACTGCTATCGCCACTTTTTGCATTTCAAAGACACACTCTTGTCTGTTTCATCTCCACACACACACACACACACACACACACACACACACAAACAGACACACACACACACACACACACGTAGCCACCTCCGCTTCAGTCCATTTTCCCAGCACCATGAATTATGAAAAAGGGTAAATGGAACATCAAACACACACTGCGTTCACCCACAGGTTTACACACACACACACACACACACACACACACACACACACACACACGCCATCGTTCATCTTCGTCCATGTAGACACAGGAAAACGTTGGTTCTTAAAATTTTAGTTATAAAATAACTGAGTCTAATAAAACTGAATTAAAGAGTCTTTATGGAGACGACGACACTAAAGACACAGTCAAACACACGCAGCTTTAACTGGTGAATCCACAGAGACTGGACCTGAAACACTTGAGACCAGAATCTGGTTTAACTTTAATAAAACGTTTTGTTTCAGACGTTGTTTACTGTCACGTTTCATTAAAAGATGAAACCACGTAACGAACAGATTCATGTTCACGTGAACAGACTGAATAAAGACATGATGTGTTGATAACTAAAGGAAACTCTTAGATTAATTAACAGAACAAACGTTGGGTTCATACTTTGTCGCCTGGAACCGGAAACTGACTGATTTTATTTATTGATATTGTCCTAAATCAGTATTTAATATCGACCAATAAGTAACTGTTCATGTATTAGTATCAGTGTTGATAAAGATAAAGACGCTTGGACTGATTTAGAAACGATGACATCACCAGTTGATTATTAGTTATTATCATATATAATAATGAATCTAGAGGATTCAGATAATCAATGAGTGATTATAATATAGTTTGTGTTGAATATTAAAGATATTTGTTAAGTGTTTCAGTTTGTTTTATTTGCAGATGATGACTCATGTTGATGTGAATAAAAGCTGAATATTAAATTGTAGATATTTTCTATAAATATAATCTAATCACATTTAAATCTCTGGTTAGTCTCATCACTGCTTCGACGTGTTAAAACTTTAAAACACAAAGTGTAAAATGAACCTTTGACCTGCTTCACACAGACTTTCTGTTAGTTTTTATTGAACTTGATGTGATGTTGAAGGACGAACTGATGAAACACATTAACGAAGCTTCATCGTCGTCAACTTGGTTTATAAAAGATGCGACGGTTTTAAGCTCCAGGTTGGACTGTGAACACCAACGGACTGATCTGAGATCAGATGACTGAGATGAGGTTTGATGTAACTTCAGCTGCTTTAGTTCATGAAACGCTGACACTTTTACAGCAGATTTAAAACGTCACATTACAGCTTGAAAAGCCTTTTCACCAAAATCTAAATGACTATTAGAGCACAAGAGGGTTTTTAGTCTTTCAACATTTTCCATTAAACTGACTGACTCTGACAGCAGTCGAGGATTTGGTTGAAAACAAAACAAAAGAAGCTTTCAGGTCTGATGTCTGCGGCGTGAACCCGACGAGCCGAGGAGATTTGGGTCAGGATTGATCACTGGGATGGAAACAGATGGAGGAACGGAGTCCAGGTGGAAACCGGCCAGACGTGTGGTTCCACGGAGGGAACGACAGCTTTTTGGCCACGGTGCGTGAAACCCTTTGCACGTGCTTCTTCAGGCCTCACGCTGCCGCCACCGCCGTCATGGCGGCAGCGTGAGGCCTGTAGGAGACATAAAATGAAACTGAAACGTCAGGGACTCCTCGCTGCCAGAAGCCACCGCCGCTGGAGTCAGAGCAGGTGGATCAGGACCCGACGAGCACCAGGAGCAGATCTGGACACGTTGTGATTAACTGAAGACCCGACACATGGAGGGAAACGCGGCGAAGCAGCTGTCATCAAACCTCCGAACGCCACCGAGCTTTTAACGAGATTCCACCGCTACAAACACTCAACCACACTGATATGAAACATGACGCAGATTCTTCCTCTGCAGCCGATTTAACACGAGACGTCGTGTTAAATCCCACACGGCACAAACCCATTATCAACACCAGGAAAGAGACGGAAACACGGAGCTCACACACGCTGCAGGAACACATGTTGACGTGGGTTCATCACGCTGCGTCACCGTCACGTTTAACTTCAGTTTCACTTGAACTTTGAAAAGTGTCGGTGAAATCGGTGAATCTGTGGAACTTTTAACTGGTGATGTGTCTGATGTGTCTGAGGTAGAGACGCTGCTGGAGGTTTGTTTCTTTTTATTTTAGGTAAAGAAACATATTTATTTAAGATCTCGCAGCAGAACTGAGGCCTGAAGACTTCAGGTTTCTCTGGTTTCTCTAAAACCTGATTAACAGAAACCAGATTATTTATATGATGTTAGAAATCAAAGGAAGTTTTGTTGTTTGAACAAAACGCTTGTGGCTTCATCGATGATCGGACTTAAACATAAATGTTTCAGGTCGAGTTTAAACCGAGATCTTCATCGTATAATAACAGAAGTTAGTTGTTTTTTTACTCGATAAAGTAACAATAGTTCATTTATTAATCATCTGATGTTTAACGGTTTTAAAACCTTCAGATCTTTTTCGTCTTATGAAACATTTTCTTTCCTCCGTCGTCGTCATCGTTTTCTCTCAGTTTCCCATCTGTGTCGTTCTGACACTTCCTCTCTCTCCGTCTTGTTTTTAACACTTCTCTCCTTCTCACCTGCCATCCTGCCTTTCACATGTAACACAAGCCGCTCTGCATCCTGCACCGCGATCCCAGACCAATCAACACACACACGCATCTTTAAACACTGATAAATACATTCAAACACTCCACTTTCACACCCTCTGAAGACTTCCCACTTATTTCTCCGTCTCCATCTCATTCTGCATCGCAGGTGTGTGTGTGTGTGTGTGTGTGTGAGACTGTGCCAAGCTGTTGCCAAGTCTGAAGATGATGTCAGATGTGTGTTGTTGGCCCGCCTCCAGCAGCGGCTCTACTCTCTGATTGGACGGTGCCAAAGCACCAAAGGGGCCGTGGAGGATCGGACGACACCGAGACCTGAAGGACCTGAAGGACACGACGAGCTGCCGTTTCATTAATCCTCCTCTCTCTCTCACTGACACCATGACCTGCCAGGTGACATACGACCAGGAAAGAGACGTCCAGACTAATTAAATAAAAGACCGGGAAAGACGAAGCTATCGAACTATTGTTGACGACAAAAACTAGAAACAGCCGGTTTAGTTGTAATGTTAACAGTTAACAGACGATGTAGAAACTGACTGAGCTTCAGGAAAATGTTTCTACTGATGTTTTGTTGTTTTATTTCACGTTGAGTTTGTTTCTGAAACATTTGAATGAAAATACAACCGTCACTTTTCATGATGCTGGTGTTGAAATATGAACATTATATTTACATGATTGGACTGGACAGATTTATATAACAAACACAGGAAACCAATCATCTCCACAAGTTATTGACCGATATCGTTGATAAAACACAAATATAAAATAAATAGGTGAAAACTTTGAGCAGCAATAATTACATATTTTCTGTCGTTTTCCAAAAACTGTTAAAGATCCAACTGGATCTTCTTCATCAAACTGATACAAATCTGTTGATCTTTGACTCGACATTGGTCCAGTTTGGGACGTTTCTGTTACTGTCAGTTTGGATTAAATCTTGTTATTTTCATGTGTTTTAATGGCATCAACCTCACGTCTTTGGTGAAACTAAATAAAGTAAATGATATCAAATGTTCCACAGGGTCCAACACTGGGACCATTATGGTCGTTGTTCTGGTACATTAATGTTATTTGAACAAAGTCCACGTGATATAAATGTATTTCACCTTTACCAGCTCTTTGATAAACGGATAAAAAGACAGATTTATTTATTCCAGGAGCCACTAAAAAGAAATATCCCTGGAAACGTAAACGTACATGAAACCACCTCCAGGTCACACGAGTTAAAACATTACAACTGATGGTTTCAGGGCGGAAACTATACAAGACTGACACAATAGTGAAACATTATTTTACAATCTATTCAGTCGGCAATTGAAGAGGAAACGAGTGTACAGTGTGATGCTGAAGCGGTTTGGAAATGGCCATTACACGGTGATGCTCCGCAGTAAAGCTCTGCCTGTGTGGGCCATAAAAGGCTCCGAAACAAGTGCCCTGGCACGTCGTACTCAAAGTGTGTGTGTGTGCGTGCACGTGCATTAGCGTGCATGCATGTGTTCATGCATGCATGTGTGACATATTGAGGACATTTAAATGCAGTGTGAGAAACTACCTGAGTGGTAAAGGGTGAACAAAAGGGAGAGGAGGCAGAGCAGCATTAGGCCTCATTTAGCTGCTGATATTCAAAGGCTGTGCAGCCTGGACACACACACACACTGACACACACACACACACACACACACACACACACACTCACACTCTGACACAAACACACACATGCACAACAGCTACATGCATGTGTGTGTGTGTATGTTCATTGCAAATTGTACAACAACCTAAACTCAGTGAAGAGGAGACTCCTGAATCATCCATCATGCCTCTGGGAGAAAAGAGAAGACCTCCCCTCTTTTTGTCTCTCCCTCCCTCCCCTCCTCTTTAATAATAACCCCCACCTCCCACTCTAACACCCCCCCCACCACCACCTCACCCTCCTCACCCCCCTCCACTCTTTCCCCATTTAATAACAGCGCAACAGATCAGCTCCATTAGCCCAGACCTCCTCACACATGCAAATGAGGCTGGCGTTATGGAGGCACGCGTCACGCATTACTGATGCCGCCCTCCCCGACCCGTCACTGCTCGCTGCACAATACACACTGTGTGTGTGAGAGATAGATAGAGTGTGTGTGTGTGTGTGTGTGTGTGTGTGTGTGTTACAACAGTGCTTAAATTGAGATGCATTAAGGTTCTGATTGGGGCGACGGATACGATGCTGGTGTGTGCGGAGCTGAGAGTGAGGCCATTACCGGGTGGCTGGGTGATAAGATCGTGCAAAGTGAACATGGGGGAGGACGAAGGTTGGAGGAGATGGGATCCAGGGGAGGGAATTAGATGTGAGAAGTAGAGATACGTGATGAATACATTAAACATACAGAGTGTATTCAACAGGTTTTACGTTCATGGAAATCAGCTGCTCCAGGTGGCGCTGTGGCGTCTTCTGGGGACATTTAACATTTTATCTGTCTTATAAAACCATAATAAAAGATAAAAATCAAACACCGCAGCTTCTCATTGACGTTGAAGTTGGGTTTGTTCCTTAAACTTCACAAAACTCAAGAGAATCATGAGAAAACGCTGATAAATGCAGATCATGTTTACAACAAGTCAAAGTCTTTTATTTCCTACATCAGGACACATTTATAGTGTTATCACTGTTAACAGTGAAACGACGCTACAAACTAACATGTCTCCAGGTTTAATCTCATCGTAGTCTCCATCATCAGTCGGAGTCAATCTCAGGTGAAAACAAACTGATGCTAAAACGTATAAATGTCGGATGTTGAGGAATCTGAATGTAACAAATTCTCTCTTTTGATGGCGCCTGCATCTCTTTGTATAGGTATTGACAGAGAGACTAATGGGGAACCTCAATCATGTCCTGCTACCTTGTTAGCGTTGACGGATGTGCAGCATAATTGAGCCGAAATGATGGTTTGTCATAATTGGGAATAATTAAGGCCCTTTTTGTGGTGACGCTGTTCCATCGGAGGCTTTCATTAGCAGGTTCAATACCAGGACCTCGCTTCAGTCGGCGTGCACAGACACCGAAATCACTCATGTCCTCATCCGCCCTCGTGGCGCTGCTCTTTCAAAACCGCACATTTGATGAATAAACTTCACTTCCCTAAACAATCATCCCTGGCAGCCGGGCGGCGGTTACTTAGCGCCAAAAGGCTCCGGTGACAAGGTGCCTCATAAAAGGCCACCATATCAGATCTATGGCCGTCTGCGTGAATGCGGGCCGATAAAAAGAAGCCGGGGAATAAATCAATATCATGAATGCCAGTTCATCAGATTGGGGGGTAGCTCAGATGGCGAAATGTCAGCCACTAATCTCTTTAATAGTCTGATATTACATTTTAATCCCAGTCTGATTCCTTCACTCTTCCTTTCAGGCTGCCTGTCGAGGAGGACAGTAAATAAAGACAGAGGCATCAAAATAGAGTCGAAATCAGGTGGATTAGAGAGAAGGAGGCAGCAGGAGACAGACAGAGGAGGAGGAGCGGCTGCTTTATGGAGCGATGTGGCTCGCTGCCATTTCAAACCTGAATTTACAGAGCGAGGCGGCGGGCTGAGAGACGGAGAGGCAATAAAGTGATGTCGATGAGAACGGAGGACAAATTGATATGATCATAACGTGTCACATTAAAGACAGGCCTGCCATCCATCACTATGATAAAAGGCCTCCTTCATTCTAACACTAACACCAGCGCCATTGATCTCAATGCTTCACTTAGCCAACCGCTAACCGTTTATGATAACTATCATTATCCAGTTTCAGAGGTTGGTGACGATGTATCGGCGACAGAAGAAGCTGCTGCCGCTCGCTAATTCCTCCTGCCGACAAGATTCACGTCACTTTAGGAGCAAAATAATAAAATTATGTGACGTGACGACACAAGAGAAGAGGTCGACCTGCTGCCGTCAAACGTGATCAGACAAGAAAAGTTCACACGTTTAAACAAGAAGTAAAAATTAATGTTAGTTACATTTCTGAACTAACGTCTTCAGAGACAGAGAAGAGAAGAAAACAACAGCAAACATGGTTTAAAAATCACCACTGAGAAAATCACTAAATCAATATCAATTAGGCTGTGAAAGAGCCCAAACGGACAACTGGCTTTGTTTTAACTAATGAAGTCTGTGGAGAATCCGATCAGTCCTGCCTCCCTCCTCGCTCTTCACCGCCGCCTCCGCTCCTCATTACCACCACGACACGTACTGTATATTCAACCTGCTGGAGGTTTAAAACCATCGCTCACGTCAGAGGTAGTGATCGTACACTGTCCGCTGACCTTTTATATGATGAATATTATGAAGTCTGATTGAATATTGATCGACACAACAGCAGGTTTCACCACAACGAGGCATTGACGTGCATTTCACTGTCTCCGACGTGATTTTACAACATAAATCACGGTTATTAATAATCCTGAGAAGTCCAGAGCCTCAAGTCAGTCGCTGCGATCAGCGTCTCTGGTTCCACATTTAGAGTAAAGACAAGATCAGAGGAAGACGTTGGACCTTTGGTTGTTGGAAAAAACAAAAAACACAAACTAAACCTGAACTCGTGAACTATAACCTGATCTCAGCCCTGCAGGAAGTTGCACCGTGTGGTGTGTTCATGTCTTCACCTGACAACCAGATGAAACCAAGCAGCTCCACCATCCCAGGTTTGACTGCTGAGTGCTTCAATCTACAAAACGTTCTTCTAACTAATCTGAAAGAACAAGTTGAGGTGGTTCAGGCTTCCTGGTCGTCTACCCTGACTACTTTACTCTTTAACTAGCTGGAACAATCACATCTAAACTGGAAACAAGCACAAAAACATCATCTGAGAAGACGAACATCTGGACGACCAAACTTAAACCGCTGCCACCGTGATGTAACCTGGACAAGTGGATGAATGTTAACGATGCTTGGAGGAGTAAACAGGATGTTAGATGTGGCTACGTAGGTTCCAGTCTTCTCAATAAATATTCAGTAATAAAGTGAAAGTTTCCCCAGTGACAGGATTTACTGTCTTTCTCTGGACTGCGTCGTCTTAAGTTAAATGTCCTTTGGTTTTGCGACACCAGGTTGGATAAAACTAACCAACTACATCCACCAGTCATGATGTTTTATGGACTAATTGATGAAAAGAATCAGTGGTTTGATGTAGTTTTAATAATTCAATTATAAACAAGGTCCTAATTTTGTAAATCATTGTGATCTTATGATCCGTCTTCAGTTACTTTACTTTACTTTACTTTGAAGGACTTCTTCTTGTATCTTGTCTCATGATCTACTTCCTGTCCTGTGTGATCACCTGACCCAGTTTTGTTTTTCTGAGTGAATCCTCTGTTTAACCTGGTGGTTAGAAGCTTAAATCTTCCCGGTAGCGTCACCATCAGTCGGTCCATCTATCATCTGTGATAGTTGTATCTTTCCAGTCTGTACAACCACCTCTCATTGACTAGTAGCTCATCTTGAATTGTGGTGCTAATTTCCTTCATATTCAGACCTTTTATCTGCAGGAACGAGTTCTCAGGACCAACAAAGACCCTGAACTCCACCTGCAGATCTACAAAAACACAGACTGATTGTCGTCGTCTTACATCCACATCAGCCACAAAAGATCGTTTTTTCCCCCAATTTTAGCCTGATTAGTTGAGTTCAACATTATTATAAGTGATGGAAATAACGTCCGGAGCCATGGAAGTAAGACCCATGTTGTAACTAATGAAGTCTGTGGAGGATCCAATCACTCCTCGCTGCCACCCTCACGTCTCATTACCACCGTGACAACCTCCCTTAACTTGTCGAGTCATCCTTTAACTACTCGCAACTAAAAGAACAGAAGTTGTTGAAAGTTTGAGAGTATGTGTCATTGCTGCAACGACTCAGATGCCACACACACACACACACACACACACACACACACACACACACGCCATCCCTGGCAGGCACCATGCGGCGAGGCTGCTCAGGGTTGCCATATCATTTTAAACATCCATCAGCTCAGCAGAGATATCATATTAGCTCCTCATCTGCATACAGCGCAGACAGAATGACAAACGAGAGAGGTAGAGGGAGAGAAAACGCTCTCTCCTCCTCCTCCTCCTCCTCCTCCTCCTCCTCCTCTCCACCGCTGCATCTCTTACATGGCTGCCTTTCACCCCCTTCCCTCCCCCGTTTTTGCTCCCTCTATCTCCTTATCCCTCCCTTCTAACCTCCTAAATTGGATCACCACTGCCAGCAGCCGAGTGTGTGTGAGAGTGTGTGCACGCATTGTTGCAGTGTAATCACATCTTTTAAATGGAAAAGGGGATGAATCTCAGGAGGAACGATGACCACTGGACCCATATCTGACTCCCCAGTCCCCCCCATTGGCACTCTTTGTATCTCTGTATACTCCATCACGCTCGTTTTCATCGAGCAATCTCAAGACTCCTGCAGAACTTTTCTGCCTCACACCTCCATCCTTTTCTTTTTCTTACTCTCCAACTTTCCCTTCACAACTACTCAAACTTTTTTTTATAAATATTGTGCTGCCGTAGTTTTTACACTTTGAGTCAAGTTTTTACAACATTGACTGTTCTGATTTTTTCTCTGTAAGAACGCAGGTTATTAAAAGTTAAACCCAACAACTTAGCGTCGCTCCACGCGACTTTGTGTGTTTACATGAGTAAAACTTTAAGTTTAACACCAGTAATTTTCTTAATCATCTTGGATTAGATGGTGTAAACAAAGAGAATCAAACAATAAAACAATCACAGCCTTTGTTTGTCCTGACGAGTGAAGCGTCGTCTCCATCCTAACGAACCGCTGCTCATTATGTTTATGATTGTTTTTAAAAATCCAGAAATGACATCACATTAAAGAAATAAACAAGTCACCTCATGTTTTCTGTTGAGGCTGTTTCTACTTCTTGCGTCGCTGTGTCAGTTAGAAATGTCCCAAGTGTCTTTATTTCTGCTTCACATCCTAAAAATAGCCACAAAATTCAATTCTAGCTTCTACAAGTCTCTGCCTGTGCTGAGTTGTCTCCACAAAAGTCAGCACAAAAACCTGTTAGACAAAGACGTCATCTTTGAAATATCTTTCCCGAGTTGAGGAAGAAGTTTGATGTAAAGTCAACAGCTGTTAAAGCTAAAATTAGCTGCGTAGCAACAGCAGACATGTATGCTCTTTACATAACTCCTCAAGGTGGATCGAACGCTACAACATCAAACTATCAGAAAGTGACTAGACATGTTGGATGGACTGGCGCTAGCTGGCTAGCATGTTAGCATGCTAGAGGAACATCAGTAGAAGCATTAGTGCTGCTTTTTACTGCTAAACGTAAACATCTGTTAAGCTAACGTTAGCTATGTATCTGAGCAGCGTTATTTCTTCAGTTAACTGGACATTATAGAGACGTGTTGGATGGATTAGCGCTAGCTGGTTAGCATGTTAGCATGCTAATGGAGCATCAGCAGAAGCACTAGTGCTGCTGTTCACCGCTAAACGCTAACATGTTAATGCCTATATTAGCTATTTAGCTCGTACAGACCATTTAATTTGTGTTTGCTGACTTGTGTCCAGCACTTTGTAGTTTGGTTTTCACCAAATCTTTAACTATTATCATCTATTTCTAAATGTACATTTCTTCTGCCGTTGTTCGGTTTCTTGCCAGGAGCAGATGGAGGTGATGGTCGTTTACCAGCAGCTTCAATTATTGTTGTATTTACTAGATCATTTGGTATCTGAGCAGCGTTATTTCTTTAGTTAACGACTGAACATTATAGAGACGTGTTGGACGGACTAGCGCTAGCTGGTTAGCATGTTAGCATGCTAATGGAGCATCAGTCGAAGCAAAACAAAAGGGTAACACTGATGTTTCTTTCTATCTCTGAACAGAAACAAGACATAAATATCTGTTAATTGTTGATGCTAATGTTAGCTACATAGCACTGCTACAAATGCACACGCAGCTCGTTTAATCATCGCTGTGTTTGTCGTCTCGTGTGCAGCGTTTTGTATCTTGTTTTTCAGCGACAGCTTTAAAACATGACATTGTTATTGTCTTGACTCGTAAAGTACAGAGTTCAGAAATCCACTCTGACCACCCTGTCATCACCTCTAAATTCCCTCTCTCTTCGCCTCGGTTTCTCATTCTCAGTCGATCCGTCTCTCTCGCCCCGTCCTTCCCCACATGTTGAGTCAAGAGTAAAGACGGGTGAGGGCGCGTGTCATTCCTCCAGCCCCGAGACAGACATCAACAACAACACTTGAGAGTGGAAAGGCAATATCATAGAAAACTAGAACAATACTGAGGAACACGTTGGTACACGACGACACGACGACGGCTGCGGATGCTGCAACACAACAGGGGGAAGAAAGAAGGGGGGAGTTAGAGAAAGAGAGGGAGAGAGGGGGATGAATGCAGTAGTATCCTCAGATCTGAAGGCAAATCCCCCTCGGTGTTAGTTCTGCTCGAGCGGCTGGCACTGACACATGAATATTTCATACTGTTGATGTTTAAATCCCATCATTTGTGATGTGGCGTGTGAGCGCGAGTGGAGATTCATTGAAATGAGGAAGAAGAAGAATGTTTGTGTGTGTGTGTGAAAGAGAGTGTGTTGATCTATAATGCATAGTTTCAGTAAGTTCACTTGTGATATGGTCTATTGCATCTGTATTTCAGCGCGGTGAAAGAAGTGGACGTGCTCGTGCGGCGCGGTGCAGATTGCCGCCGCGTTAGCTCATCCATATGCAACTCGGAGGCCGTGACACATAAAAACGCAGCGAGCGACGTGTTCATACAGTACCGACGCCAAGCGTGTTACAGAGCCGCCGAGCTTCCTCCGCCCAGGTCAGCTGAGACGCTGTAAAGCCAATTAGTCAACCAGGTTCAGAAACTAGTTCACCGTCGAGTTTCTGGAGCAAAAAACTGGAACATAAATGACCTGATTCCTCAGAGCATAAGAGAGAAACTAACACGCGGACAGATTATCAGATTATTGTTGGATGAACACGACCTGTGGTTGAAACACAGCGACCTCAGGTTGGACAACAATCGACTGAACTTCAACACATCGACTGTTTGTCCTGTCGCCTCGTTAAAGACGTGAGTGTCTAAAAACGTCCAGAACCAAACACCAGAAATGATCCACTTAAATATCAGACACCACTTATTCTCACTTGGCTTGAACATCAACATAAACCTGTGTTGCAACTTGGAAATGATGACGTTGGCACCAAATGGCGACTGTTGACTCTCAGATAAACGACATTTAGTTTGTTTGTCGAGTTTTAACTTGACTCACAACGTCGTTGGACAGTTTGTGGCGTCGTGTGAATTATTTTCTACTTTATTACGTTTGTGTCATGAAGGAACTAAAACTTTCTCACTGGTTATTTCAGGAGCACGGGACACGTCAAAGTTAAAAAAACAAATCTATATTTTTACGAGTTCACTTCCTCTTGTGACGGAGGTGTTATTACTGTGGTCGATGTGTTGGTTTCAAACATCTAATTTACAAGAAGCAGATGTTTGATGCTGATTTCTTCAGACTGAAACGACGACTGACGCCTTCACGTCTCACCAGCAATAACAACTTTACACAGACAGAAGTCGGACAATGACTGATCACATCACAGAGTTAAGACAGAAACACTAATAAACTGTTTCACCACCATGAGGCAGCCATGTTGGATTTAGAGGTCAAGGTTTTTGAGCCGAGTCTGAATCTCAGTGGATACGGCCCCAGAACAAACAATGAAACAATAAGTAATAAAAATCAGACATTAATGATCGCAGCTTTCCAACAGTGAGACAGCAGCCGAGCAGATTAATGGCTAAAGGTTGGTAATAACTTCACAGTAATGACTTTACAAAGTGCTTCAGACAGACTGGTGTTAAATAAAATATAGGAGAGAGTGTGTTGAGTTGGGCTCAGAGTGTTTCGTGGCTCTGCGTTGATTTTATCGCTCTTGTTTTGGTTGAATCACTCTTGATGTACCTTCCAATTAGTGAATCAATTTGTTTTTATTAGCAGATTATGGTTTTATTGATGGATCAATTTATCTCGACGCTGCCGTCTCAGCGTCACTCAGACCATTTCTCTTCCGGCTCGTCCCTCAGGCTCATTACCGCGTCTCCTCCTCCTCTCTGGGTCTCTTCTCGTTCTGTCTCCAGGTAAGAAACACCGACTCTCACCGCCCCGACTCTACAAATGCACAATTTCCCAGCTAATAGAGTGTACTCAGAAATGACTAATCGAATCGAAGCTACCTGGAAAATTAATTTACCATTATGTTCTTCCAAAATTGTAACAGGGAGGGCCGGCAACCTTGTGTTGTACCGCCGCGGGGGAAAGTAAACAATTAGAGACTCGGTGACTAATGAATTCTGTGATTAACGAGTGTGTCGGGAGGTAAATCTCTACAAGACTGACGCACACACACACACACACACACACATACATATATATATATATATATATATATATATATATATGTGTGTGTGTGTGTGTGTGAAATATGTGTAAACAGTTACACACTCGCAGTGAGGAGCTTCTTATCTCGACGCAGCGTTCAGGGTTGAAATGGAAGATTTCAACGACACGTCCAAATTCTTCTTTTTTTTCCAGACGCCAAACATTCACATCCTGCACGGGTAAGTGAAATAGCTGCCACATCCACTCACAGATGGAGACTGATAGAGAGAGAGAGCGAGTGTGTGTGTGTGTTTACATATAGAAGCAGGAGGGAAAGAGTGAGGTTAGGATGGAGAGAGTGTGTGAGTGTGTGTGTGTGGTGAGAGGAGAGAGATAAGACCAATGTGGTTTGTATTACAGTGTCAGATAAAGAAACAGAGCAGTGAGATAGTGAAGCAAACACACGAATAAACAGACACACACACACACACACACACACACACACACACACACTAACACACACACGATGTTGCAGGTGAAGCTGACGTTCGTCCAAAAACAACAATAAGGACAAAGTGTCACTTCTTTAGACTCAATTTTACAAAAAACCCAATGGGCCAAGTCCCATCTGGGCAGCGAGTAATGACAAATATAGAGGAACATTAGGATTAGTTGAGTGTGTCAGTGTGTGTGTGTGTGTGTGTGTCACATGAATGTGCATCAAACCCTCAAAGCAAAAGCCACAAGCTTTAATTGAAGGATGTAGTGGCATGGTGATAGATAGAAAGAGACAGAGGAGACAAGTTGTGCATGTGAGAGAGAGAGTCCCATAGTGGAGTAATGACTCCCCAAGGGAGCAGGACCTGAGGGCTGGACCCCCCTCCCCCCTCCCCCCTGACTCCCCCCCTGTCAGCAGAGGGGGAGGAGGAGGAAGAAATGGTGGTGAAAGAGAAAGAGACAACGACGGTGGCGACAGCTGTCGGCTCCTCGGGACAGTAATTGGTTGGCTGAGAGAACAGCTCTCACACACATGTTCACTGCTGCAACACACACACACAATCACACACAATCACACACACACGGTTCACGTGCTAACACCCGAGGCTGCACATGCGCTAACACCCCCACCGCCCAAAATCAACGGTGGCACCCTGAGATGGTCATTAGTCGTATCCCACCTGGCACGAACCCTCAGCGACACTCACATCCACCGGGTTTTAATTTAGATTTTTTTTTTTATTTGATTTAATTTTTTTTTTTTTTTTTTAAAACTTGGAGCAAAGGGTGAGGAGGAGGAGGTGGGAGGGCTGAGGCGGGCTTATTCAGCGTGACACCTCCAGTCACATCTCAGTAAACAAGCCATCGGACCCCCACGTCCAAAACCCCGAGCTGGAGTGACAGCTCCAAATCACACATGACAGCTTGAGTGACAGGCCGGGATGGGCAAAGGGAGCCATGGAAATATGAAAAATAATAAGCTGTAATATTATCCAGATGGGAGAGAGAGAGAGGAGGAGGAGGAGGAGGTGATGTGAGCAGACGATGGCGGCAGCAGCAGCAGAGTCTGAGATATATGTTGAAGCTTTGACGTCGACGATGAAAAGAAAAGAAAAAAGAGTTTCATTCATTTTTCTTTTGATGGAAAAATGAAAATGAATGTTTCTCTTTTTCTGTAAGTTTCTCTAGAGTCAGACACAAAGATGGAGATGATTATTTCTAAGTAGCTACTTTTCAAAAAGAATCAAAAATAACGTGGGAAAAAAAATAGAAAAGCGTTTTTACCTTTTCTGTTGTTTTTCAACGAACTTTAAAGAAAATCATTTATTTAAAGGAAAAAGAAGAAAAAGACTCTAAAGTAACAAACCAGAGGACGTCACTAGCGCCTCTAAATGTCCTGTAGGTGTTTGACAGATCAACTGAATATTTCAATAATTTACCATCATACTCGTCACTAAAACTGACCTGAACAGACAAAACAACAACGTTTAAATGAGACAGTTAAAGCTGCAGAGAACTTCCTGTTCCTGAGCTTCAGTCACACGTCAGTCAGGTTGAGTAACGACACACGACGCTTCTTGTTTCGTATTCAAATGTTATCATTCGTTACCTGTTAGCATGAGTCTAAACCTGCTGCTACGCTTTGGGGCCTGCAAAGTTTTAAAGGTGCTATATGCTAAGCTACATAGCTAACATTAGCGTTACGAGCTTTTGACTTCAGTTTAGAAGAAACATTGTGAGTTTAGCATCAAACTTTAACCAGCGGTCCTCAGATGAGTCGGTCAAACCTACAAAGAACTTCCTGTTTATGTAACATCGTAGCTAACGTTAGCATCTGTTACAGAAAGAATTTATCTCCATGTTACGTGTTGCAGATCAAATATAATTCAGTTTATTTAAAAACCTCCTCACTGCTTCTGCTACTGAGGTCACGTGACCTGTAGCTCATCCTCCTGCTGGGGTCACGTGACCTTTATTTTTAACTCCACGTCCACATCACAGACGTCACCTGCTGCTGTAATGAATCATGACTGTGTGGGAGGATGTTGGACTGTGAAGGATCCAACCGTTGTAGCTTCACGTCTGTTGGTTAACTTGGTTACGCTGGCTAACTGCTCTACATTAGCTAACTCAGCTGACTCACATATCTTAGCTAAGTTAGCGACGTTAAAGTTCAAAGTGAGACAGTCTCGTCTCCACCTGAGATGTTGTTGACTAGAGCAGAAAACCTGGATAAAAACAACAACACGTTAATTACCTGGAAATATTTTTTGGCTGCAACGGAAAATGAGCAGTGACACAGTAAAACTGATAAAGTCCCTGGACGATCCAAACATCAACGTTCACCACATGACCATGCTAACGTTTCCTACACGCTAACACATACTTCCTCCTCCTGTTATGAGACAGTAACAGAACTGCACTCGTCTCGTCGCCGTGACGACCAGTTAAAACTGTTCACGTAGTTTCAAAGTTCAACGTTTCTGTGTCGAGTTTCAGTGCAGAAAATAAAAGTGAAGCTGCTGTCACGGTTTTATTATTAACGATAAGACAAATCAATCATCACGTCGTCATGCGGCTGACAGAGGGAGGATGATGTGACAGGTCATCTTCATCATCATCATCAGCAGCAGCAGCTGGGGGAGGTGATGGAGGGATAAAGAAGAAAACAGAGAGAGGGGTTAAGATGTGAGCAGAGCAGAGGAGAAAAATTCAATATATTTTTAATCTAGCGGATGTAATCAGATTATGCGTTTGCCAGGAGCGACGTATTTCATAAGGAATCACCAGTTTGAGGGAGGGAAGAGCGGCGGGACGTGGCGGCGAGGAGGAGACGGGCACTTTGGCTGGACGATCTACATCGACACTGACAGATTCTAATAAATGCGCTGGGAGGCGCCCGCAGAAACACAATGCCGTGTAATCATTTTATCATGACAAACCGGAATTCCAATGCTGTCCCATGTGAGCCCAGCCGGGGGAAAATTGAATTAACTGTGAATTGCTCATGCTCGGGGAATGGGGAAGAGGGAAAAAAGGGTGGAAGAGTTGAGGAGGGAGAGAGGAAAGAGAGAAGAAGTGTAGGATCTGGCGTGCTTTAGTTTTGGCAGGGTCTCGGTCTCTCGGGGATCAGGCGGCTTCGTGGAGCGGCTCCGGTTTCAGCAGCTGCTAGCTAACGACGCTAACTCAGAGATCCAATACTGACGCAGCGGAGCCCTGCACGACTCTCAACCTGCACAAAACACATTACACACTTGTTAAACGAGACGGAGACGCCCTCGAGTGTCTGAGAGATGGTGGAGGCTAAAAACAATCACTCACGCACACACGTGTTAACACGTGTTCAGCAGCACATACAGGTGTTAGCCACGCTGTGTGAGCTCCACATGATCCACTAAAAACAGGGTTTGGGACCAACAGTCATTTAGGAACCACACAAACCAAAGTTAGACTTGTGGTGGTTGTAAATTACAACCTCCAGCTGCCACTCACATGACTTTTTCTACTGCTGGTCATGTTTTTAAAGGTGGAGGAAGCTTGAACCAGGACTCAGTTTTAACACATTTACAACCACATTATGGAGAGAAATGTAAATACTCTACAACACTACTACTTGTTCTGTCCAACGGACGTAAAAACATAATAAATATTCATGTTGAAAACAGGTTTATTCACTTTCTCTCTGTTTAATGTTTTGACTCAGTGTCAATGGACATATATCTTTAAAAAACATCACAACGAACCTTATTCCTCCACATCTTAAGGTGATGTAGCTACTTTAGTCCACCTTAGAGGAGGTGGAGGACTGTGATTGGCTGTTAAACACATCTTAATGAAAACATTTGTGTCAGCTTTTACTAATCATAGAGCGACATCGTAGAAAACGCACTGTGTGAAACCAGAAGCAACTGAAGCCAAAAACCTTCTAACTCTACGTGAAAACAGCAGGTGAACACGCTCGACGCTGCAGAACGACTGGGAGACATCGCAAACATTTCAAAGTTTCATGCAAATACAAGAAAAATCCAACTTTACAAGGAAACACTGCTCCTCATATCCAACAGAAACTCAGTGTACCTGCTTTGGTTTTTCCCAAGACGACTGTAAATCAACGTTGACTCTACTCAGACACTTAGACTTAGTCAAATACCTGCAGATATTTAGTCGAGAGCAACATTTTCTCTTCATCTTCTGAGACTCTTGGTTGTTTTTAGACTTTGCATTAACTAGATGGTCGAAGTGGTTAAATATATATCAAGCTAATACGAGCGCCAGCATGGTTATAGTATCTTTTCCCCTTAATCCCTTCAGCCTAGTTTCTTTAACTGGTTGAAGTGATCGTCTCCTCTCCGGAGGAATCATCTCCTCTCGTCTTATCTGTTGGTTTCTCTGGAGGATCGAAGACACAGAGGAGAAACACCACGTCACCGTTTAAACCCGCAGCAGACCGACTTTAACTCAGATCCTTTATCCTTTCTGCCGTCACTCTATCGCTGCTTAATTATTAATATCGCAGCTTTGACCTCGGCCAATGAGGAGGAGGCAGGGATTTGCATAATTGCCCCCACTCGGTGGATGAGTCCCACTCCAGACTCAACGAGAGGCGTCTCGGGGGTTTTTTTGCTCAATTTCACATGGAGGAGACGGCGAACGGTTTGACATCCGACGACGGCTGAGAGGAGAGAAACAGCAAAACAGATGACAAGTAGAAAAAATATAAAAAAAACAAAGACACGAGCCAGAGCTTGTTGTGGGTTTTGTTGCCCTCGAGGGAAAAGTTTGGAAACTTTGCAGAAATGACAGTTATAGTTTCTTTTTTTATCGAACCAGAAAAATAAATAGTGACGGAAAAAAGTAGCAACATTAATTAAAATAGTTGTTATTTGTTAGAACAAAAACCTGCAGCGTCGCCCTCTTCTGGCAGGGAGAGAAACTACAAACACTGGAGCTTTAACGTGAGTAAAGACGAGTCAAGTTGAGGTTGATGCTTCGCCGTTTAGGTGGAGCTGCTCTAAACTTCCTGATCTACTCGTAAAGTGTTTTTTATTAAATTCAGCTGAGAAGCAGCGGTGAAATCCCCCAGATCTCCTGTCACCGTGGACCACAGCGACGACTGACATTTGTGTAGAAGTTGAACTGGACGGTGATTTCACTGGAAGCTGCTGCCCGCAAATGTCGCCATGTCATTTATTTGACAAGTGGAGTTCCCTTGACATTTATTGCATAACTTCTTCATTGACAAAAAGAAAAAGAACAACCACTCGTTGCCTCGAGCAAACGTTGCTACTGCTTTCTTACAGAGTAAGACATTAAAATTCAATACAAAACCAACTGGTGGATGAAAACAGATAAATGGACTAAAAACAGAGAAGAAAAGCAACAAGACACGAGGTTAACAACCTTATTTCACTTGTCACAGCTATTATGTTCTTGTCTCAAACTACCAGGACGGTTGGATTGATTACAGCTGGACGGAGAACATGAGGGAAGAGGACGAACACAGGGATGAAATGATGGAGGGAGGATGTGATGGAGGGAGGATGTGCAGATGAATAATCTTAAAGAAAACTTTGCTGTAAGATCACGTCCTGTTGTACAACAAACCCACTGCAGCTACTAGCTGTTTTAGCTAACGTGGCTACATTAGCTAAATTAGCAAATACAGACACCTTAGCTGACAGTGATACTTGAAAACACAGGTATTTTAGCTGATTTAGCTACTTCAGTGACGATAGCTTATTTAGCTGATTTTGCGACCTGGTTTCTAGCTAGCTGAGCTACTACAGCTAACTTAGCTAACTCGATACCTTACGCAATTTAGCTATTTAAGCTAACTCAGTCTTTTCAGCGTTAGTCATTTAGCTACCAACGCTACTTTAAATAGCTTAGCTATGCTAGTTGACTTAGCTTATTTAGCTAGTCCCACAGCGAATATAGCTTTTTAATAATTTAATAATTTTAATACTTTTTTTAGTACTAAACTACTATTTAGCTGTTAACCTAGTTGTTAAAACTAGCTTTAACAGCTGACTTATCCTATTTAGCTACCTTAGCTAGCTGTATTATCTTATGTAATTTAGTTAATTTAGCAATATTAGCTACTACAGCTAACGTAGCTAATTTAGCTACTTTGTTTAACTGAGTTTGGGCTGTGAAGGATCCAACCGTTGTAGCCTTCACGGCTCCGTAACAGAAGGTTAAAACCTTATCTTAGCTGGATTGATTACAGCTGGAAGCAACAGACATGAAAAGTCCACGTGGTTAAAGTGACGTCTGCAGAGATGAAATGATGGATGGACGTGATGGAGGGTGGATGTGCAGAGGAATAACATTAAAGGAAGCAGCGCTGCGAGATCACGTCCAGACGGAGCAGTGAAACCTGGGGGATGTCAGGCTGAATCACCCCCTCCTCACCCCTCCTCACCCTCTATCTACACTCAACCTGAAGCACCTCAACAACCCCCCTCCCACATTAACGCTTGTAAAGATGACTTTACTGCTGCATGTCCTGCTCTGAGTTTTCCTAGAAACGCAGCAGCGCCTGGTTATGAAGTAACAGGCCTTAATCAGCGTCTGGCCTCGTGCCTGAACCTGGACTCACAGATTAATCATCACTGTTTGGTTTTCTCCATGGAGACGGAGAAGAAGTCCCTGAAAGCTCTGACGACTTCATAACAACATGCCTCCAAAAAAAAAAAAAAAAAAAAAAAAAAAAGGAAAAAGGAAAAAGGAGAGTGTTTTGTGTTTGTGAACAATGATGGGGGTTGTGTCAGTGGAGAACAGAGTCTGTTGATACATGAGAACAACATCTTGTTTCACTTGGACCTCAAACAGCTGGCGCGAGGCGGGAAAAAGAGAGACTGGCTTAGATATTAAAACCCAGTGTGACAGGAGTTAAAAGACTGGAGGTTATGGAACGAGTTCCCAGCAAAGACGGAGAACAAACCCAAGCACACAGAGTTTTGGAAAGTTAAAAGAAGGAAGGTAATCTGTGGCGAGGCGATGGCGTCCAGCTGTGCCGTCTGCTGCTGAACAGCAGGACGACTGCGAAGCATCCAGGCTAATAGCAGCAAGCTAACAAGCTAACAACCAACATGAAACAAGAATTAAACAGAGCGTCGTCTCCGCTCGGCTCTAATAAGGTTAAACTAAATGAGGCTGCATTTGACCCGTGATAACCTCGGCGCTTGGCGGTTTCTCTCTACACATCTTGGAAAATATTCTTGATTAAACTCCGAGAACTAAAGAAGAAGAAAAATGTTGAACAAACTTTTTCCTTTTCTCTTTACAGAAGCTTTGTTGGGTCTCTGACGAAGGTTCGTAGAGGTTGAGGCTGGAAATGTCAGCGTATTGATTTATAGGAGCTCTCAGTGAAAGGATGGTATATTTAACAGTAAACTGGAGATTTATGATGCTGCCAAATGCTGCTGGACGGATGTGAACATTTGACACTTAACACCTGCCCACGCAGGCGGCGCTTTACGACGCAGGGGCCATGTACGTATGGAGCTGGCACATACAGTACTTTACTCATAACAGCGTGTCTGAAAATGGCAGCTGGCCATGTTGTAAGGCTGTTGCAGATGGTTGTATATAAGGAACAATCTGTACCACTCCATTTATACACACAGGAAGTCACATTATAGTTTTTATTTTTTACCCTAAACTGTAACAATATCTGCTCTAAATGTCTCTTCTTGGAGAATGTCAGGTATAAATGTTTCAGTCTGGAGATAAGATTGAAATCCTCCTCTGCAGCAGCTGTGATCATATGGAGCTGAGCAGCAGCACAAAGCGCTACACTACTCAAGAGGTTTTGAATATAAGTGAAATTGACCCAGAATACAAAAGTAAACTGATGTAACCTGATGAATATTTCATCTGGTTTCTGTATAAAAAGAAAAAGCAGCTTCACTGAGCCACGGTACGATCACATCAGAAAAAACGGATGTTTCTTTCAAAGAAAAGCTCCTCGGGAGTCACGGCCGACCTCATACGCTCGTACATTTGACCTTTTTATCCGAGAAGCAGATATTTTCCGTTCACCTTTTGTACTGACGATTCAATCTCTAGTGTTTCGTAGCATCCGAGTCTCTGAACCAACACGACTGACCTGTTCCTCCACAACAACTTGTGTTTCACTCGTTCTACGTCTATTTCCACATGATAATGAGTTGATACTTTGTTTTGGTAGAAACATCACATCAATCAGACGAGTTTAGAGAAAGTTCATGTTTTGTAATTTCAACCTGAAGAGTTACGAGTTGTTGCGTTGAGACAAATCTCTGTTTTTTAAATCACTAAGACTCAAATAACATTTAACTTTGGTAGTGAGGAGAAGGTTCCTACAAACCAGAGTGTCCTTTACTTTGTAAATGTACTGACAGACTATTGAAGTGGAAACAGGAAGTTGAGCTGCACACAACATCATAGTCCAACTGTTTGGAGATTTACAGCAGCAGCACAATCTGCATTCAACAATCAACTTTACCTCCAGCGTCGACAGTAAAACAACGTCAGGTGACATAGTGATTTGATCAACAATCTTCTATAGAATCAGTCTGGACATTTACAAAGTTCAGACACGTTGGTTTGTCTGTAGGAACCGTCTCCTCACTAAGTCACATGTTAGTTTGAGTCTGACGCTGGTTTAAAACATAGAGATTTGTCTTCACTCAACTCTATGTCCCTCACACTGTCGTTATGACTCTTTAGGTTGAAATTACAAAACATCAACTTTCTCTAAATTCATCTGATTGATGTGATTTTTCTACCAACACAAAGTATCAACTCATTATCATCTACTATCGTCTGTAACTTTCAGAAACCTGAAAGGCGGTTACACCGGCTGCGTCGAGCTGCTGTGGATCAAACGTGGAAGTGAAGCGTGAATGTTTGTGGAGCTGGAGGTGGAGGTGGTGGGTGGAGGTGGTGTCGGTGGAGTCTTAACGGCCTCTCCTCTCCATCTCCAGTCACTTTGGGGCCGATCAACCTGAGAACGAGTATGAAATAGCGGTGCTGGGATCTCATCCATCAAATCCTCCCTGAACAGTAACCACTTCTGAAACGAAGCGAGCTCCCATCTTCACAGGGATACTATCGAATCAAAGGCGTCCGCCGCGGCGCTGATCACTTCACTGGCGACCAATAAGGTTTGACGGATCACTTTAGAGTCTGCTGCCATCAGCGTGAATCTATTTGTGAGATTAATGGAGATGAGCTTGACAACAAGGCCTACAATTGGCCCCTGGTTGGTTTTCTCTGTTTAATATGGCAGCGCTGAGCTCATAGAGCTCGTCTCCTCCACAGCCCTCTCCATCCCGAAGAGCTTTAATCTCCCACTGGGCCTCTGGGCGACCCATCCAACTCACATTTGCATACATCTGCATATTTCCCATTAGGCTCCACTTGTTGCCTTTTCATGGAAAACTCGGATACGGTGATGATCACCCTCGACGGTAATGGTCCTATCTTTCTCTGCCTCTTTCTTTTCCTCTTTTTCTCTCAAACTTTTTCTTTCCTTTTTCTATTTTTTTCTCTCACAACCTCTTGATCCCATGTTTCCTCTCTGTCCTCCCTCTTTCCTCCCCCTTCAGTTGGAGCTGTAATCAGAGAGCAGTATGGAAGTCTGATCCGGAGACAAAGGGAAAAGCTCGCTACAGTAAACCATCTGGGGCCACCGACAGCCTCCGGCCTCAGAGAACACAATAACAAGACAGAAGAAATGAATTCAGCGCACAATGACCACGACTGAACCACACTAATTAGATTAATATGTGATCAACTATTCAATTAGACCCATTCAACTACTGAGCTCAAGAGGTATGGATACATGTAAATGAGATGAGTGAACACAAACTGGAGGAAAAAAGCCATCGCAGCGCGTTGACGACGTCCGTATAGAAACATATTCATCCAGTCGTTCGCTGCGTCGACTGATTAATGTTTTAAACATGAGTCGAAGCCCAGCTGTTGAGGAGCAGCTTCCTGTGGTGGACTGATGTTGACTCATCTTTAAGGTGAGAAAAATACCCACCAACTGATTCCAGCGTGGAATACTTTACTTATGTAAAAGCCGGTGTTTGGTTTTGGTCCCAGAGTCTGTGGTTTTGCTCATTAAGTTCAGGTTCAGGTCCAGACAGATGGACAGACTGTAGCTCGTAGTGAATTCGTGTCAGTGTGGACGGTGGTTTTCTTGCCTGGAGAAGGATTCAGGTCCCAGAGCCACTTAAAAGGTCAGGTCGTCTAAATTACAAGACAAACAGACTCTACCGTGATGGTGAAATGAAGCATGTGGACACTGATTGGTTTTTTGATTGGACAGGTTCATGTTTGGAGAAATTCGTCTCTAACTCCGTCCAGCAGGTGAGACTGGGAACAGAAACGGTTCAAACTAAAGTCTGTGGAGCATCTAAGGTTTTAGTCGGTGCCTCAGTTTTCAGGTCACACAGCGACATTTTCTGTAAACTACTGGAGTCTGTTGTTACTTTGTTTTGGTCTGAATTATTAGAAACAAAATACTTGGATGTCACAAGTTCTGGGTTTTTCTTCTAATGTTTCAAAGAAAATGATCAATTCAACAAATCACTTCTTTAACTATTCTTTATTTTCAGTGAGTTGTTTTTGTTTTCTTTGGTCATGTGAGCGTGTAGCTGCTCTTAAACCTCGTCCAGTTCACTTTATGTTCCCAAAGAGCTCTGGTTAATCTGCGTTCGCTGTGACTTTTTTCATGGTCTTGACTCAAACTTCACCTCCTTAAAGATGCTGGTGAAACCTTTATATCTACAAACGCACACAAGATCCAAAATAAAAGACCGAGTCCAAAAACATCAGTCCATCAAAAATGACAAAACGTTGCTGTTTTTAAACCCATTTAAACCAACAATAAACCATAGTTTTATCTCAGTAAAGGTGAACTAGTCCTTAAAAACCCTCCATGTTTAACTGCAACGACTGAAATCCAAAGTAGCGCCATCTGTTGGCGCGTGGTGAGTGATGACGGTGTGAAACGTGTCTGTTAGCGGCTCCATTAGCGCTGTCAAAGAAGAAAAGTGCACTGAAGAAGGTGGCATCCACCAAAATAATAAAACACAATAAAATAAACAAGAAGAAAAAAAAGAAAAGCTCAGCATCACCTTTCTCCGGCTGCTTAATTTTCCGCAGGGCGCTAATCAAGCGCCCGTCTCCGCTCATGAATTTAGAGGGAAATCTTGGAGCATTTAAATGTGCATTTAATTGCGTTGGTTCTGGAAGCGTCGTTAAGTAAGAGCTGGGAAAATACATTTGTTAATGCGACTTAGTGATGCCCGGCAAATCAAAGACCATCAAGCGAATTAATGAGGGCGAGCGGCGAGCGCATTAAGAGTAGAGACGGAGCGCCTCCATAAACAAATACATATCTCTCAACGAGACAGCGGGGACGCCGGGATAAACCAGGAAAGACGTAATAAATAGACTCGGCTGTCAATAGGAACGGTGTGTATCCATCCCTGCACACACACACACACACACACACCTTTATTGTGATGTGTTGTTTAAAAGACGTTTCTGCAGCGATGTTCCTTTGCTCCTGTGAATAGAGCTGAAGTGGTGCAGGAAGTGCAGGAGGCAGAGATGAAAAAACAGGGGAGAAGTAGAAATATGAAACCTTCCTGGTTATTAAAAGCCGTCTTGCGAGGGCAGCGCTCCTGTCGTTAAGTACTCTTTCAATTATTAACGCCGCTGCCGCTTTCATCCGCCGGCGTGTGAATGCCGACACAGCTCCGACACGTTTCCACTTCCTCCTCCACAGTCTTTCCGCTTTTCTTACTCGGTACCAGTCAAACACACGTCAGGTATCGAGCTGTTGTTTGTCAGAGCTGGTCAACAAGAAGAAATGAGAAGTCGTTATATGAAGCCAAAGGCCTCCTGACGTTAACGTCCAAACCAACGTGCCGTCATTGGAGGATTTGAACCCGAGCCTCTGGGGGGAGCTGCAGGAACAGCGTCCGGGCCCAGAGCTTTTTATTTTTCTCAACTGTCAAGTGCCCGTCAAGCTTGGGCAATAATGAAGAAGAGATAAGGATAGAGAGAGATTTGAGATAGTTGGGATTGAGCCGCGGGCAATAAGAGACGAGGCAAGCAGGAGGCTTTTAGGGTGTTATCCTGCCTCAATGTTCACGGCTCCAAATGTTCCTGTGCTTCCGATGAGACCGGCTCATATGACAGATTACCGGCACAAATGCTGCTCGAGGGAAAAGCTGGCACAGATCGGCGTCCAAACACACCACACGGCCGTCAGATACATAACTGAGAGTAGAGAGATGCTGGTGGAACGAAGGGATCAGATTCACGAGCGATGTCGTCACCACACAAATGAAATAAGCCTCGGACGGACATCATGGACATCATGGACATCATGGATATCATTCACATCATTCACATCATACACATCACATACTCATGATCTCAGGATGTCACAGCGTCTCAGCGTCAGTCAGACGATAGAAAAAACTTCAGTTATCAACTAAACCCTAAAGTGGAAATGACTCGTTGAGTCAGAATGAAACTCAACGAGAGAAAAAACAGAACTGAGTCAACATCTTTCTTAACTTTCATTTGTCTGGAAGTTTCTAAGAAAACAGACTTCTTCAACTTGTGTTCAACGCAAATATATGTTTCAAAATGTTTCTTTAAAATGGTCTTTAATCTTCTCAGCTATAGTGAAGTAGTTTGTCTCATTAAAGCTAATTTCTGCTTTAAATTAACACTAAACAAAGCATCGACGTTCTTCAGCAGATCTAATAGTTTTCTCCACGGGAGGGAAATAACAAGCATTTCACTGCTAGCATGGATATTAGCATGCTAACTAGCTAGCATGTTAGTTAGCATGATAGCTAGCATGTTAGCATGCTAACTAGCTGCAAATGTTTTGTTTTGCAAAACTCTCATAACTGGATGGAAAAACAGCGAGCGAATGATTTTAATTTAATGTTGATCTCATAACTTTAGCAGCGCTTTGCTCATCGATCCATTAACTTCACAAGAATTTTCTTGATAGCATGCTAGTTAGCATGCTAACATGCTAGCAGCAACTGTTTTGCTTTTCAAAAAGGATTAAACTAATTTTCTGATTTCATAACTTTAGCATTAGCAGCTTTTTGCTTCATCAACTTCAGTCGTGCACTCATCAACAGCAATAAGCATTTCTTTGCTAGCATGCTAGTTAGCATGCTAATTGACAATCTGCACCTGTCTCTTTGTAATACTCTGTTGACTGGATGAAAAAACAGCAAATAAAGGAAGAAGTTTTATGCTAATCTTGTTCCGTTTCTTCTGAAAGCTAATGCTAATGTTAGCTGTGCAGCGATAGCAGAAACACACACGTAGCGCCTTTAAAAATCACGTCATGACGTGAAAAGATGGAGCCTGTTGTTTTCTGCGACAGAGACCGGAGGTTGAGGTGTTGGTACTTTGGGACTCGAGCCTCTTAGACAACACTTGTTTTAAAGTGAAGCGCTGTCATTCTGCCCGTTGAAAGGTAGCGGAGGTGGGAGTGTTGGACTGATGATGGCGGCTGCTTATCGACCATGACCGGGCGCGTTTCCACTCTGGAGATGGGACGTGAGGCACTGGGGCGTGCTGACGGCCGTCCCCCGGGACGCCTGTCCAATTACAGCTCAAAATGAGCCCAGAGAGCGCCGAGATTGGGCTGGGTGCACCGAGGTGATGATGGAGGAGGGAGGAGGAGGAGGGGGGTGAGGATATGAGGAGCACTTGAAATTAATGGAGCAGGGTGGAGCGGGACTCCCGGGGATCTGCGGAGGGCCTGGTGATGACATTAACCTCTAGGAAAGCGAAGACGCTTACGAGCTTCACGTAAACCGCCGCCGCGTTTCCTCCCGGCCGCCGTCAACGGTCAAACGCCCGTGACACTGTGTTTTAAACAAACGATCACGTGACTAAACCGAAGCGTCAGGTCACAACCGTACGTTTCATTCTGACACACACCATGTAAAAAGTGACAAATTGAAAGATTTCAGCGAAGGTTTTAATCGGCGCTGGCGTTCAGAGGGCTTTCATTTCAAATGTCATATTTGGACGACTCTGCTCCGAGAGCTATTAAGCAGAAATGTGTTCGTCTATAAAAGAGCTCTTCTGTGTGTGATTGCCATTTAATAGCCGGCCATACGTTCACGCTCCAGTCTCGCTTTAATGTTGCAGTTCACCGGGGACCGGAGGGAGGAGGGAACAACCCGAGGCCTCGAAACATCTCGTCCAAATTACCGTCATCTTCTAAAGCGCCGCGCCGAGGCATCGAGGGGACCAGATGAAATGTTGCCGTAATGTCGGAGCTCAGACGGCGGCGACAAACACCGACGCACGATTACAACAATAAATCTGCGTTGATTACACATCTACTGTCGATTTAATTAACACCACACCAAAAAATAAAACAACTGATTAGATTACGCACGTGTTCACCCGTCACGTCTTCAGCATGAACATAGTTTAAATGTTCAAACAGTGAGATACGGTCTAATATCAGCTGCTATCAGTGGAATCCATCAATGACACAGACGCACAGAAAAGAAACACATTGAAAGTTTTTCTGCCGCGAGTCAACGATGCTTTTAATACGACCAGTGGCACATTAAGGCGGCGTAACCACAGCAACAGACGGCGGGAGAATGTCAAAAGAAGAAGAAGAAAGAAAAAGATGCAAAGGATCTTTGTTGAAAACGACGAAGGAGACGACGACGACGATGATGATGGTCAAAGGAAAAGAGCCAGAGCTGAGAGGACGGTGGAGTTGTGTTAAACTAGATAAAGTGTGATATTTTTAGAGTCAGGATTAGGATTATGGATCAGATTCAGGGTTAAGTTAAGTCTCCGGAGGACGAGTGTAAGTCGATGCAGCAGCTTTAGAAAAGTTACAACAACAAGAAGAGAGAACCTGGAAATATATGAGCTGTAAACTCAGCAGGAAAACACACACACACACACACACACACACACACACACACACACACACACACACACGACACACACACACACACACACACACACACACACACACACGGACACAGTGTGACTGTAATGACCACTGTGGCTTCAGGCTCTTCCTTCTTCCTTCAGTCATCTGACTGTGATCACAACATGAAGCAACAGTTCACTGCCATAAAACACTGACGCTGCAGCTGCAGCTTCACGTCTCCTTTCACTTCTCACTTCCTGTTTTACCTTTTTTTTTAAATCTTCTCAACCTGAGAAACATCTCTACTTTAAAACTTAAAAGATTTAAACTTCTGCTGCAGAGAAAAGTAAAAATAACAGCTCACATGTGACCAGAGCTTCACTTGGTCACTTCCTCTTTCAGACTTTTGAAATCATCAAATCTCCAAGTTTCTGAGGAAGTTGAACAGTTGAGTAATTGATCGTTTGGCATCTATTTTTATTTCTATTCAGCTGCTTCTTTTGTCAAACCGCAACAAACATGGCGACAAAAACAAACGTCGGTGCCAGAAGTGAAAACAAGACGAAGAGGAGGAGGAGGAACGTGTGTCTGATCCTGAACCAGACCTGGTCCAACCCAGACCTGGTCCTGACTCTGCTCTAATAAAAACCAGATCTATTTCTGCTGCTCTGACGTATCATGATCTGTGTGTATTTCCAGTCACTTTGTGACGTCGTTCTGTTGAAGAATTTACGATCAGAGACTCGTTTTACTCA